>JAYDZK010000128.1:43400665-43415108 GCA_034509185.1 Euphonia xanthogaster | reverse complement strand
AAAATGAGACAAATTCATTTCATAACAACATAGATAATTTTAGAATTCATGAACACATAAAATTTGTGGTTAATATTGAAATTCAGATTTTTTTTTTCAATGTATTTTGTTATAATATTTAAGAATTCAGTGTTAGTTTGTATAATTTGTCTTCTAGTTTCTTCTGGAAGAAAAATAACACTTCTCAAGTGGTTCGGTGTTTTCTGTCTCACAATATATTTGCTGTCTTTCTCTATGCCATGGAAGTTTTAATATCATTATTTTATTTAAAGATATTTTTCTCTCTAGTATGCAAATGATTTATTTCTTGAGAAAGTTTTCCAGAAATAGGCTGCAGGCTATATATGTTATGTCTAAGATTTTCTGCTTTCACTTTTGGCCTTTTGAAGAGAATTTTCTCATAGACTTAAAATCTGTACTTTAAATTTCAATCTCTTTCCTGTACCCTTGAGTAGTCACAACACATCAAGGGTTTTTTGTGTTTTTAAGAGAGGATGATTACAGCACTATAAAACAATGATATTTATTGAATGTGGTTCCTGAATACCCCCACATTGTTTCCAGCTCATTATTTGTAGCATACAAATTTCTCTGTTCCCTCTCCTTAAGCATTTCTTTACTCTCTTTTTCCACTGGATTTCTCCATCAAATTTGGATTTGCCACATCGGTAAAATGCTAAAGAAATGCTCTGTTAAAGAATTTCATTTCAGAGACAAAAATAACAGAGTCTGGTGAGCCAGATCAGCTGTTTGTGAGTTTGTTGTGCCATTTCCATCAAAATGGACTTCATTAGAGAAGTTCTACTATTTCAGATTTTTAGGCTAATCCAGTTTGTTTTGACAGACATGGGTTGTAAGTGATATATAAGCAACACAGATCACAGATTGGAAGACAGAACAGATAAGAAGACAAATCAGATTCGGAGGAGCAGCTGGGGCATTAACTGTTTCAAATATGGATGTTCAGTTGCTGTCTCACATTAGAAAACAGTAACAATCAATGCCAGAGAGAACAAAATTTTTTTTCATCAATTACATTTGTCTGTAACAATTTTGACATCTTCAACATGGTTTCCAGTACATACCCATTCAAAATTCTTCTCTCTAAGCAGTATTTGTCTAAGTTTTTTTTCAGCCTGACTAAGGATGTTCAGCCATAAGTTCTTCTTTGAGTGCTGCACTGGAAATGGGAGCACAACCCACTGCCTCTACATAGAGGCTGCCCCACCACACAGCAAGTAGGGCCAGACCCAACTGCAGCCATCAGACAGGTCCAAGGTCTGACTAAGGGTGCACAGCCAGGCGGTGGCTGGCTGATGGCTGGGGCACAGACACCAGGCAGGGCTCTGGGCCTCAAAGCAAACCTCAAGTCCCAGGGAAGGTTTATTGCGTAGCTCTGTCTCACAAATCCAGTGCTCTGAAAGAAGTCTCATCCAAAATTTACAAGCTTCACTGTATCAGAGGTGACCTTAAGATTAGGTAGTCACACCCTCAGTGTGTGGACGACCTTGTAGGGGTTATTAACGTAAACAAAGCTCTGACACAGATAATTTTAAAACATTCCAGTACTCTTCTCAGGACCTGCCTGTTTTCTGAAGTCTTCTCCTTAACACTCCCTCTGATATACTACATATATATGTTTATAGATACAATGGAAAAAAATATTACGTTGATAAATGGAGACCGTATATTATCAGGGAAAGCTGTATCTGCAAGATGTTTCAGAAAAAATAAAATAAAATACAGCATTTGTATATTTTCTTATTGTTTTTCTAAAAGCTGCTTGATTTTTCCAGATTAACTTTTCTTACATAAAAAAAAGTTGCAGCCGTTGACAGTCATAATGGTGTTCCCTAGGTCAAATACCAAAATTTCAGGCATAGCAATGGGAGTAGGTTAAAAAGGTTATAAGTCAGGGTCACTTTGGTAAGAAACCTGAAGATGTGACTTATGGACAAGATACAGTGAACACCTTAGTTAGATGTCACTTTTCATAAATGCTGCATTGTCACACACAGTGCATTAAGCCCAGACAAAGTTAACAAACAAAATTAACTAACAAAGTTGACTAACCAAATTAACAAACTGAAGCATCTTAATTCAAATAAAAGAAAATGATTTTTTTTATGTACAGACATTGAGAGAGTATCAGCTGAAAATATATTTCCACACAAGTGATACAAATGTGAGAAGGCATATGTAGGACACACATACTAAACTTCTCATTAGAAGATTTTCACTGTCACAATGAAGTGGAATCAATGGGTATGTCTTGTATTTTACTGAAGGCATGAAATCTTCAAATGTAATAAAACTTCAACCAAGAACGTGTCTTAATGAATGGCCTTTGATGTCACAAGAGGGGGAATTTTAAACACTTGATGCAAAACGTTATTAGGACAAGATTTTAGCACAACTTCCTAACTATACCTGAGTGGCATTCACAGCATTTACAGGGAATTGACACCATCTCTTCACAGCATTTTTTGCACTGGCATAAGTGTAGATATACTGTTGAGAGCTTTGTGCTAAAATATAACACATTTAAAAATTTCTAGTTCAGATACATTACTTTCAGGCCTTTCCTCCACATCAGGAAACAAACAAGAATGGGTCTATACCAGCCACAACCACTCTTAGCTACAGAAGCAGCTTCTGCTTTTATATCCATGAGTGTATATGTACATATATGAGTCTACATAAAAACAGTATAAAAGAATTTCCTCAGAAACATATGACAATAATAGTGGCTACACTTTGTCATTTACACACTATGTCAAAGAAAACAGAGCATGATTGGACTGAAAGCACTGTTCATCTAAGAAGCTAAAATGTCTGTGTGCAAAGTGGATGTTTATGTTAAATCAGCATTTAAACATCATGGGCTATCAGAGAACCAGCTGAAGGTGTAATCATTTGTTGGTTACTGCTGTTTTTTGTCAAGTCTGTTCTGCCATGATAAACATTTTAGCTTCTACTTAAACAGACGATGCACCACAAACATCTTCTAAATTATTGCCAATTTAAAAAATTTAATAATTCTCCTGAAATAAAAAATTTTTAGGTCTTGTACACTTGATGCCTAGCTTGGGTCCAGATTGATTATTTACAAGGATTAATTTTAATATTCATGTCTGCAAATCTTTATTCCTCATCCATGCAATTAGAAAGAAATTAGAATCCTATTAGAAATAAATAATCTGTATTACAATAAGTTCTTTATTGAGAAGTATAGTTACAACCCCAGAAGTTAACTCCTTTTCTGGAAGCAAGCTACCTTCTTCTGGATCTACCCAGCATGTACCAAAGCCAGACAATGATCTGATCTATTGAGAAGTTCAGTCAGCAAGAGTATTTCTATCCAGCTATTCATCTTATATAGCTGTTAACTATCCCATAAACACAAAGCCCATTGTCAGAATGTTTAAGTAGGTTATGCTAATTGCCCCTTAAATTCCAACAAGAATAAATTATGCCCTTTTAAAGAAAAAACCCAAAATATTGGTGGGGTTTGATTCTGTTCTCTATAATCACAGAAAGACACCAATATACATGAGGTTAAAGCAGGTTTCTCAAAATCAGACTTTTGATGTTTCACTCAATCCTCCACAGCACTGTGAGCCTGTTACTTCAATAAGTGTTGGAGGAAAGTGAGAAGACTGGGGGAATGTGCATGTGCAAATGTGTGTTTTTGGGGGAAGGAAAGAAACCATAACCTGTGCATTAGCATAAATAAGCTTAGAAGAAATATGCAGCACTCTTCTCGAAACATGCAACACTCTTCTCTCACTCCTGCCAGCATGGGGCTAGGAGCTGCCACTCAGGAGAGTCAGGAAGAAGCTCAAGCTGCTGACAGGATAGAACAACTCACAGCAACTGATGAGCTCTTAGTGTCTTGAAGGAACTAATGTGGGCCTCTGACTTTTGCAAAGGAGTCAATAAATTGCAGCCACCCACCAAGGAATATTTGAAGTAAAGAGTATTTGAATCAACTAAATTTAATTCTTTTTTAATTTGCTAGGGTTGAAGAAGAATAATGTAGCAACAGGGAAGCTTTAAAGCTGCAGAAATGCAACTGAACAGTGGTGATTAATCCTAGATGAGGTGTTCTATTATGTTGACTTTCATGTACCTCAAACCATAGCCTGCTTTTCAGTATTATTTGGACATATTCTAATTGCAGTCAATTTTTTAAAGATTAAAAAATTCAGAAGTCAGATCATTACACTCCCAGATAGTCAAAGCTAGAACTAATTTTGGTGCAATGTCTGAATTCATGATTCTAAAATATCATTACAATGCAGATTATATACTCTGTTATTCCAAGTGAAGCCATATGTAATGCAGACATATTGTAAAACTCCAATATTCTTTCTTCAAATATAATTTTGATGTTTGAACTAAAAAGCACTTTGCATTTAAATTAAATGTTATTGCACAGGGACACAACGTAGGCCTTCTGGGTTCCTCCCAACTCAGACTAATCTGAGATTCTGTGAAAATTTCTGATTTATCCTGGTAGAACTATTAAGGTTATATTATAAAACAGCATATATCCATGAGAAAATAGAAGACAAAGAAAAAAAATTAGGAAAAAACATAATATCACCTTCACCCATAAAAAGGACCCCAGAGACGCTGAGGGTTGAGGACAGAGTGTGTTGGTACCTAGGATAGCCCCTCCAGCACCCACCAGGCACCTCCTCAGGAAATCCCAGGGAGTGTCAGTTCCTGGACCAAGTTACTTCCAACACTCTGAGGCTGGTGTGCTCTCCAGATCTCCCCACAAACTGAGGCATCACTACCCATGTGTGGGAGGTAGTTCATGGGGTGCAGGAGCACAAGGCTTATGGGGATGTGCAGTGGAAGAACCAGAGGAAGCAGACTTGGGAATCAGTGTGATCTAAGGCAGAGAAAGCATAGGAAAAGAGGTTTAAAAAACAATACCAAGGGCCAGAAAGGTGTGAGCAGAAGATGGCCAGTGTGTTCATGGGGTCATGCCCAGCACCTATCCCTTGTGATCCAACCCTGTCTTCTCTCCGATCTTCACTTCTATTTCCTGGGCAAGGAGCTGTGTCTATGGGAGGGGACTGTGCGTCAGGGTGCATGTGTCCGTGGTGGCAGCTCTGGAGCAATCACAGCTTCATGTGCTGTTCTGTGATCACCAGAAAATGTGTGACCTGACCTGACAGGAAGGGACCTAATACCCCAGGATAGAGTTGTGTATATCTCCAAGGAGGAGGCACCTGGAGGGCTTGGCTTCTGAAGGCAGTAGGGTTCCAAGCTTAGCACTAGAGGCACTATGGATGTGCAAGAGACTTGCCAGTGAGTCTGTGGGCATGCGTGCATGCATGTGTGCGTGCATGCAAGGGTGTGAGAGAGACACAGGAGGATCCAGGGGAAGTCCCCTGACAGACCTCATGTCGAAGCACTAATGCCAGGAGGTTCACACTTGTGTGTGTATCTGTAAATGGAATTCTGTACCTATGGCAAGGGTATGTATGTGTCCTTGGTGTTTGCATGTCCAGGAAGCAGCTACTGGGGGAAATGAAACCCGAGGAGGCAAAAGGACAGACCATGGCTGAGCCCTGCTGCTGGAGGGATTGTCTTGTGGTTTTATGTACATATATGTATTCCCACTAAACAGCCTTCGTCTTGACCAGCCAGAAAGGGAAATGGCACAAGGCTATAAATACTATTTTTGTGTGCCTACAAGAGTGCTATGGCTTCTGCCAGTGCTGATCAGTGTATGTGCATAAATATGCATTGTATATGTGTGTTTTTGTATGCGCTTACTGGGACTAGGTGCCTAGACTCACCAACAACCGTCCGCCAGATTTGGCATGTCTTCACAAAAACCACAGGCACATAAACTCTACTGGTAGACTGTCACATCTGGAATCTAGATAAAAGTGATTTGACTGACCAATGTTTCAAATTTTCATTTGTTTAGTTACATCAGATTTTAGGTGGCCAAACTCCTTGGCTACCACAAGCTTCATGGTATGCCCAGTTCCACAAGTGCTACTGTTACTGCACATAGAACAGAAAATGCAGCTGCGCTTAGGAACTTCAGATGCAAATGAGATTGTCATACTCTAATGTCATGTTGGGACAAAGTATGGGTATGCCCTTAACTCTCTGAAAGGCTATGAAATTCATAAAAATAGGATTTGTCTGTATGTTGTAGATGGAAAGAGTCACACACTCCTGACACTCAGAGAGTAAGGACAGAACACTGACACATACATAAAACAGTGCTGCTTTCACCTTACAGCAGAATCGTTCTTTCAAGTGTCACAGGTTACTTGATTTTATAATACTGTGGTGGGGAAAAAATCACTAAAAAGAGTCCCAAGGGACCCCAAATCTTCATTTTTAAAAATGCTGATTTTTTTTAAAATACCCTGTTTGGTGAAGAAGGAGTAGAATTATAGAAATAAAGCAAATGGCATACTCTAAAATACATTTTGTCTGTGAAAGCATTCAGTAGAAGAATACCACTGGACTTCTGGAGGGCAGCCCTTGGCATAATCAGGACACTGGTCTGGAGACTCTCTTAGGAAACAGTCCTTAACAAAAAGGTTCAGGAAGACTGGACATATTTAAGAGAGAAATCGTGAAGGAAGAGAACATTCCCACGTACCAAAGGACAAGCAAGTGGGGTAGAAGGCCATCCAGACTGAACAGAGAGCTTTAACAGGAGCTCAGGGGAAAAAGAAGGTATATGACCTTGAAAAGAGAACTCAGGAAGGGTACAAAGATGTTTTTAGGTCATGTAGAAAGATTAGAAAGGTGAAACCTCAGCAAGAACTCAATCTGGCCACTTTTTAAAAAGACAATAAAAAGTGTTTTTAACAATATATTAATAACAATAGGAGAGCCAAGGAAATTTTTTTTCTTTATTGGACACTGTGGAGAATGCTGCCAGCAAAGTGTAGCAGAAAAGGCAGATGTGCTTAATGCCTTCTTTTCCTCAGTCTTTAATATAAAGACTGCTTATCTTCAAGGGCAACTGGCCTCCTGAGCTGGTAGACAAGGACGGGAAGCAAAACAGACCCCATAAAATCCAGGACGAAGTGCCACTAAGACTGTTATAAATGTATGGGACCAGATGGTATTCATCCAAGAGTACTAGGGGACATGTGGAAGAGCTTGCTAAGCCTCTTTCCATAATTTATTATCAGTCCTGGCTAAATGGTGAGGTTACAGGCATTGGCTGATGTGATGCCTATGCACAAGGAGTAGAAGGAGGATCCAGGGAACTACAGGCCTGTCAGCCTGATCTCAATGCCTGGCAAGGTTATGGAGCAGATCATCTTGATCTGATCACACGGAACATACAGGACAACCAAGGGATCAGACACAGCCAGAATGGGCAAAGGCAGGTCCAGTCTTAGCAGTCTGATCTCCTTTTATGACCAGCTGACCTGCCTGGTGGGTGAGGGGAAGGCTCTGTCTACCATGACTTCAGCAAGACCTTTGACACTGTCTCCCACAGCACACTCCTGGAAAAGCTGTCAGCCCAAGGCTTGGACAGGAGCACCCTTCACTGGGTTCAGAACTGGCTGGATGCCAGGCCCAGAGAGTGGTGGTGAATGGTGCTGCATCCAGCTGGCGGCCACTCACTAGTGGTGTCCCCCAGGGATCAGTGTTGGGCCCAGTCCCATTAAATATCTTTATTGATGGTCTGGATGTGGGGACTAAGATACCTATGTAGAGTGGCTGAGGGAGCTGGGGCTGCTCATCATGGAGAAAAGAAGTCTCAGAGGGCACCTCATTATGTTCTATGACTCCCTTTAAGGAGGTTTTAACCAGGTGAGGGTCAGTCTCCTCCCAGGCAACCGCTGACAAGTCAAGAGGACACCTCAAGCTGTTCATGGGAGGTTCAAGTTGGCCATCACGAGGAATTTCTGTTCAGAAAAGGTTGTTAGACATTGGAATGGACTGCTCAGTGGGGTGGTGGAGTCACCATTCCCAGAGGTATTCAAGAAACAACTGGATGTGGCACTTACTGCTGTGGTCAAGCTGAAAAGGTGATGATCAGTCAAGGGTTGGACTCATTAGTGTCAGAGGTCTTTTCCAACCTTAATAATTATGTGATTCTGTGCAAAGTAGTGAAATAATCACTCATCTTCTGGGAAGTAAATGTGGCACCATGAATGATATTTATGATGAAACCCTTAATTTATTTTGTAGGAAAAATTTAGACTAAGAATAGAAGATGTTTCTATTTTCATTGTGTCACCCACCAACAAAATACCCCAACAACCATGCAGTTAATGGTTTTAGCCTGTTTCTTTAGCCTGTGCTCATACCCAACTTTCAGTCAGGTTTACTTAGGTGATTTAGCTTCTATGTCTAATATATATTTATGTATATATATTTATAAATACGTATGTACTCTTGAGAAATGCTTTCAATGTAGGTAGCTCAGTGCACAAGCTGCAGTGTGAACTCCAGGGTGAGTTCTGTGAGGCAGGAGGCCAAGCAAGTCTGAGTCTGAAGCAAGAGGCCATGAACTGCCAATCCATTCCATTAAAAAAGGGCCCAGGGACCTGAGGCTGGCCAGGGGACTCAGAGACAGAGCAGGAGCTAATGACTCCAGATTTTCCTGTGCTTAGAATGCCACTGTACAAATCCCAGGGGATCCTTTGTTTGGGGTCTCTCCTTGGAGGCACTCAGCTTGAGCCGCAATTTTGTTGTTTTCTTGTTTAGCTATTTCATCATAAGATCTAGGTGTCTGAGACTCTGCTATAGGAAACCTAGGATAGATCCAGTAGGGAAAACCTGATCTGATTCTGTGAGGGGGGTGAATGTGCGCCTCGGTCCCAGCTCAGGTGGTGTGAGAGTGACTGCCAGAGTGGTTCCTGAATGGCTGGACAGGGAAGTCCCCTAACAGCAAAATATATGTCTGTGTGTGTGTCTATATATCTATAGCTATATATGCAACATATACATACAGTGCTACACAGATGTTATGTGTTTTATATCTACAAATATGTATGCATGTGCATAAGGTCTTTTGTAAACATTTTACAGTTAAACATAACTCAGCCCTCATGGGGCAATGAAAAAAATTGTGTCTTTGTACAATTGTCAAAATCTAGCTGTGTATAGCAAACCTGCAATTATCCAAGAAGCAATACTATGTCAATAAAGGCAATGCATAAATTATTTGATCTACATTACATTTGGACAATTTGATACGATGATTATACGCTGAGTGGTCTTTCATTAGAAACACAATGAGAAAAATCTAGAGGAATTTTTTTTTATTCCCTCTGTAATGCTTACATTACTAACAGCTTTAGGAACTGGACCTTAGTCTGTTTACCTCATTTGAGATTACAATCATAATTCCTCCATGCTCACATTGTGCACATTCCCCTTAGTTTGAAAACATCTTCCAAAACTGTGATTCCTAAGTCTTGTTTTCAGAAAGGGGTGGAGCTTAGCACCAGGATGTGGCTAGGTTGTGGTTCTATACCACCCACATTAATGATGGGGATCATGGTTTCAGGAAGAAAGCCCAAGCGCACCCCAATAAGTCAATAATTTTCCTTCTGTCTATTGAGTGGAGAGGTGTCAAGATCAGCCTTTGCAGACCCAGTCTTCTGCTGTAATTGCTAGTCCCCTTCCTGTCCCTTCAAGCTGCACTTTGAAGACGTAGTGCTGAAGGAAAGAAGCAACGAGCCTGAGATGCTGGTCTGAGAAAAGAAGTGGCAAGCCTGAGCCGATTGGAGTGCCTGCACCACTTAAAGGAAAAAAACAAACATTGACAGTGTGTCCAAGTCCCATGTGCGTTCCCCACAGCCAGTGGAGTTGAAGCACTTGAGGGGGAAAAGAAGCGGAGGACCAGCAACAGCTGTGGGGAGTGAAATAGGGGCAGACCAAAGTACAAAGGGGTGAGCTGAGCCATGTACTTAGAACCACAACTGAGCATGGTGGTTCAGAAAAGTGGGCGGCACAATGTGTACAATGGAGCTTTTGGGGGCTTGTCCATCACTGTTTTACATTGTCTGGGGCTCACAGATGGCAGCCACTAGCCGCAGGAGCCCCTTTGCCTCCATCTTGCCTTTGTCCTTGCAGCCATGCTGCACAGAATGCAGGAACAGCCTCCATCTAATTTTTGTCTGGGGAAACCACATGGAACAGGAACAGTTATGTGTTGTCTTTGTCCCAGGAGCCATGTAGAACTAAGTAAAGGTGTTAAACACCTTTTTTGTGAGCACCTTCTCTTTTTGTATACTTTTGTTATTCATTAACTGCTGTTACTGTGAATTTCTTATTCCACTTTCTTTTTTCCTTCATTAAATTGTTATCACAACCCATAGTCTCTGCTTTTGTCCCTCTCTTACTGGAAGGAGTGGGGAATGGGGAGGGATGGGAGTTTAATTTGCAGCTGGTGTTAAATCACCACAACTGCTTTCAATCTAGGCAATTCTGTCTAAGTCAGGTCTAGTTTCCTCCACAACTGTCAACATAGGTGATGTGAGAAGATTTGCAAAACCAAGTACCACAACAGTATTGTTGGAATTGTCTTTTTTTTGTACAGGCAGAAAATTCATGTCATGCCAAATAAATTTGCAGTGGTCTCTACCACAAGGAATTCAGATTCTGAAAGCAGCAGGCTTGGGAAGAGCTAAACAGAAATCATTTCGGTACAGATTAAAACAGTTTATCACAGGCAGCACAGCAGAATTCCACATTGTGTAAACAGAAAAGTATTGTATTTTATAATATGAATTTGAATTATTTGTCTGGGTCAGAAAACCACCATGAGTTCTTACCTACCTTCCCTTGCAGACCCTGTTACCATCTGCCTAAGACTGCTCTTCTTGATATATGGCAAGTATATGTAAGTCCTCTGTCCTGTCATTTGCCTAAGAGACTTTGTGACCTATATATCAATAAGGTTTAATGTTAGCATAAGTAAAAGACTGCACTTAAAGCAGAGGTCTTTTGGATTTTGCACTCATAAGATTTAATCTAATAAATATTATAATGTGAAACATTTTAAATCCTAAATTCTTGCCAACACCTTCCATATTCTACATAGTTTATATGGATATAGAATCTAAAAATATATGAGTCAGTATGTGATTTTTAATGCCAAAATACACTGGAATCTCAGAGATGGCCTATAAAACTTAGTGATGTAAGTTCTCACTTACTTGAAAGGAGGGGCTTTAATGGAACTGCTTGCGTCAGTAGGTGCTTATCAGCATGAGCTAGGCCTCCACAATCTGGCGTTTTAAAGAAAATTGCTTCTGTGAGTTTCAGGTGGCACATTATGCAACCTTGTACTGCAGCACCTGCAGTGCATGATATAGAACAACATATGCTTGTCTTATGGCACCATTTATTTAGAAATAGAACACCACACATCTCACGCTAAAAAGAAGAACAAAATAAATCAACACATTTGTTTTCAGAACAACCAACTGTTTTAAGCCCATGATTTTTTTTTTTTTTGAGTTTTTTTGCCTTGGTTTGTTTGATTTTTGGGGGACATGGGAGAGCCAGTTAGGGAATAGAATATGCTCCTTAAAAATTTTTAGTACATCTGCTACAAAGTGATGCTTTAATCAAATGAAAGAAAGCATTTGGGAAAAAAATAAGATCCTCTGAAAATTTTCAGCACATAATTAATGGTTATAAAAGCAGAACTATATGCTTCCCTAGGTGTTAACATCAAAATTAGCAGCAGAAAATACTCTGTGCCTCTGCTTGAAGTGCTGCTTGTGACTATCTTCTTTTTTCTGAAATTAATTGGTGATGAAATTCAATCCATTCTGTTTTGTGATCTCAATGGTGTCCTGTGATAAACATCGGTGTACAGACTCTTTAGAACTACCAGGCATAATGCCAGCATGAAATTCAAGGGTAAAAAAATATGTATGTGAATTATTTAAAATCAGAAGGAGGAGGGCCAGAAATTGTCATTGTTACTGCTTATGAAAAAAATCCTAAGCCATGTAAAGACTAGCTGAGTTGGCAGTAGAAGGACCTAAAAATATAATTAAATATCTAAATATTGAGATGTCTGCAGAGAAAAGAGAAGTGTGTCTATAGTAGAAGAAGCTGGTGACATTCATTACCTGATTTTTCTCCTGGGCATAAGCCATAAGATTCATATATGCAATGAAACGAAGCAAGGTAGTGTTACCATGCAGTTGAATAATCAAGGAAACAACTTTATCAATTCTTACCTGGAAATACTATAAGGAGCAGATTAAGTATGGCAGAAATGTGGTCTGGCTAATTACTACAGAGTGAGAGCAAAAGGAACAATCAAAGGGCTGGAGATTAAGATCTCTGCAGGGTCAACTCATATTGATTGGTTTCCTCCTTTTTATTTCCCTGAGAACCAAGTGTTCAGGTGACAGGGCCTAAAAGTTGGTTTTGCAGACCACAGCCATGGCATTTCGGTTTAGGTTTACTTTAAGAAAAAATTGTGCTTTGCACAAGTAGACTATGAAACATCAGAAAAGAAACAAAGGACTGGAACCATTGAGTAAACAGTAGGTCCAATATGAAAGAGAAAAATAGTACAAAAAGGTAAAATGTCAGAAAAAGTGCAAAGCTGTAAGGCAGAAACACAGACAAGTAGGGGTAGACCTCATTATGTCATCAAGAGGTCATGACTTCTCCAGATGTCTTGTAAATTCCTGTCAAGCAGGTTATATCACTAAGTTCCTGCATGAGGAATTGTAAGCTTTCCCAGCCTAGATTCAATGATACAAGGCCTTGCTGGCATAAAAAAGCTTAAAGTAATCCTATGTAAACAGTGACTTCAGAGTTTCTACTCCTAATAAAAAATATCCAAACAATTATTTACTAGAGAAAATGTTGACCCTACTGCCAAACAAGAGTAGCACCAAGAATTATTCAATGCTTACAGTGTAATACCCAATGCATGTAGAACATTTGCAACCAGCATTCAGCTAAGTGTTGCTGTGGGGTGAAGAGCAAACCTGAATATTTTGTGCCACTATTATTTCCTGGAAAGCAGTAGTCTATCTATATTCGGTCATGTCACGGTCTGACACTCAGAAGTGCTAATATTTTTAGGCAATAAGGTCATTCTACTATTCCTTGTGTACCTTTTTCTGCAGTGTCAGAGTGCCTCCTCTATACAGTACACTCACCTAAGGAAAAATTCTTGCATATGCATGAAATGACAAAATTTACAACTTTGTGACAACTTTTCCTCAATTTCTGCTATATTCTTTACAATTTTCATGAATGGTAGGTCTTAGAAGTTTCAAATACATAGGTTTTTTCTTCCCGTTGATACTTTTACAATTATTTATAAAGTTACATTATATGCTTTTCAATGACCTTCTCCTAGAAGCTACAATTACAGCATCATCTTAAAAAAGATGCTAGGACAGCTGCATTAGCTAGGAAATTTTCTTTTTTCCTGGCATATAAGGCAGAGAATGACCACATAAATTGTGGTAGTAAATGTTTTAAAACTATATTTTAAAAACTACTTTTCATAGAGGTTCTCATGAAGATGAAAGATTTCATAATTTTAATATACATACTCTGCTGTGGTAAGACTCTCAGAGAAAAGCATGAAAAGAATGCCTTAATTAAAAAAAAAAAAAAGAAAAAAGAGCTAAGTATGTAAATGGTATTAGGCAGATTCCTCAAATATGCAAAATAATGCTTTGATTTATATGCACTCTTCAGACCTTAGAGTCTGTAGAACTTTAACAAAAGTAAAATTGTGTTTTATGTTTTTTCAGAATACTCTTAATGGGGAATCAGTTTTTACCTAAAAACTTGCCTATAAAAATTTCTTCTTCTACCAAAACCAGATTAATTTTTAAACAGCAGAATATTAGACCCTGTTCCTCCACACTAATATCATTTCACAAGATGGGTTTGGATTCTAACGGTATTTACATAAATCAAAAAAGTAGGCCTCCTACAGTCAAAAATAAATAAAATAAATATCTTGCCCAAATACAGCCTATACTGATCCATAGTCCAGTGCCTATAACTGTGTTCAGGAACACTTTTCATTTAGTTCATGCAGCAAATGCAGCACTATTGAAGAATGAGATGGAAAATTTGAGTTACAGGAAGTCCTTTAGCACTAATCAGTTCCAGCCCACAAATCAAAAGTATAGAATACTCTAGTTAAGATATTTAAAATTTAAATTTCATGATATTTTAAATCTCGTATTTAGAACAGGTATAAAAAAATAAGATTCCTTGAATATTTAAAGGATCAGAAAATATCTAGAAAGTAAGAGAACAATGATCAATCTTTTAGAAATTGATTTCTCATATATACATTGACAATTATTTGATATTTCATGTATAATATTGTATGAAATAGAATATGAAAAAATAAATTTATGTAATCTCCTGCATAACTAAGGAAGGCATGAAAATGCTCCCCTTGATGTACTGTATGTGTCTA
>JAYDZK010000128.1:43260559-43271143 GCA_034509185.1 Euphonia xanthogaster | reverse complement strand
TTTTTTTTTTTGTTGTTTGTTTTTTTTTTAATTAAAAAAATTTGTGTTTTAATAGACCACTTAAACATACTTCATAAAAGGGTTATTGTGAGCAGATATGTTGTGATACCATGCTGAACCTAAAGTACTGTATCATAGGCCTTTTATTTCTCATGCATGAAGAAATTTAGTTACCATGGCTATAATTACCATAATTTTACACCTATTAATTTTGTCTGCAGCATTCATTTCCATAATCTAGAATTTGCAATAAAAACATGATCTTCACTTTTGTTGCTGGCAAGAACAGAATTATTATGAAACTCCTAAATGTCTTTTTTTCTCCCTTTTTTGAATGTCTCCAAACACTTTCCATCTTATTACATTCAAATATCTGTGAAATGGCCAGACAGCAAAAAGATAAAAGCAAATGTGAAGCAACCTTCATCCATGCTGAACAAACAGTATATTATAAAAAGGTTTTCCAGTTGAAGTTACAGAGCAAATTAAGAAATACCTAAGGCTATAATTTACTAAAAACATGTTTCTTAAATTTCTGACAGTTTCATTTAGCTGACTAATTAAATTGGCTTGTAGGCATTTCAGTAACATAATCTTATAACTGCACAATCATTTGGAAAGAAAGTGTAGGTGACTTTTCTGTGGAAACAAGTTAGCTATCTTCCGTCTCCCCCACTGAATATTTGATCAGTATCAACTAGTCATACTTTATTGCATGAAATGAGAATGTAAAGCTTTACTTAAAGTAATTTTAAAAATGTACATGCTAACAGTCATATGAGATAAAACATCAAATACATGTTGCCAAGGAAAGTAAGTACTCAGGGTTTCAAATTTTCCTTTAGAGGTCTATTTTGTAGGACTAGTAAGAAAAGTTAGCATGATAAAATCAACATTCTCATTGAAATTATTCCAGTATCACCAAACTGCAATAGCTAACATTGAATACAATCAAACTATATAACATAGATCATCTTTTCTTTAAATTGAAAGTTTAAAATATTTTAAAGGGTGCATTATGTCTATATGATACATGGATTCCAAGAATTCTGTAAAAAAAAGGCTTTCAACTAAGAAAGTTGGTTTGGATTAAAATTAAAAAATAATCCTTTCCCATGTGCATTACCTCACATAAAGAAAGAATTATTTCACTTTCAACAAGTGAAATAATTTCTACCACAGTGAAATTTATTCATCCTTCCAGCTTTTGAGGGTAAATAAAATTGAGCACCTTCATCATTCCACTAAAATCATGACAGCTACTTCCAAACAATTTTGCAAGCACACAATCTACTGCAGCATCAGAAAAACTGTACCATGAAACATCCTACAATCTTTTAAAAGTATAATACAGATTAAATCCTTGATAATGGTCAAAATATTGATATATTATCTTTACTTCTTTGAAAACTGCTTAGTATCTTGCCATATAAAAGAGAAAGCACCTGACAAGTTTTAATAATGGTTTTCTTTCACTATAACTGTTTTTGCTTTCAGAAAAAAAAAACACAGTGAAAGAGAAAATGTTAAAAGCTGCAATTATGTGACTATTTTTCAAAAGAGTAGTTCTTTTTAATTGAAACAGAATTGTTGTGTATCCAAGGCAAGTCACAACAAACCAGAATAAGAGCAAATTATATTTTTGTATGAGTAATAACAGGATAGCTTTGAGGGTTTTCTTCACTAAAAGAAACCCAAACAAAACAAAACAACAACAAAAAAACCAAACCAAACCAAACAAAAAAAAAAACCACAAAAAAAAAAAACCTAACAACAAAACAAAAAAATTAAAATAGCAAAAAATTATATTATTGGATAAGACAATATTGTGGGCATTTCAGGAAAATACAGCAAACATCACTTATGTATCAACTGAGTTAATCAACTGATTCAAGCAAGATTGCTCTGCAGGATAACTATCTAAAATCCATTAACTAGAATTAAGGAAGGTAAAATCAACTTCTATTTAGCTATGTCCATGATTATGTTAAAATCATTACGATTCCATTATTAGCAATAAAAACGTGGTGCAATTTCTCTTCCCCAATCCACAATTTGTCTACACTATCACACCACTCTTTCAGTAGCTGCAACGTTTTCAACATTTTTTAGTATAATGTTAGAATGCTATTTATTCTCCAGTAGCAGATGCTCAGTTTCAAGCCTGCAAGAGTGCCACATGACATATTTTATTCCTCTTGAGCTGCAGCTCAACATGAGGGGAAAAAACTGCTATGATTGCTGTTATTGCTGCTACCTCAGAAAATCACAAGAGATATGAGGTTACTTCAGCTTAAAGGAATTGTGCAGAAAGCAGCTCCAAGTCATCTTTGCTTTGAGAGTAGACAGTATAGGTTAAAGTGACTTTGGTGAGTTTGGAATCTCACCAGCTAGACACCTGAGTACAGGGAGAGAACAGAGTATGGCTGCTCTAGCACCTGCTGCATGGGTTGATGCCTTCTACCTACTCTGCTGTACTTGCCTAAATTACCTCTATATTCAAAATGAACTTGTTTAGGGTCATTAATCTTTTCATGTGATGTACTCAATATGAGTCAAGTTAACTCTGCTCTCCTAAAATGGTTTACTTAGTGACAATGAAGATCTCATTTTCTAGAGGAAATTAGTCTCTAGCATAGCAACCTTTGAATTTTGTATCAGATGTGATTTTCAAAGTATTGGCTTAGATAGGAGGGTCCTATTGGCTCATGGTATCCATTGAATCAGATTTATCTAGAAGGGCTCTAGATTTATCTTGAAGGGAACTTCTAATTAGAAGACTGGAAGAACTGAATGAGACTGGACTAGAATAGAAAAGTTCACCTGGAGGGGACCTTCAATGATCAGTTCAACAGTCTGACTACTTCAGGTTGAGTAAAAGTTGGAGCATTAAAGGCATTGGCTAACTACCTGTTAAACAGTGACAAGCATAGGGCATCAGCCACCTCCCTAGGAAGCCTGCTCCAGTGTTTGCAATTCTCTTGGCAAAGGAATGTTTCCTAACTGGCACATCTAAACCTCCCCAATGCCTCTGTGAATCTTCCCCAGGCACCCTATCACAAGATATCAGGGAGGAGTGATCAGCACCTCCCTCTCCACTTCCCATCCTGCAATGAGCAAAGAGGTCCTCCGCCTCCACAAACCCAGCTGAGGCTGTCATGGGAAGGTATGTACTCTGAGACTGCCCAATGATTCAATTTGCATGCAAGCTCATAATCACCTGATCTTATAGATTTGCATTTCATTTAAGAAATTCTCTGCTTCTTATCTGAAAGGGGTTTATTTTTATGGTTGGTTGAGGGGTTCTGAGGGTGTGTGTGGGGTAGTTGCTTTTTGCTTGGGTTTTTTGGGGCTTGATTTGCCTAGGAAGCAGTGATTCATTATGCCATCTGCACCAATTCTATGATCACTGAGCTAATCAAGATTAATACTTCCTCAAAATCTTAGCACTGGGAATGCCTAAACTTCAAAGTCTAGTGCCCTCAGGGTTTTCTTCCTGCTTGGAGACAGGAAGTTTGGCGTGATTTTCACCTCCCTCCAAGAGACTTCTAGTGAGTGGTGGGATCTGTTAGTGTTGAAGTGTGGAAAAATGTCCATTGCCACATTAGCTACAAAGCTCTGAAGCTTTAGCATCAAAGGTTTACTCTTCCCTCACTGGCAGCTATTTGGTCTCCTCAGACATCTACTGGCATAGCTGTTTCCAAGCACACCTTGAAGTAGACAATGCAAAGCTTGGCTGGAAGACCTAAAATCAACCTAAACACCCTGCTATCTAAACATCTGCCACAAAGTTCATGGCCACTATGTGCACACAGGGACTAAAATAAAAGGGCAGTTAGTTCAAACCAAAAATGTTAGAAACCTTCCAAATGCCAAGCAGATCCCCCTAGTGAAAATGCAAAAAGTATGTAAATGAGAAAATTTTATCCATATTTGGTTCTATACAACATTCTTATTTCTCGTGTATTTATTCAAACTACAGATTTACAGACAGTAATGATACTGAGAGATTAAATATGTCAAATAAAATCCGACAAATGGGAGCTAAAATACAGTGAGGGCTATCACATAAAATAATAGTCTTCATTGTGAAAGCCACAAATAATTGCAAAGAGAGGAAATGTTCTGTGTAAAAACTCTCCACACTACCCTTTTCTTAGTCCGTCTCAAAGTTATTTATTATAGCCATAATTCTAGGCCACAGATCTTTGATCTGATCCAGTAGGCTACTTCTTATACATTGTATTAAATCTATGTAGTGTAAAGACAGATGTGAGAATATATGTATTTGAATGTATAGCATCTTTATGATACCTGATTACTAATTACACTTTATTTAGCTATAATCATCTGATCATCACTTTGCTGTTCTTATTTCTTAAATTTTACACAATCTTTGTCCAGAGGTTCTTTACTGATTTTATTACTGTAACTCCTTATGTTTATAATCATTAATGTTAAAATTTGTCCTAATTCCATCTATAGTAGCTTAATTAAACCATAGATCTGAATAAAGAACAATTTTTTAAAAAGCAAAACAAAATTAAATGAAATATTTAAAAAAAATAGAAAAAAACAAGGTAGAAAGAAAAAGCACAGTGATCTTTTTAATCCCAGTGTGTGAGCAGGGCCTGAGCAATACTGTTTTCTGGTGAAGATAACCCATAATAACATTCTGTGTGAGCAGTGAAACAAACATATGTAAGTGCCTGGCATTTGGCCAATGTCAAATCATGACAGGTACAACCTGCTAAAATGTCTATCTTACTATTCATGACGTTTTTTCATTTTTTTTCTTCCTTCTTATGCCATGAATCAAATATTTCAAGCAAAAAAAAAAAAGAGAAGTCTTATGTGTCTTTCAGTCTTGTAATATATTTTAGCAAATAATTGATTAAAATATTTTTAAAAATTATTGATAGTTTGACATTGCTTAAAACATAGTCTGCCCTTTATGAGTAATGTTTCTAGGACAAGAAATTTAAAATATATTTTAAAAGAGAGAAAGATCAACACTTTAAGGACCTTTAAGTGCATGATTTCTACAAAAGGTGTGCAAAAATTTTCAAAAGGAATAGTAATATATAGAAAAATTGTGGTAAGGTATTAATTCCTTGATCTAGTTCAGTCGTTTTTTGGGGGGAGGTTGCAAAAAAGAACCAAATCACTTTCCTGTCACTGGAACTAGATAAAAAAAAAAAAAAGAAAGCTAAGATATAAAGGCATGTAGTAAATAAATCCACTGACTTCAACAGCTCCCAACACAATCATCTCTTAAAATATGAGTGTTATTACTGCTTTTCAGTATAGAATTTCTTCTGGTGTGCCCTGCCAAGCTGCTGGCCTCCTCAGCTGTTGAGCCTGGACAACCAAAACAACCTTGAAACAACCTCTTTTAAGACACCCCAGTTAAGAGAAAAGAAAGCTAGTACTGCTAGAAACCATACTGTATCCTATCTTGATAACAATATTCATCAACAATTGATGGAAGGGGGAACCCACATAAGCCTTCTCACACACGGCAGATGAACCACATGGATAATTCTGTTATATGGATTTTTATCACAATGCTTCATATAAAGCACAGAAAGGTTTCCAAAAGTTCACGATCTCAGAACTCTGGCAAACACATAGAACAACTGATGTATAAAAATCTATGGGGAAAGGAAGTAGAATGAGCCTTAAGAAAATGCTAGTCTTAAGAAAGTTTTAAAATCTCCCAGAGCAGCTAGTTGCAGGGAATTGGAATACTGTTATCACTTACTCCATGCTAGGGACAAAATGAAATTATGATCAGTCTGGCAGAAAAGTTGGTTACTGGGTTTGTATGCAGAACCTGTTTTTCAAAAGCAACTGACGTGTGCCACATCTGCATATACTATTCTGATACTCTCCTGTTTGAGCAGATTCTTGTTAGAGCTTTATATAGCAATCTGTCTCCTTACTTATGGCAGTTTCTGCTCCCATTCTCAGTTTATAACACAATATGGCAAAAGGAACTATTTTTTGATTCTTATTTTAAGTTTGCACTAAATGTATTTAATTTAAAAAATCTGTAAACAGAAACAGAGACATACATTCTCTGAATATAGGATTATAAAACATAGACTTATAATTAATAACACATAGATTTTTTAGAAGCTTATCTACACATATATATAAACATGTTTATGCCCATACATACACACCCATAGACATTGTTTTCACATGAACACACAAACACTGCACAACTGAGTAAATACTAAGGAGCTGCTTTATCTGTTTGGGTTTTTTTTTTTTTTTGCTTGTTTTTGAGGAATGATTTCTAGAATTATAGGTAAAATGTGTCTCTAGAAGTGAGGGTGACTGATGAAAAGAAATGAGAGGAGTAGGGAAATTCACCCAACTATGAATCTGCTCAGGGCAGATACTGAATAGCAGGCCAGGTGAAGAACCTCAGAGTCTTTCAAGCTCTGTTTTAGGTCATTCCGTTCCAATGCTACAGAGACTGATAATGAGAATATCACACAATGAGAGAAACTGCATTTTGAACATGTATTTTATCTACATAATAGGAAAATGGATATTTTGAAGAAAACTATAATTAAGAGCACTTTATAAAATATATCAAAGAGATGATAAGAAGGATACATACTGTGTACATCTCAAGTGAGTCTGGAAAATTATGATCATTTTAACAGTGAGAAGATCTGTGTGAATGCAGCTTTTAATATATTCTACCTGCTGCTTATACTTTTCTAGTTCATTCCAAAAGAATAGCAGTCAGTTGCTAAAGCAGTTCAAAACGCCAAGTGAGCTGTAACTAAATTGGCAACGAAGAATGACTTTGAGTCACTTTCACAAATGTCTGAAACTTCCTTTTAAAATTTAGCCACAAATAGAAGGAGGAAACCAACATAAGGCTTCTGACACAAAGCAGATGAACCCCAGGGATGTCTGCCGTAGAGGCTTTGATCGCATTGCTTCATATGAAGCACAGAAAAGTTTCTAAAAGTTCACAATTTTAGAACTCTTGCAAACATATAGAACAACTGAAAAAGAAAAAAAAAAAAAAGAAGGAAAAGAAGAAAAGAAAAGTAATTGACTACAAGTGGTCTGAAAAGACCTAGAAAAGAGTGAGAGAGAAATCCGGGTCACAAGCCTCCACCCTGGCATTCATCCCTCTCCAGTACATTGGGAAACACCCAAGGCACCAGCACTTATACAGACACTGTCATGGCACAAAAGCCAGTAAAACAGAGCCAATGCTTGTTCAGCTGCATAATCCCTGTAGACTTTCAGACTTTGCATGTTAAAATTCTGTTCCTAAGATCCTTTGCTGTTGCAGATAAACCCTTTCAAAAGGAGTCCTTGGCGATGTTTCTGAGGATGCAGTTTATGGCTTGAGTTTATAACCTTTTTTGAGGGTACCCTAAAAGGTACCTATAAGGAGAGCTTTAAACAGGATTAAGTGGGAGAAAAGGGTGTAATTTTGAGAAATAGAAAGGAGACAGGGGCTGCTGATGAACTAGGCATTAAGAGGATGATGCCTTAAGTTTTAGCTTTCATATTTTCCAGATTCTGTACTGCATTAGTATATGACTCTGAACTGCATATAAAATGTTAGCAAGTTTTCTCACAGTTTAGTGAACAATCCTTTTCCAGCCTGAGAACCAAGGACACTGTTGCAGCTTCAGGTCAAAAAAGTATAAATAACAGTGAATTGAAGAGAGCAGTCTGGGAGGATGTGACTTCATAACCTGAAGCTGTAATTGGACAATTAACCCCAATGTGTAAATGGACCAAAACATAGAAGTATAAAAAATGTGTGACCTATCACCCATCTTAGGTGTAGCCTTTGCCAGGCTCTTGTACTGCCCAAGGTATATCCTTTGAAGGCCTTTTTAATAAATACCTACTTTGTTTCTTAAACACTGCTTAGCCTCTGTTCTAGGTACCCCCTCAAGGCACCAAGGGGAACACCTGTGATATACCTCTGTATTGCATTTTCATGTTAAGGTTTTCATGGGAAGAGCTCCTACAAGAAGACACCAGGAGCTGTCCCCATGTCAGAGACCCAATTCCAGCTGGCTCCAAGAGATTCAATGAAAGCACAGAGGTTCTATCACAATCTGTGTAGGACCGTGGTCTGTGGAGGACTCCATGCTAGAGCAAGTATAAATGTCCTGAAAGAAGCCGCAGCCTGAGCTCAAGCTGAAGCAGGCTCTGGGCAGCAACTGCAGCCCATGGAGAAGCCCATACAGAAGTAGGTTTTCTGGCAGAAACTTTGGTCCATGGGGGAACCACACTGCTCCTGAAGAATTGCAGTCCAAGATCCATACTGGAGACATTTGTGAAGGACTGTATTCTGTTGAAGAGACACAACACTACATCAGGAGAAAAGTGTGAGGAGGAAGAAGCAGTGGAGATGGACTGTTGCACAGCTTATGTTTGGGAGGACAAAGAAGAGTCACGACTTAAGCTGAGTTTGGAAAGAAAGGAGAGAGAAGATGAAGATGGTTTTGATTTTGATTTCATTTCTCTCAATCCTATTCGCGTATTAATTGGCAACAAATTGAATTCATTTTCCCAAAGTAAAGTCTGGTTTGCCTGTGGACAGTAATGGGTGGTTTCTCTGTCTGTACCATGACCCATGATCTTGCCTATTTTATTTTCACCCCTTGTCCTGCTGAAGAGGGAAACTGAGTGAAAGTCTTGGTGGCTTGGCGTGTGACCAGGGGCTCAATATGGTGCATTTCTCTAAAAGACCAATAGTCAATAGCCCTACCAAAGTGTCTGTATACCAATGCACGTAGCATGGTGTCCTAATTTCAAGTGAGTTAGAGTTTAGTTCTTTCCAGTAGCTGATACAGTTCTGTGTTTTGGATTCAGTATAGGAATACGGTTGATAACACACCAGTGTTTTGGTTGTTGCTAAGCATTGCTTACCTTTAGTCAGGGATTTTTTCAGTCTCTTGTGCTCTGCCAGCAAAGGAGTGCACGAAGAGCTGGAAGGGAGCATGGTCAGGGCGGGTGACTCAAACTCTACAGAATACCATGCCCAGTATATAAAACTGAGGGAGTTACCTGTAACAAGGGCTAGTCATGGTGCACTTTGGGGGGTTGCCATCAGTCAATAGGTAGTAAGTGACTGTATTGTGCCTGTCTTGTTTTCCTTGGGTTTTCTCTGTTTTGTTTTTACTAATTAATTATCATCATCATCATCACCCTTTTTATTATTCTATTTCACCTTTTTTCAATTATTAAGCTGTTTGTATCTCAACCTACAAGTTTTACTTTTGATTCTCATCTGCATTTCACCTTGGATCAGAGTGTGAGTGAGTGGTGCTGAGTGAGTGCATAGTGCTGGGTTTAAACCAAGCCACATGGGTAACAAAAAGTCCTACATACCATCCAGAGGCAACAAGAAAGGAAGGAGAGATAGAGAGGCTGCCCTGTCTGTAAACAATGGATTGAATGCACAAAGCTGCCTTTGAAAGGCAGCAATGGATGGGTTGAGATTATGGGTAAAATTCTGAAGGCCAAGTTGACAAAGGAAATCTTGTGGTCGGTATTTACTGGAGGTTGTATGATAGAAGGGAGTATGGTAATGTAGCATTCTTATGTAGGAAAAAACACCCACAGGCTCTGATCCCATTGGGGGACTTCAGTCATCCTGACATCTGCTGGAAAAGCAACACACCAAGACATAAGCCATCCAGGAGACTCTTGAGATATATCAAGGGTATCTTCTTAACCTACTAATATGCAACTAGAAAATAAGCATTAGTGGACCTAGATCTACCTTCTTTTGGTTGAAGACGTGACCCTTCATTACAGTCCCTTGTAAAAAAGCCCTCACCAACTTTCTTGTAGGTTCCCTTCAGGTGATGGAATTATTGGGGTGGTGGGATTGTTCAGTCTGGAGAAAAGAAGGCTTGAAAAAGACCTTATGGCAATATTTAAACCCTTAAAGAGGCTTTATAAGAAAGATGGAGAGACTTTCTAAAAAGGCCTGTAAGGAAAAGGGGCAATAGTTTTAAAATGAAAAGCATAATTTTAGACTGAGCATAAGGAAGACATTATTTACCATGCTGATAGTGAGACAGACTACCCAGACAAGCTGTGGATGCCCCGTCACTGGAAATATTCAAGTTCTGTCTGGCTTGGACTTTGAGCAGTCTGGTCTAGTGGAAGGTGTTCCTGCCAATGGCAGGGGAGTTGGACAGCTAATTATAGACTCCTCCCAACCCCAACTGCTCTTTGCTTCTGAGACTGGCATCCTGCACTGACTAGCCCATGTCGACACACATCATGTCACTTTACAGGGAATCAAAAATTAATCATACATTAAACATTTTTTAAGTACTAGAAGCTGTGTGATAACACCTTCAGCCATAATATCTGCGAGACCAAGGGAGAAGCAACATAAAGACACGTGCTTTTGCAGTTGAATTTCACTGTTAGGCAAGCTTGAATACCATCAGTAGTTATTAATCACTCATAAACACTACTGTGAAGACAAACAGAGGAATATATACCAAAATATAAATTAAGATAAACCACTCTTTAAACCATATTAAACAACAGATACTACCAGTATGT
>JAYDZK010000128.1:43068657-43078963 GCA_034509185.1 Euphonia xanthogaster | reverse complement strand
GCCCTGCTGCTGGCTGGGAGAGCAAGAGGCCGCTCGTCGGTGCGGCGTAGAGCGAGGCACTTGTCGGCTCTTTTCCTCGCAGCGGGGCACTTCGTCAGGGACTCGTAGTTGGCTTCTGTTCTTGTCAACTCGTTAGAAGTACTGAAAGCTGGAATACCAATAAAAGAAATTATGCACTTTCCCGTTGTTGTAACTGCATTTTCTGCATTGCACCTGTTTCCTGCTCATGGCTAGCACCTAAAGAGACACAGGATATTTTCAGGCTGGAAATTTGGCCTGGAATTCCGGGACTTGATTGCCAGGCTTTAGTCTTCAGAGACTTAATTAGTTCCAAACAGGCTGATAAAGAGTAATTCTTGAAAAAAAGAACTATTTCTACTTTGGTTGAATGGAATATTTTCTTCTGCCAGTGATCTGTGATAGGACTATCCTGTATCCTGTAGTTCAGATCCTCTAACTTGTTTACTAGCTTAGTGCAGGTGCTTGTCCTACTTTGTATGTCACCGTCTCAATAAATTCATTTTGCCCTAAAATGATGCCATAAAACTGGCTTATTTTTCTCGAAGACAAACGAAAAGGAAACTCTTTGCTGGCAAGTGATGAAGTGATTAGTGAACACTCAGCAGATACGATCTTGACAATGCAGGTCACCTCAGATATGTGAGCAAACATAGCTTCCATTTTTATTAGTGAGTGCTATGTAAAGTCCCAAAAGACACTTTTTAGTAGCAGTTCTTTCTATAGCTCCTGTCACTGAGCTTATTTGAAAATGGGATGAAATTTGATCGGGTTGGGATGTGGATTTTTCTGGCAATATGTTGAGATAACTTTATGCAACAGTCTTGGAACTCAGCCATTTACAGCCAATAAATCAATACCATTCTGTGTGAACAAGTTCAATGCTACACCACAAGTCCCTCTACAGTGCTACAGATAGGTACATAGTTGTGTGAGTTTGTAAGGGTTTTTAAATAATAAGTGTGCTGGGCAAAAAGGGGAAGAGAATGAGTATTCTGAGAGTTAATAGCCAAGATGGTAATGTTAATCTTGAGGTGTAACTTAGAAATTACACCTGCTGTTGTATGGCTTCATATTATTTAAGAAATCTTCACAAATCAAACTATCCGTGTATTCTATGGAGATATTTTAGCCACCTTTCAGTACCTAGACTGGGCCAAACAAGAAAGCTGGGGAGAGGGACTTTTGACAATAGCATGGAGTGACAAGATGAGGGGGAGCAGCTTTGAACTGGAGGAGGGTAGATCCAGAGATGTTGGGAAGTTGTTTACTCAGAGGGTAGTGGGGAACTGGGATAGGGCCAGTGCCCCAGAGACATGGTGGGTGCCTTTCTGCTTGTCATTTGGAAGGTGTCCCTGCCCGTGGCTGGGAGCTTGGAGCTAGATGGTCTTTAATGTCACTTCCAACCGAAGCTATTCTATGACTTTAAGTAACAATTACTGGGAGTTTCAGTTTTAATATTGAGTAAGACACTGTCTGCTTATTTCATGCTTAGTTTTTTTTGTTTTAAGCTTGCATGACAGTAATACAATGACCTGCAGGTAGCTTATCATGTATGGGATGTCGGACTGCAAAGGAAGCAAATAAGGTGGCCGGTTCTGTTTTGACAGAACATGACTGTTCATGTCAAGACAACTAGGCCTATTAAGGGAGGGGGACCTGAGTGAATTGACCATATCACCTTTTTCTTTCAAGATGGTCTCTTCACTTACTTTCACTTGCAGATTTCATGTCACACTCTTCCTTTTGCCTCTTGTTCCTCCCTGCATCCAGTTTCTCTCTTTTCTCTCCCTGCTGTAAGCAGAAACATATTTTAGACCCTCTCCTGTTTTTTATCGCGTCAATGATTGACTGACTTTTCTTATCTGAACTAATTTCTCATGCTGAGTAAAAGGAGTTAAGTTATAATGCTCTTACCACTTCTGGTCTGTATATGCACATTAAACCACCAGTACAATGACTAACTGTGAAGTATTGGTACTCAGTCTATACCTTTCCCATGCTCTCAGCTGTTTTCTGTAATCCAGAGTGTGAAAGTGAACTACCTTCCTAGATTTGTTTTCTCTAGTCTCTGGCATCTTCAGGATTTTCCTCAACCCTAAGGGTTTCTTCAGCTTCTTAATCTGTCACTTTCCTCCCAGCAGTTTTCTTAGTGGACATGTTTTATAAATTTAAGAACAATATCAGGTAAAAATTGTGGTTCCATTCTATGTTTCTTTCCTCTTTTTTTACTGCATATCATTTCTAAGATGGAGCTAAAACATCTATTTTCTTATTTCACACCTCTTTCTGGTACATTATTCTTTGGCTTTGCTGCAAGGCATAGGAGGTCTTGGACATGTAGAAAAGTAGTCTATAACTGCTGTGGTAGTAAACATGCAAAAAATGGAAACAACTAGAAAACGAAGTGTCATGTGTTCACCTTTCTTTTTCTAGTTGTACCATGATGGCAGCTTCTACAGCTTACTCACTGAATTTTGGATACATCTACTTCTTCTTTTGTTACTTGTTGATTCCAGACTTGAGACAAACTTTTTGTAAACATGTCAAACCCAAGGTTATTGAGGACCTTCTTTTCTAGTGGTACATAAAAAAAGACAATGTTTGACTTGGAAATACTGGGTTTGGCTGTGAGTTGCAGAACCTGACAGATAGATGGGGTGTATGTGGCAGCTGTTTGGGTGAAGGACTTGAGGCTTTCCCTTGCTCCTTCAGATTCTTTTACAGTTCAAAATGGTTCTTTTACCTCAAGCCTGATTTTGCTAACGGCCAGTGAAATCACACACACAGCACACAACATATCGTTCTTGAAATACCAATCTGCTTGGCCAGGTTTACTTACCTTTTCTTATCCTCTGTTTATCCATGAAGGCCATGATGGAGACTGCATTAGATCTTAAAAACCTTTGAGTTACAAGGCCGTAAATTAGAGAACAAGCAAGATGTAATTGCCAGTGTGAGTCAAAACACTGTGCTCTGGTCAAACTTGGGTGGAATGAATACCTCCCACTATCTGACCCATGGTTCAGTATGAAATTTGTTACTGTTAAATCTTTTTTCCTGTGGTCTTATAGGTGGAATATTCTGTTGGGGAGTTGAACATAAACCTTTATAGCTGAAGCCTTTTTTCTAGTGTACCGTGCTCCTGAGAGCACCATTCAACACATGCACCTTCACTGCAGTAAATAATCTGTGAGTCTCATTCTGCAGCCTGAAATGATACTGCTTGTAAAACCTCATTTCTCCTTCACAAGTTCTGGGGTTACTCAAAGGGAGATTTTCTGGGGTTACTCAAAGGGAGATTAACACTCAAAGAAGGAGATTGGGTGGGTTTTTTCCCTTTTAATTCAAAAGTTTATGAACTCAACTCTTTAATGCCTCTTTGCAAGCTAGAAACTTAAACACAGTATAGCCTGCATTACATACACAAATTTTTAAAAATATTTTACATAAAAATATTTAAGGCAGAAGAGATAAGCCGTGTTTCGGAAGTGAGGGGTGGATGGCAATGCTGGGACTTTTAATGAGATTCCTTCCAGTGCATACTGCTAAGAATCAAATTTTGTTAGTGAGTCTGATCATCCAGGTGGGTATACTGAGTGCAGCAGGTTTTAGACTGCAGGATAAATAATCCTGTTTTCAAGGAGCTGATCATGCTAAAGCCATTTAAGATAGAGGAATATTCTTCAACTAACTCATTAGTTGAGTTTTCTTCTCCTTTGTTCTCCTGGTTCAATTTTAGTATAACTATTTTTTAAAGGCAATTAACATTGATCCCTGACAAAATGAAACTGGAATTACGGCAAATGGGGTAATTACAATGGCAATCCTTCTTGGTGTTTTCGATGGTTTGGTTTGTCTTGTTTTCTTTTTGCTTTTTTTATTGGTTTTGGGTTTGTTTTTTTTGTAACCATCCCTAGCACATTAATGAAGGTTCAGGTTGGAGGACGGAGCTGTTGTAATCCTATTCTACCATCTCAAAAGAGTCTGACAAACTTCATATTTTCTAAAATTTATTAGATCCACAGTTTTGGAGGATCTACATTTATTAGTTTCTTTGAAGGACTGATTTTAAAAAATCTTCAACTGTGACTTGAAATATCTCTTTAACACATGCTGTAGGTGCAGGCTGCTACATACCATCTATTATGTATGATAACATCAGTTGTCTTAACTGAAGCCAAGATCTGGCTTCAGTATGTCTCATCAGCAATGCAAAGCTGTGTATCAGATGCTGGTTTTCGATTAGATTAATTGTAATTTTTTGCTTAAAAACTTGACTGGAGATAAAATCTTAAATATAAAATTACTATGCAGGTGAGTTTGATTAACCTTTGTTTCTTAATGAGCCATTATTCTGTGAATCCCTGAAGTGAGGCTCTTAGACAAAAAGAAGGCCTACAGAAATAGAAATTAACTTCTTTCTCCAGGTCCTCCTGAAGTTCACCAAAAAAGGGGCTAATCCTCTATCTTGCTAGCAAGTTCTCTCCATATCCTCCAGTTTGCATGATGTAGTAGAGGAGTTTATAATTTTTGCATATAGCACATATTGGGCAGTGGTCATAACAGGGACTCGTTGAAACGGTGTAGTAGATTAATCCTTAGGGAAAATAATCAAATCTAATAAGGAAAAAATGCAACTTAATTATAGTGCCAGAACTTTGCTGAGTTTTCCATCTTTTCAGATCATCTCTGGTAGAATGAGTTGACCAAGGTTATTTAAATTAATGCATATTTAAACATATGTTTTGACTGGCAAATCTCACTCAGTGCCTGGCAGAAGGATTTGAATTGTAGAACATCTCAATGTTGTACTCAGAGTTTATGTCTGTTCTTACTCAGCTTTAGCTGCTGCATGGCCAAGAGTCCATGAAACCTTGCTGGTACCTTAGCGAGCAGCATCGGTGTGAGATACTTCACTATACATGCATCTGTCTGCTGTGAATTATCGCAGCAGCATCAGGGATACTAAAGTCAAGACTTCCAGTTAGACTGCCCATGTACTGTGATACTTTTGCCAGCTTTTTCTTCAGAGAATATGTATTATAATTTCATTATTCCTTCCTGATTACTTTTTCAAGAGTAGAAGAACCATTGAAGTTGCTCTTTGAAGTCTGATTCCTGACAATTTGTGATGAAACTACGTGAATACTAAACCATTTCTGCACAGAGGTCTACAGTTTATGACAACTTTTAGCAAATAGATTATAACCTTTCTGATGCATCATGATAGCATGGCTTTCATCAAATAGCCTGGGGTGGAAGGGCTATTTCATAATGGGACTTCAGAAGACCATCTGGTTTCACCTTTAGAAGGAAAGGGAGTCTAGGTGACATTGTCAATCACCCCGTCCATCTTGAAAACCTCAGTCGTGTGACTGGGGAGGTTGATTGCCTTCAATCAGTCTCATGATTGATTGCCTTTCACTGAAAAAAGTTGAGCTCATATTAAGATGAAACTTCTCCTGGTCCTCTTTGTATCAGCCCAAATTACTGGAATGCTGTGAGGAGATAGTCCTATCCCCAAGACTTCTCTAGGGAGAAAAGACATACCTCGTTAAGTCTTTTATCCTATGGCAGATTTTCCAGCCCTTTGATCATCATAATTTTGTGTGGATGCTTTCTTTTATGTGGTCACTTTTGGCAACAACAAATTAAAATTACCTTTTGTGTATGAGCAGAAAAAACTTGAAATGCACAATACCAAATATATATATTAAGCAGAGGTGATCGCCAACAAGTGCATTTCTACTCTTCAATACTTCCTTTTTCCTAAGAGTAAATAGTAAAAGAAAAATAATGGATTTTCAATTCATGTTTTAAAGGCTACTAGATTGTCTGTTCTCTACCCTCAAGGTCAAAACCTAGTAGACTTTCCACAGTAGATATGTTTATTTTCCATGTGTTTCATTTCTCTCCCTGTCCTGGAAGGGAGGCTGGTTGCTGGAATCTGAAACAAATGAAGTTACGGGAGTGAAAAGACAGAGGATCTGAGCTGTTGAAAAGCAATTGGAATTCAATTAAATTGAGTGCAATTTCTCTGATGGATTTAACTTGCATTTATAAACATGGAAGTTATGCTTACTTTATCTAAGCAGTTCCAAAAGATGGTTCTCAGTTTACTGTTTGTAAAGATGAAGAGCTCGGATCATAAAACTACGAGACAATCTCATAATAAAACGGAAACTTTTTTGTTGTGAAGACAGACCCATAGCCTTTGCTATCCAGCCTTACTCCCATAAGTGTGTCCCATAAACTATAAGCTTTTTCCTCTGGTGGAAGTGTTCATGGTAAGTAACTGGAAGCAGCTCTAATATGGAGGGTGACCAAAACACATCCAGAGGGTCCATAAGCCATCTTGTATTAAATCTTTGAAAGATATAAACAACATAGTTCAACCTTCCAGGCTTTTTCAAATCTAGAAGGATATTGGGATGGTAATTTTTTTCACTGGTCACTTGTTCTCTGTTTCAGTGCTGAGTCCCTCTGGTGCCTGCCTGCAGATAAAATGTGTTTGAGAATCCCCCTCTTTGAAGTAGCTCTCAAGCAGGTTTCTCTTCTTCCATAGATGTAGATAAGGAAGGACACTGGAGAGTATATATATGTCAGGTATATAAGTATATAAAGTCAGCTACTCCATTTTGTCAGGATATCCAAACTCACCTATAGCTTCCATAAACATGGAAAAGAGCATACTGGCACACCAATTCAACCCTGGCCTCAGCAATCTAATCCTTGTCTATTCCCACCAACCTAGCCGTTCTTAACACTTACAGTTTGTCAAGAGAATGGCATGGCACATTTCTTAATTAACTGTAAACACAAACTAGCTAAACTGGACCCTGTTGAACTTGCCTTAGCAGTGATGTGGCATTAGAGGTTCTTTCCAACTCCAACTTTCCCACGATTCTCAGATTCTGAATATCTAGTGATCTACCTGGAGTGAGATTAATACGTACATTTATAAGTGTGCCTGGAGAAGACCCATTCCAGCCACACTGAAAGGCTGGAACAAGCTTTGGAGTTTGACAGCTAATACAGACCATTTTCTTTGTTAGACAAAGGCAAATGGTGCATGTTTAGCACAAAGTGCTTAATAATAAAACAGTGACAATGTAGGGGGTTTAGGCTGAATTTTGCTGTTGAAGAATCCTTTTCATGGGCAGCAAGGTTTTCTGACTAATGGGATTTAGATGGGTCTGAACAAAAATATGACAACTTGGAGAAGTCATTCAAGGAGTCATTGTAAACTTTAGGTTATTTTTCTAGTCTTCTTGAAACTATACAGCTATGAGATGAGCAGATATGAAGGCAGAATAATTTTTACAGGACTTTTCCTGTTCTGTGACTTCAACTACATTTTTGCCTTAACAGGGCTTTTTCAGCCACTGTGACTGTTAATGGCTTGTCCACATGTCTTGGCAGAATTGTGCAGTGCACTGAAATAGTTTTATTTCAAGTGGTGTTATGTGGCAGGGTTCTAGTGTTACAGGGTTGTTGGAGAAAACTGTAAATCCTGCTACAGTAGAGAGAGGAGAAAGCCTCTTTGCAAGAGAAGAGTGTTACTACTAGCAAACCAAAGTAATAGTGATGTTCTTCAAAGGCTTGTGGAATTTACATTCTCCTTTGTTACCACCTGCCACTGGTTTTTGTGACTGAGACAGGGAAATGGAGGCAGGTTGCTGTTTTCCCTGTAGCCAGATGAGGTAGTCATCTGTGATGATAATTTCATAAAGTTGCTTAGGGATTCACCAGTGCAGAGCATCAGTCCACCCATTTCAGACAAGAAAGAAAATGCAACCAAAGCAACAATATGATCTTTAATATTTTGTAATTTCTTTCCTTCATTTTTATTAATTTGTACTATGTGAAGTTTAATAACAAAATTACTTCAGAAGAGCTATTGCCATCTCTTTTGAAATACAACCAAACTTCTCTAGTCCAAATCTGCTGTGTTTTCCTTGACTAGTTGTCTCTTTTCCCAGGTCACCTTTGGTTATTCAGAAAGGCCATATTTGTCTTTTCCTAGCCATGTTTTGCAAGTCTTGCAGCTTATTTTTCCTCCCCAGCTAGCTTAGTAGCTAGTACTCCTTGTAGAAGAAGAAATGAAAAATGTAAGCAATTACCTTGATTCCTTCTAAAGCTACTCATCCATCTGATAACTGCATTGACATATATGATTAATATTCTTTGCTGAACTAGAATCACATCCTAATGCCCCAGTGCTCTTCTATGTAGAAATCTTCACTAAGAACAGGTTTAAGTTTAAAAAGAGTATATAAAAGTATATGGCATGAGCTAGAGTTGTTTAGGAGAAGCTGAGGACTGCACTATGTGGTGTGGATAATACTTATTAATCAGAGAAGGGATCAAATAATGTGGAAAGAAAATGTTGCCTACAGTGCCTGGTTTTGCCTTGTAGTTAATAGTTGATGACTGGTTACTCTTACTACCTTCTGACATCCTTGCCTGGAAGCATAAGATGTGTGGGTTTTTTCATTGTTAATATTCATTGATAATCACACCTTGTGACCTCTGGAATGAATTGCTGTGGTGTGTTCTGAGGGAAACAAAGGGGTCTGTGGGTTTTTGAGCCAAAAGGGCTCAAAAGTTGCAGCTGGTGTAGTTTTTAACAGCCTGCTCAGCTTGTTGTGCTGGCCAATTTCAGTGTTTCAGCTTGCGAGAAATGGTTGTAGCCTGTTTGCTCCTTGATTTTTGTTCTTCAGATCCCAGATGCAGGTTAGCTGCTAGCTGTTTGGTACCGTCTTAGTGAATGAAAAAGAACTAAAACACAATTTTTTCTAGATACCTGGAGGTTTAAAAGGGTGTTTTTGTTCGAAGGCCTCAAAATAGGCAATATAATGTCATCTAAAGACCTCAAACTTGCTAGTACTTTCAGAGAGATATAAAGACTGTGTAGGGACCATATTTTAGAAAAATGGTGATTACAGCACTGAGAAGATTTGGATGAGGAAAAATTAAGCTGAATTTGAAAGACTTGAGAAATATGTCACAAAGTGAACATTAAGAAAACAAAACAAAGCCCCTTATTTTTTAAGATAGTGACTCCTATTACTATTGACACTATTAAGATAGTGACACTATTATACTAGTGACACTATTAAGATAGTGACTCCTAAATTCAAAAATTTAGCATGGAAACACAATGCTCATAATGTTTTAATAGTGGAAAAATCCCAGTTATCAGCAAATCAGATTCTAGGACTACTAAAGCATTTTTAGGAGCACATGTGATCATTTATAATACCAAGGCCGTCTTGAAGTTCTTTTTTATTCTTATCCAGATAAACCTTCAGTAAATAGGACTGCAGATTGCCTTTACTAGAGATTTGATTGTTAGATTAAAAATATGCTTTGAATAGATATATATATAGCTCATCTTCTGAACACAGAATTATTTCAACCAGAATTCCATTTTGAATTCTAGGAAGAGTCAGGCAAAGATTTTTTTTTTAATTGTATGTGTCTTTCCAGTGGTTTTGGGAAAACAGACTTGAATTTCAAGAGACTTCAGATTTCTCCCTGGTATTACTATTGTTGTGTCTCAATTGCAATTTAATGAAATAAGTTGAGTGGTTTAATAGGTTTGTTTTGGTTTTTTTTTTATGTTTTAAAATGTTTTCAAACTTTGCTGTTATCTCTATAAAGGCAGTATTTTCAAACTTCGCATATACCTGTAAGCAAACCCTATTATCTTCTTTTATTTTAGTCGTATGCTTTTGAGTATATTTCCACAGTGCCAGTATTGAAAGTAATTAATTTTGAAAGGACGAACCATGGAATGGTTTTTATATTTTTTCACTTTTTTGCATAGTGTTTTTAAGAGTATGTTTTGGTCAGGACAGACATAAATAAGGCAGAGAGTGAAATCCAATGAACAAAAGAAGAAATTACATATGTTCTTGAGCCCCAGTGCTGTCTTATGTTGGTCAGAAAACACATGCAGTCCTGCATTGTGGCTGGTGTCCAGAACACTTTATAATGATGCTGTGATCGTCCATCTGCTGTAACACTTTCTGACACCCACAGCCAAATGTTACAGCTTCATATTGACCTGAATGTTTGCAATGGAGTTATCTTGTCTGTCAACAAATGTGGGTCCATACTATGGATTGTTCTGGACATGTTCACCTTTGTCATAGTAGATACATTTCTAAGGTCAGATGATGCTTTTTTGATAGTAGTTTGAGATATTTGGAGCATTCTGTAAAACCTTCCAGCAGCATTAGAAGTTTTTCCTCTTCACAAATCCCTGCATTTTCTCACT
>JAYDZK010000128.1:42926755-42938818 GCA_034509185.1 Euphonia xanthogaster | reverse complement strand
CATTCAGTATGTTTTTAACTGTTCACTCTTCTCTACATGTTCATTCTTACCTAGGTTTCTGTAATGCTTCAGTTGTTTTACAAACAGAAACCAGAACACTTGCATTTTGAAAAAAAAAAAACAAAAACAAAAAAAAAAAAAAAAACCAAAACAAAACCCCACAACATATATGAAAAGTTATCTTCTGCGTGGAGTTCATATTTGTATCTCGCTCATGATTTCTGAAGTCCAGTTAACTGCAAAGGTTTCCCTAACTGCTCTTATTACCTGTATTACAGATGTCACTGTCCTCCTACTCTCTCTGTTCTGCATGTTATCATTGAAGTAAAAGAGTATTTTCCCTGCTTAGTGCTCATGGGAAGACACCTCACAGTTATCAAATCCATCACTTGCTGGATTGGTGCTGGAGCTCACTTGGAGGTCAAAGTGAGGTCTGAAGACATTCAGCATCATCCTGAACACTTAGCCTGCGGCTGGAATGATGAGGGGCACAGAACAAGAAGTGTTTTTGGCTCCTCTGGCCAACTCTGTTGAACTTTGTGCTGTAAAGCAGAAATAAAACCCCACCAAGGCAACAGTTCATCTGCAAAATATACTGGTAATTGTCTTAATACAGGTACAGGGAAGACAGTAAGAGAAACAAGGGTCAGAAAACAGACATGAAGACAAACAAAATAAATAAATGTATACTCCACTTCTGCATCATGCTTCTTCGCTGCAAGAGAAATTAAAGTTCAACAATTTCAAAGGTAAGTATATACATGGTTTAACCATCTTCCTCTCTTTTGTAGCTGTACAGCTTGAAAGAAAAGTGTTCTGGTTTTCTTTCTTAAGAGCTATCACCACTTCTCCTACCCCCAGAAATATGCACTAGCAACTAAAGCAGTGACAATGGAAACACCAATGATTTTATTTATGAAAGTATCTTGTAAACACAACACTGCATGCAGAACAGAGGAACGTTTATCACATGCTTGACTGAACAGTTACACAAAACCTTGAAACACCAACAAATAATTATAAAGTATGGAAAATGCTTAGGACAAATTTCTTTAATTAACATTTAAGGATCAATTTTTACCTTTGCATATATGAAGGAAGTAAAATGTAAGTGCCACAAAGTATGACACTGAGATTAATCCAGATATCAGTACATTGTGTTCATGCCAATTCTAGAAGTGAACCATGTACACATACACACAACATGCACACGTGCTCTGAGCACATCTTGGGTGGCTGTCATAGATGAAATTTAAATGTATTAGCAACATTTGTTTTAGAATACACGTATCTTCCAGACTTAGAAAGCAGGCTCCAATCTTCAAGTGTAAAGCCACATATAAATATATAATACAATTATACACACACAGTTATATCTTTCTTAATTAAAAAATATATATATACACATCCACATGTGCAGCCACATGTGCATGCACACACAAATATACATGAGAAGAAAGAGAATATGTACCTATATCTGGATATATCCCTGACATTACTATTGATGTCATAAGAGCATGGAATGATTTTACAGACAAGTTGCAACACAGAGCCATAATGAGTTTCTGAATTGCCAATACTCACACATAACACAGGGTCTGATCATCAGCAGGTGCTGGAGAAGATCTAGAATGTGAAGCATACGATGCAGCATCTTTTTACAATGGTGTTAATTAATATCAATGTCTCATGCTGAATGTGAGAGACATACTTATGTATGTAGAAGTGTGAGCTGGTATTTTTTTTTCTTCCTTTCCTTTTTTTGTCCTGTTCCACCTCATCTACATCTAGCCCAGAAAACATCTGCTTTTTATTATTGTCTATAGCAGTGATTATTAAGAGGCATGGAAAATGGAATTTCAGTCTCTCTCATTTCTTGGTCAGGAATTCATCCCCCCATTCAGTCAGGTGAATTCTAATCCAGCTTTATAATTATCTGACAGATGTTACAAACAGCTGCTACTGAGCACAAAACACTGAATTTATTACAGAAATAGAAGAGCTTCTGGCAAGGTAGAGTGAGCAGTGAAACAGAATGCATTCAGTAAGGCCACACATCTGGTTTTCTACACACAGAGGGGAAAAAAGTTAAATACACATCTCAAACTCAGGCTTTTTGTTCTTGAACTATTTAAAATCAGATACCTTTTAACAGAATTAAAGAATGCCCTTACATGGCTGGTAAGAATGGCTTTGTGTTTTTTTCTGCAAATACTATTTGCTACTATTTGAAATACAGCTTTGGAAGCAAAATACTTCTGCTTACTCACTTTTTTGGGGCACCCTGCTACCCAAAAAATGCTTAATCTAAAAGTTAAGGGGCAAATTTTGCAGTAAGGACTAAGAGGAATGATATCTAGATGGTCACGTCTGAGTGCAAGCATATCCTTGTTTTCCAAGGGTAAGAGATTCAACTTAAATCTTTGAAATGGCCCTTAAATTAAAAATGCTGCAAGGTGATGCACCACATTAGCTCTGAATTGACAAATATGGGAGGGGAATGGGGGAGAGGTGTGTATCCTTCTCAGCAAACATAAAGAACTATCTTAACATGAAGCTCCTCATCTCCAGATTTCTGATCTGGGGTGTTAGCCACATGTTTGTACCATAACATTTTTCTGGGATCCTATACTGCTCCTTCAAGTTAAAAATTAAACAAAACTTTGATTATGCTGCATAGTGCTACAGCAAACTATATAGTCACAAAAATACTGTAATTTTTCTTGCAAGACTCCTTTAGAAGCTACCGATGGATTTAGTCTTTCTGTTTCTAAAGTGAAGAAGCTGGCTTTACTCCAAAACTTGTCATAGGAATGCAAAAAAGAACATAAGTGCAAAACAAAAGACAAAAATCTTGAGTAAGAATATGAATAGCAATTGCCCCTTTTCTGCAATATCTTTCAGAAATGGGATGCTTTTTTCTCTGGAAAACCTGAATATCCACACCTAAGGCAAGATTTTAGTATTTCCAACATAACTGCAAAAGAGTAAGACTACAAAACAAAAGTTGTAGTCACACAGCATAAAACAGAGCAACTATAAAAGCATAAGCACAAATAGTGCTTATGTACTTGTATTTGGTTATGAACTATAGCACTAAAAAAGACTCCTCATAGAAAAATAGTGCTGCAGCATTTGTGTCTCTAAGCAGATACACACACACACATGCATGTGCACATACAACTGACTTCAATCATGACAGCTGGAAATCGTAGTTTGGAACGCTACAGTAATAATTAACATCAGACTTATGAACACTGACCCGCTTATATTTTTGAGAGCATTAACAATAATGTAATTCATTATATGAGCATATCCCTTTATTTAAACAGGCTTGCATTAAATCATAATCTTAAATGCATGACAGCTATGGAGAAGGCAAGTAAACCTAGTAGTCATAGTGAAGGTACTTTGCTCACCTGTTTGCAAAACACTAGGTCTCTTCAAGCTAGAATACTTCTGGGCGAGTATGGAATGCCCTGCTGTCCATTCTGAACTCAGTTCTAACCTCAATTACACCCGTAACCACGCTGGGACTGGACTGACTCTTTCAAGGCCACCCTCACCAATAAGTAGAGGCTTCTATTACCAACAATTCCCTTTCCATATCTGACCCAATCAATGTTACCACAGGCTAAACAGACAGTTCTACCCACATCTTCAGGAACAGCCTCATTTCCAGACGGTTCTTGTGGGCAAAGTCAATTCCACAACCACAGCAATTAGAAAGAATTGTACTTTAAGGCAGTTAAAATTTTGTAAATTTTGTGAACTTGAGAAAAAGTTCAAGTGGGCTTCTCAAAACTTGTATTAATTATTGGAAATTCGAAACAACTACTACCAAGAGCAGACAGTTATGTACAAGAGCAACAGCTCATTCGTATGTACTAATAAAAAATTGGAAGTGCCTATAAAAAACAGTGTTTCTACTGTCTTTCATAGACATACTGATATGTTTTAAGCATTAATTTTGTGCACTAACATCATATTTCATACTTTCTGACTGGCATCCAAAACCAAAACCCATGAAAAAAACTAAATGAAATTACTTGTGCAATGGCCAGGACAGTCCACCTTCAAGAGCCACAAACATCTTGAGAAAATTGTAACTTTCCTTAGAAGAGTCATACTATGAATGCAAAATTCTGTCTAAACCTATTATTTCAATAAAACCAGGCAGGACATTAATAATGATGATACTCATGACAGTTTCTAAGAATATCTGAAGCCTCTCACTTTAGTGATCCCATCTCTGAAATCCATGGAAATGTAATCTGAAGGTGAATTATCCATCTGACGCTGCAACTTAAAGGTAAATTGATGTGTAATAACAAAATTCTCATTTAAAATACTTGCATAAATTTAAAAATATATTTATTATCAGCTTTTTGCTACTATAATTCATCATCTAGTTTTACCTACTTTATGTCTGGTCCAATGAGTGAATGCCGTCTCAGCATAGCCCGGGCTTGTGCATTGGTTAAGTTAGTGGTTGACTCTTCATTAATGGACAGGATGCAGTCTCCCACACCAATCCGTCCATCGCGACTTATCGAGCCTCCATGGATGACACTGCGAACTATCATTCCCAAACCATCCTTATTGGAACTTACTGTCATCCCTATAGTAAAAACACATGAAACGTTAATGTCTTTGAGACAGCTCTCAGTGCCAAGAGAAAGAAATCTGGCACAGGGAAAGGAAAAGTCAGTCAGCCAATCTGCCAATATCACCAAGCCTACAAATGTTGCTCTTACTCTTCTCCTTTGAGACAGCAATTACAAACCACAGTCACAGTAACTTGACCTTGTTATCAGTTCACATACTCAGTTTAATACAAGAAAAATTAAGACAGTGGAATATTTAAGCAAAAAATAAGAAAGATAATGAAATTGCTTAAAAAAAAACAATTAAAACCACTCTTCTAATGGTTCACTGAGTTTATACACATTTACTTTCATTTATGACAACTCTCTTTGGAAAGGTGAAATGATTAAACAGGTAATTAATAGCCATAAACAAATACACACCTATTTTCAACAGAAAGCATGAATCAGATCCCACTGTGATGCTGGTTGCCTTCCCACTCTCCTAGGTAGGCCATAGCTTAGACCCAGAAGAGCATTCTGACTTCTGTGAAAGTCTGTACATTGCTAACAGATATAGCCGAATATTTTACTTAAAACAGTATCCTACCTGTGGCACAGAAGGATACTGCTTCTCAGTATTTATACCCTTTAACTCCACTTTCTTTCCAGTAAAGGGAAATAAGACAGATATCCTCTTGGCCTCTCCTCTCCCATGGGGAACCTATAGGGACTAACTTATGGTGGCCTTCATGTGTCATTGTGACTGTTCTTACACACATGAGTTGACACTGTTATCTTCAGGGCAGTTGTTGTTCATGAAACAGACCCTAGTAACAGTTTCAGGAAAAACTTAGCTCTTCACTGAGGCAGTGGGAAAGGCAGGGCTGGAGCCCTTGAAGTCGACTCAGAGGACTTCCACTATCTTAATACTGCTTAATAAAAAACTTTTTATTTTTTCAAAATATGGTTTGAAATTCTGAACCTAACCTTGCTGTTTGGTTAAGATGGCAACAAACCTTACTGAGGGTAGCGTAACAGCACTTTAGGAAAACATCACACATACAACAGACACCCTTTCCCTTTTTCTATGCTGACATCATCATTACAGACCTGAAAGCCATATGTCACACTTTGGAAACCTACAGTTTCAGATTAAAAATGCAAATTCCACTGTAAAGTTGCCAAACTTTTTGCAGAACAATGGCATTTCAGCCCTTCTGCATTTGGGTGCTTCTCATCCTTTAAAAAATCACAGTCAAAATGTTAGAGCTCAGCAACAGCTGGCATTAAAGAGCTGCTGCAAACCATGGGTGACACCATTTGAAAGGGGAAAAAAAAGTGCCAGTTCTTAACCCTCAATTATTTAATCTATGCAGCTGCAGCTTTCAACATCATTCATAGTTCTTGACTCAGCTGCTTTTTTAAAAATTAAGGGAAAAAGCAGTGCAGCCATGTACATAAACTGGTCACTGCACCGAGGCTGCTTCCTAGGCCAGAGCACACTCAGACTGGAAGAAAAATGCTACAGTCAAAAGCCAGAAGAAAACAATATTCACATTCATATTTTGTATATGTCAAGGCCAGTCTTATTTTTTATGCATAAAATGTCAGCCAATATGGACCCTGACAAAGTCTGTATTTTCATGCTGTATTAAGCTTGAGATGAAATTTGCTTTGATATTCACTGCACTTAAAATATTCATCCATAAATGAAAACCTACTCCACTGAATGTGGAGTTTATTGTAAAGAAAACTTTTTTTTTACAAAATCCAGATGCTTTGAAATGCATTGTGACCTACACTTTATGTAGCCTGGCAATGAGGCCAGTAAAGGTAATAGTTAACCAGGCCCCTCATACCAATGAAAGATAAACCTTATACCCATATCAGCCTTTTCTACATCTTTTTGTTTTTCAGATCCTGGTTTTAAACCAGATCCATTTTGAAGGATGGCTGTTTCATGAAGGTGGTACATGGCAGACTCAGCATCCAGCCATAAGAAAGCAGTTTATTCCAGGTCAAGATGTCCACTGAAATACAGCATCACAGCGATAAAAAAAACTGACACCCACCTCTGCACAGCAAGGAAGTCCTGACTTGGGGCTGTTTATAAACATTCAATTCTGTGGCCACCCCATTTTAAAGCATTTGCAGCGTTACTGCTAATAACCAGCACCCACACAAAGTCCTGCCCTACCAATCCCAAAGAGTCTTTGACATTATGCAGTTGGCTGGAAGAAACAGTAGCAGGAACCTAAATCAAACCAAATAAACAAACAAGCCAGTGAAGAGGAGGCATACATCACTGCCTTTCAACACAAAGCCTTCCCAGCATGGGCTCTGGGAGGGTTCTATTCTTGTTCTCCACCTCACACTGCTCAGGGCCACACCTGAGAGCAGGATAGGACAATGAAAAACATTATCATCTGTTCTGTGTGTTGACTCCAAATTATGTTTCTAGTCAGTATGCTCAGGAAGTTGCAGATTGTAGATATCGAAAAACTTTGAACATCACTACAAAATGATAATATTATTAAGCCAAAAATACTGCCTATTAAATTTATGAATGACATAATTTTTAGAAACATTGAGGCTCTTCAGATTCAAACTTGAGGCAAGAAAGCAAGCAGCTTGTTTAGTCCCATTTGACCACCCTCAGGAAGCAAGATCATTTTTTGTTTACAAATATTTGAAAGTCTCTTCTGCAGCTCTTTGACCACAGTGTTCTTCTACAGCATTCCTTGGCTGTATCTTGGTTTTCCACTACATTAGTAGAGGAAAAACAATGCATTAAAATTGTTAACACTTATGAAAGACTAAACTCTTTTATGGGAGAACAAATTCTCAGTGAGACTGCACATTTCACTTTTGTGTTCACGATGACAGCAAATGGATCCAGTGCCATCATGTCAAACATGGAAAGAGCAGCAAAGAATGAATGTCCTGTTCCCACTAAATGGAAAATACTTATTTTTTACTAATTAAACAGGGAATGTACAAGGGAAACCAAAAGGCATATTCTGGGAGAGTTTACAAAAAAAGTTTGCTAACTCACCTAGGCTTGAATTGCCTTTAGCAATAGTGATAGTCTTCTCATATATGTTTTTGACTGAATTTTGGAGTGTGGAATTTCCTTCCAAAGATACCGGACATCTCTTTTCCATTAAAAGCAATTGATCCTAACATAAGGGAAAATAACACCAGCTCAGTTTACCAAGATAAAAATGATTGGTCATACTGATCTCAACTACTTTTGCCTTACACAAAAGCCATGCACGTAATTAAGTCAGATTCCTTATAGAGAAAAGTCCTTATACAGACAGAAAAGTGAGTTCATCAAAGATCAATATTTACATCAAAGATCATAATTTCTGTTTTCATCCAGGCAATGTACCACATCTATCACAAAGCACACTTTTAATTTAGGGATATCAAAATTAGTAGAATGAATTCAAGGGCTTCAGATTCATCCACCACAGATGTCTGACAATTTGCCAGTACCAAAGTAATTGATCTTGTAAGAAATTGCAGTTCTTTTAAGCATTTCTTAACAAATCACTGAATGGAATAAATAATAATCAAATGTCACAGTGACTGTCATATAAAGGAAAATTATTTTTGCACACTGCTCTATCACAGATCAGTTTGTCAGCTGAACTGCACAGGCTTACAAGAACAGCATGATGCAAGACATTCACACCACCCCCCTTGGCTTCCTAGGCCCAATTCCAGCTGTGCACTTCCTATGTGCACACATGTCCCTGTGAAGGTTAACAAGAGCTAAGAAAACTCCCCTCTCCTGCCCAGAAGATGCCCAGCAGTGTCTAATGATGGGAGGCCTGAGAAGACTTATATACACTCCTGTACCACCAGCCTCTGAGAAAATACTGTCTTGATTACAGTAAAATAAACTATGTCTTGCTTTGGAAATTTCTATATCCCAAAGTTTTGATGTGAGCTAACATATTCAAAGGACATTATTAATCAAAGAAATATACATGGCTATTGGATTGTGACAATCTTTGCAGGAAATTCTTTGGTCTAATTACAGGCTTTCAGTATGTTTCTTAAATTACTGTAAAAAAAAAAAAAGTCAACTTTACTTTTTCATTGGGATCAAGCTGTGTGGTAGTAGCAAGGCTTGTATTTAGTACGATTTCTGATGCTGTCTGAGATCCAGTCCATGTTGCTGTATTTTCACTTTCATTTTGGTTGATATCCGAAATCTCCAGAGTCAGGTCTATTTTAGTAAAATCACTTGCAGTTTCCAAGCTACTGTCCACTACAGACTTTTCATCTCTCAGTCTCTGATTCAGATTCATGTTGTACAGATTCTTCTCAGATACATGGAAATCACCTGCAGCATTTGGGCATTCCTCTCCAACAGACTGTTCAACACAGGAGACAACAACCACTATTCATTTGTAGTATAATTCAAAACCACACTTCTTACTGAAACCTTAAACAAAAACAAATCTCACAGAATTTAAACATACTGCTGTGGGATCAGCAAGATCAACCTCATCTGTAGTTCCCTACAGGCATTCACTCTACTAAATAGTGAACTTGATTTCTTAGACCATTTCTTCTGCTTTATAACACCAGATATCAGTAAAATAAGTTACTAACTCTAATGTTAATAACTCCAGTAAGTTTTTAAAATTCAAGCATACAATTGTTTTTCTCAGGTGAAAGAACTCTGCAAGACCAATGTCTTTACTTTCAGCACACTTAGCAAGCAAAGAGGAATTTCAAACAGCTCAGACAATATGAATGCAATGTTACCTTCCATTTAACTGAGCAGAAACATATTAAGACTTCTTCAGAAAGAGGGACAAGTAAAAACTTGATCAAACCTCAGCAAAAGGTGAATATGGGGGATTTCAAATGTGACAGCAGTGAAATACAATAATGCAATTAGAGAAGCTTACTAGTTAATAATTATTGTAAATCTACCAGTTATGGCTGCAGTACTAGGACTAAGTTCCCTACGCATGTGTTTAGACTTCCAAAATTCTGAGGCCATGAGTTTGAAATGTTTCAAGGGATTCCAACAATCTCAACATTCTGGAAAAAAAACCCAAACTTCAAATATTCTCTAGCTGACCTTTTAAAGTAAGTTATTTTACAAACAGTTAGGCCATTAGATTTTAAAAAGATATATCAAGGACTCAGAAGTTAGACTTAGAGGCTCTGTATCAATATTAGAGGTTTTTTTTCTCAAATGAATGAGAGTGCTCAAAATCAACTATCTCTATCTGTCTTGTTATCCACTGGTCCTAATAATTGTTCTACTATTTCTCCAAAAAACTGGAGACGTGCTTCTCATGATTTGGGGATATTTTGCAACATTTTGTCTCAAGAGCCCTAGAATTCATTTTTGTGAACTTTCATGAAGTGCACATGTGCTTGTTCTGTCTCCAGACAAGGAACAAAAAAGGCTTACCAGAAAATAAGTGGTTTAAGTAATAGCTGAGAAGATAATTGAGCAGAGCCTAAATACAACTAATCTGCATGATATAATCAATGACATAATTTCCTACCTTTTTGAGAACAGAACACAATATTGTAATCTATTTAAATAATTTTACAAGGTTTCAAATACAGCTGGGACAGTTACTTTTGTTTCGTATCCATTTCCAAATCAGTGAAAACAAGCATCAAATCATGCTCAACATTTATTTCGTATGCCATATATTAAGAGTTGAATCATATGCTCATTTTTATTTTTGTTTCACTTAAAGAAAAGCCAATGATACAATTTTTTAGGACAAACACAATTCCAGGAATTCCTAACTATAGTAACATGTGGCCTCACTAGAGCATCTGCATTATTTTAAGTATGTTTTTTAACACCTATTCTAAATACAACACCAAAGTGACACTCAGAACCTCTCAACTGCCCTGCAGCCAGAAATAACTGAAATATCTTTGCATTCCTCACAGCATCAAACAGCGCTGTTTTCATTTTTACTGCATTTCCCTTGCTTTAAAATTCTTCATTAATGAACAGATCTTCCCACTATGTTTTTTGAATCATGAATAGGCTGCTTGATGGTAATTAGTACTCGCTTCATACTAGTGTACAGAGATGGACACCGAAGTCAGGCCCATGGTATTTTAATAGAGTATGTAAACCAAAGCTATATTTAAGTCAACGGTGAAAATAACTAAAGACCTTCTAGAGCCTCAATGTGATATAGGATGTAAATCCAGTCTCTATCTCACAAATGATCCTAAGCATGCAAAATGCATAATCCATCTAAGTAACAATTACAGAGTTAAACAATGCAAGCTGTCCCACTGCCAAAGTAGAAATGTGCTCTTCTGTGGATTAGAAGAAACCATTAGAAGATGAATCTTGCTTTCTAACCAGCACCTCATAAGAGCTAAACATATTCCAGAAAGGATAATGGGAGTTACTGCAGCTCAGGTGTGGCAGAAAAAGCAGCAGCTACTCTATTCAAGACCACAGACTGCAAACCGATTGGTTTTCAACGAAGACTGCTAGCTTTCCAATGGAATTGGGAAGATCTAGGTTAGTGATATTAAAATCTAAAGATTAAAAAGAACATGAAAACCCATGGAAAGAAAGATAACATAATCAGATCCTTATGTGCATGTGACTAAGAACGAAAAAAGCTATTGATCTTCTTAATGCTCTTAAATAAATCTTCATTTATTGCTTTACATAAAAACTATTAGCAGAGTTTTGACATACACGGATTTACTTTTCATTACAGCGTCATTATGAAAATTTCATTCAAAAACACAGAAACATACTAATTATGAAGCATAAAAGTAAAAATAAGGATGAAAATTTACCCTTGCTTTTCATGCTAAAATATAGAGCAATAGAGCAATTTTGTGTCACCACTTTACTATGCTTTGAATGACAATTATATTTTTCTAGCAGACTGCTCACCACACCTTTAGTACTACAAACAGTTCACCATACTCTAGTGAAATCATGCTTTATCTAGCAAAAATCAAAGCTTTGTGCCTTCTATCTGCCTCTCTCTCTTCAACAAACACATCTGCAAGATATCAGCACTACTCTAAACAAAATTTTACCCTGCTAGTAAATAGAGCATTTTGAACCAGGATGACACAAAACATTTCTGCCTGCCTGCTCACACTTAAAATTAAAGTTTGCCATCAATAAAACCATCCTTGATATTACCTTGGGAGTTGAAAATGGAAGAGAGAAGCTGTCGTTCACCTCACCGCTACAGGCACTGTCATGCAGAGCTGTCACTGAGTCCTGGAAGATGTCTCTCTCTAGAGAATACTGTGATTCAAAGGTGGACTCATCCGCTAGATCTGCCTCGCCAGAGTCCACCTAACAACAAAAGCAATTCAATCAGCCAGGCTGTTGCCATCACACCACATAAGCCCCAAACACATGCACACCAACCAGCCACTAGATACTGATACTTTTCTTCTTTTTCTTTTTCATTCCATGTTTTCGATT
>JAYDZK010000128.1:42853966-42865592 GCA_034509185.1 Euphonia xanthogaster | reverse complement strand
ACCTGAAACCAAAGAAGGAGAAGCAGAGAGAAGAAAAAATATTGACAGTTAAACAGTGAGACTCTTAGAGTACCTAGTACAAGCTACTATCAAGTTAAATAAAGTCATTATGGGCAAGTTCTTCTACTTTGGGTTTTTGGAAACTTGTGTTAGAACTCCCACAATGGAATACTAAACAGAGTAAGTTGAAATGTAGACGTGTCATCAAGCGACATGCTCCCATCTCATCCCTGACCCCTGTTATCTGTGTCTTGTCTGCACACAAATATCAGTTTCTTGTAATGAGGTGGAATATTTTGTGAATCATTTGAGAAATGCACAATGTTTTACAAATGCCAGGATAATCAGGAGCAGGTCTGTTATTGACTAACATCCTTCTTGGCTTCATGAATCATAGATAGTTTAACATCTCTTCATCAAACTCAACAGACTGTATTGTTTACAATATCCACAGCTCTCCTGAAGGCCAGTAATCAGTCCCACATTGCTGATCACTACCAGACAGCTGACATTAGTATGTATAAAGCACATAATATGCAGAACAGGAGAATGGTTACAGAGCTTGGGATGAATTTGCCTCAGTGACACTAAGTTCTCTGATCGGATATGTGAAGAAGAAAGAAAAGAGATGAAATCAGGCACCCAGGATACTCTAGTTAATTACACAGCCTGGAAAATAAAGTTAAGATCAAAGTAAAGAATACTCTGTATAAAGGCACTAGCCTCTTAAAATCAACAGACTTGTGAAAGCATAACACATAACACTGCAAAGCCTTTCATCCATTTCTCCAGTACTTCTATCAATCACACAGAAATGCTACGAGGGAAGGGCTTGTCCTTGTGAAGGAGCAGCTTTCCACTTGTTGCTCTCTGAAGAGCTAAACTCAAATTAGCCAGTGATATTTTGACAAAATTCAAGGCAAAATCTGGTCCCCTCAGTACTAAAGTTGAAAAGAAAGATGCAGGTTTAGAATCATACGCAGAAGATCAATTTCACACAATATAACATAACAAGTACTGAGTTTTAGGGAGGGAAGGCTATATTTAATTAAACATTTTTATTTTTTACTTAAAATATCTTTAAAAATTGATGGGAGGCTTTTTGTTTTCAGTTGCCAGGCGGCATAGGCATTCAGACTTTGCTAATATTTTCTGGATTAATGTTCATTTTGCATTGCATGCACCGTAAGAGTAAGACCTTCATGCTATTACATGTACAAGACCTTTCATAACCTTTGGTGGCTTTAATACCCCTTTGGTGGCTTGACCTCAACACTAGGTCTGAAAATTCACCCCAGTAGGGTAATCATAAATTTCCATGATAAAATCATACCCATATAGGGTGTTACTTTCTCCCTTGCTCACTGCTGAAATGGCTGCTTTCCTTGATGCATCCTATCTGACCCAAAGATAGCTGTCCTGAGCATGGTCCTTAGAGGGGCACCTTTCCAGACACAGGAGAGCTGAGCTTGAACCACAGCCTTTGAAGTACCTGCTCAGCTGCTGATGGGTATCAAGACACTATGCTGTGAAAAACGATAGCTCACCAGATGGTGGCATCACTTTAACAACAGGTGCAACTTGATTCCTTCATCTCCCTAATTTCTTTCTAGGAACTCAGCAAGTACCAATTGCAACCCATCATAGTAATTCTTCACTGCATAAGATAGCAAGATTCTCCAATTTCTATAGCTTTGCATACTTGAATACTTGACATAATTTGATGAGATATGCACCATTGCTAGCTTAGTCAAAGGCTAAGCTAAGCTGGAGTGGATGGCTCTGTGTCTTGCTCTCTATATTACTTGGCAGTGTTGCCAAAAAATAAAGGAACTGAGAAGTAGCATAAGGAAGGTAACAACTCTTCAACTTTTTTTTTCCTTCTGAAGACTGCTAGATCAATTCATTTACTGGGGAGGATCTTTAAGTGAGATTTATCAGAGATTTATCCAAATGGAGTTTGAAAAGCAGCCTGCCCTAATAAAGCTCTTCATAGCAATAGACATAAATGTGCCCTCAACATGGTGTCAACAGTGGTTTTTCCTTGGTAATACAGTGGTAGAGGCAATACTTGCTTGGTGCTGTTATGACAGGGGGAGTGGGTTGGAGATAGAGGTGACACACACCCTAGGATTCTCATGCAACAGCAGCGATCTTTGTTGTTCCAACCTAATTTATATAGGGGGTTTGAAACACCCCTGTCTAAACCACTGATTGGTCTGATCTCCACAGAGCTCAGGTTCCTGGCCAGCAAGGTGTTTGCAGCTTAGAATAGAAGGTGAGTGGGTGAAGTCCCTGTGTAGATTTGAATCCAGCCTAGACTTGAATCCCCACCTCATCTGTGGACCTTTTTTTACCTCTCGGCTGGCTGAGGTTGAAGGTCTAATATAACCAAGTTTATTTGGCAGCTAAAAGCTAGCTTCAGCTGTGACAGGCACTAGGAAGAGAGCACTGGAGTTCAATTCCATAAAGCATCTAGGCACCAAATTCCTGGCCCAAAAGCTTTCTTTGCTTAGGTCTTCAACACTTTAGACCAACTAAGGGGGTCCCAGTTCCCTGAGGTGGAGGACTATTACTGTGAAAACGATAAAGACACTGTAGGCCCTGTGCGGGATCTGCTCTTCCAGCTGGATCCCTCTAAGTCCATGGGGCCTCATGGGACTCATCTGTGAATACTGAAACTTCTGGCTGGTGTCATTGCAAGGTCTCTCTCAATGATTTTTGAGCAGAGTCTTGAACTCTGGAGAGATTCCAGTTGACTGAAAGCTGGTTAATGTTGTCCCAGTTTTCAAGAAGGCCAAGAAGGATGATTCTGGAAACTACAGGATTATCAGTCTCACTTCAGTCCTTGGTAAAATTATGGAGAAGAGTATTCTTCTGGGGATTATTAAAAAACACCTTGAGGACTGGTGAGTATTGATCAGAGCCAGCACAGCTTCATGACAGGAAAGTCCTGCTTATGAAACCAAATTTCCTTTTATGACAAGGTAACATATCTAGTTAATCAAGGGGAGCTAGAACATGTAATCTTTTAGCATTTCAATAAAGCTTTCAATACTGTCTTTCACAGTATCCTCCTGGAAAAACATGTCCTGTGCACAGCACAATAAATGCCTCATGAAATGGGTGAGCAACTGGCTCATGGGTTGGGCATGGGATTTCAGTGAACGGGGTGACAGCAGACTAGTGACCTGTCACTGTTGGGGTTCCAAAGGGCTCCATCCTTGGCCCTGTGCTCTTAATCCTCTTTATTAACAACCTGGATGCAGGACTTGAAGGGATACTGAGTAAGATTGCCAATGGTATTAAACTGGGAGAAGCTGTTGACTCCCTCAAGGGCAGGGAGGCCCTGGAGAGACACCTTCATATAGTGGGAAGGCCGAGCAATCACCAACCATATGAAGTTCAACAAGGGAAAGTGCCTGATTCTGAGATGCACCAGGGATGGGGCAACCCCGGATGTATGTACAGACTGGGAAATGAGGTGCTGGAAAAAGCAGTGCCATGGAAAGGGACCTGGAGGTCCTGGTCGATGGCAAGTTGAACATGGGTCAGCAGTGCCCTGGCAGCCAGGAGGGCCAACCCTGTCCTGGGGGGCATCAGGCACAGCATCACAGCCGGGCAAGGGAGGGGATTGTCCTGCTCTGCTCTGAGCTGGGACAGCCTCACATCGAGTGCTGTGGGCAGTTTTGGGCATGGCAATATAAGAAAGACATTAAACTACTAGAGAGTGTCCAAATGAGGGCAACGAGGATGGTGAAGAATCTTGAGGGGAAGCTGCATGAGGAGTGGCAGTGGTCACTTGGTCTGTTCAGTCTGGAGGAGACCTCACTGAAGTCTAAAAATTCCTTATGAGGTGAAGAGGAGGGATAGGCAATGATCTCTTCTCTGTGGTGACCAGTGACAGAACTTGAGGCAATGGGCTGAAGTTGTGTCAGGGGAGGTTTATGTTGAATATCAGGAAAAGGTTCTTCATCCAGAGGGTGGTTGAATACTGGGCTACCCAGGGAGGTGGTCATGGGGGAGAGAGTTCAAGAAGAATTTGGACATCATTTTCAGACTCACAGTGAGATTCTTATGGTTGTCCTGTGCAGGGCCAATAGTCAGACTTTGACAATCTTTGTAAGTCCCTTCCAGCTCAGGAGAATTTATGATTCTGTTTTCCTAACAGTTTGGTGAATTAAACACTAGCCTTCATTCAGGGCAACAGAAGAACAGCCACATCCTCTGACAAAAGCATAAGGACAAAACAAATTGGTAGTAAATACAATGAGGAGCGTGTCCTGTTGCAGCCTCCTGGTTTTGTTTCTTTTGTAGCCAGTACCAGGTGCCGAACTAATAAAGATTGGCACATACAAGAGTGAGCAAGTTTCGCTTGGTCAAAATTCAGTTTCCTCTCATTCTCCATAGTGGTGCCCTCAGGACTGCAGTGCTGTGGTCCCAACAGCTTGGCATCAACCAAAGATATAAATGTCACTATAGGACATGAAGCAACACGATGCACACAGACCACTTTTCTCAAAGTGAAAAAAGGGAAGTTTATTTCTCACTCCAACATTTATAGATTTCCAAAAGTGACAGTGGATTTGAGGGTGAAAGTGCCACCTCTCCAATGACACTGGACAAACTAACAGTCCATCAAACGAACAGTCCATAAAAGAATGAAAAACAATAAGTTATTTACAAGTGTGTGAGAAAGTTTGTTACAAGAATGTAAACATCAGAAGGCTTAGAAAATCTTTAAAAATAAGGGCAACATATAAACACTTTAAAATACTTAGAATTATACATACTGAAAATATGCACCATGAAAGTGATAGAATTGCATATGAGTGTGCATTGATGGAAGCAATAAGATGAGTTTGGCTGCTCGTGTCGGCCAGACCCATTAGGCAAATACATAAAAAAAAAAAATGCTCATCATCTGATTTGAAACATAGATTATGTAGTTCATGTCTATGGTAGAGCCAGTTCAGTATTTTAATTCACAAAAACATGAATAAAGCATAGTTTTAAAAGACAGAAAGTAGAGTCTTCATATAATTTTGATGAAATAGGTTTTTTTTAAATAGAGACTTACTGACTGATAAGTACAGATACAACCAAATATTGAAGGCATTTGGAAACCTAACCCTGATGCAAATTTTGTCTTTGTGTCTGCAACGATCTAACTCGAAAGTGAGAAAAGAACATCACAGAGCCTGGAGGTAAGGTAGTAATAGAAATCTGGGTGTGAATTCTGGGATTCTGATATATGTCTTCACACACATACTACTTTTGAGGGCACCCCCATCTTTATGCAAATGGTGAATTCCTAAAATGCGTACCATATGATTTGCAGAATAACAATGTCCCGGTTTTGCATAAATTAAACAGCAGATCCTGATAACTAAGCTTTCCCATTTACATTATGCCTCAGTTCCAAATCCATGGGATATAAATGAGAGCAGCATATGGTCCAGAATGGGAAAGCTGTGGGACTTTCATGTATGCGCCATGGGAGCAAATGGCTGTCCCACAGATGGTGCAGTATTTAGATGCATCTCCTGTATGATGGATGCCAACGCACAGGACAATGAAGCCATGAGTAGCCTCTAGAGGTCCCCAATGGCAGGCATGCCTAGAACAGATGCTAGAGCTAAACAAAGGGTTTGCAAGAGTAGATCTTTTTATATCTTGGCTTTCTGCTTTAAGTGCTTGTCTGTATTTGGACATTTATGGCATAGCTGAATGATCTTTCCATACAGCTGTACTATAGTCAGAATTTCTCTGTGACAGCAATAATAATAAAAATAGTTTTATTTCAGATTAATCACTTCAGTTTTTACATGAACAGTGCAGGGAACAGACACACTTTTTGGGGTTTGTTTTTAACTCTCTTGGCCTGGGCCTGTGAAAAGAAATTCACAAAGCAGAATAGATGATAAAGAAAGGCCTAAGATGCTACTTCCATATTCCACAGACCTCCATAGGCACAAATTATATACAATGCCATTAACATTGACAAGGGTGAACATTTAGACACTGCCAACAGGAACAATATCACTGATAGGAAAGTCAGAAAAATCTTTATGTGAAAAGTAATTCAGTCTACTCTTATACTTTTAAATATCAGGTTCAGTTATGTGGAGAAGAGTTTGTGCAGTCAGGTTCAGTTATGTGGAGAAGACACTGAAAAGAAAAAGAACTTTCATTTCTGCTCTGTATTTACCTGTGAATCCATAGCCAGCTGTAAACAATAAATGAGTTAGCCCACAGGGATACTAGCACACTGCTGTGTGTCCCATCAGCTATAATCAAAACACACATATAAAGCAGCAGAAAATTGTCACAACAAACAGATAAGAAAATACTTGTGACAAATGACAGCACTGGATTTAGTAAAGCAAGGCACTGCAAGCGTACAAAACTCCTCTCCCTGGTCTTCTTCCCATGGCTAACCATAACTCCCATACCCTGCCTGTCCTGCATGCATTTTCCTCCTGACCCCTCTCCCATTTTTTCCTCCTACAGCCATGCTCCTTTGCCCTCCAGATGCTTTCATGAATACTTTATAGGATTGCTGGCATCAGGATTCTTACAAAAGACTGTAACTTACAAAAGACTGTGAACTTGATATCCTTTTGGAAATGCCTAGCTGGGCAGAAAGGGGAAGACTTCCATACGAATTTTGGAGAAAGCATGTGGTGGGACCTAGGCCAGGAATAGAGAGTATTGATTCTTCTCTATTATCAGGATGAGGATTTATGGATCAGAGCCTGGCGAGCAGAAAAGAGAGAAGACACAGGCTGAAGTAGGCATGGGTGCAGAGATGTGGCAGCAGCAGACTGTGTGGTTAACTCCATATAGTGGGCGTGGTACTGCTGGGGAATGCTCTCTGCTGACTCTGTTTCAGACCCCAAAATCTTCTCCCACATGCTTCACACACACATGAAATATGTGTCTTCACAGTTTTGTCTCCTTATCCTTTTTTCCCCTAATTCTACAAAACAGTTTTCTTTCATAACAAGTTTAGAGTCAGCAAACTTCCTTATAAGAATTCACTTCAGCCCTTCAAAAAGCTGTGCTAGCATTTTCTAAGGACAAGGGTCAAGAAAGCAGGGATAGATCAGGATATTTTTTGCCCTTGTCCAGCTGTAGCTAAAATCCCAGTTCATCCACACCATATAGGAAGAATATGATGGATAGATGGAAAATTTTATAAAATCTTGCTATGTTTAAGATCACAGAACAGATGTGGATCTCAGGTCTCTAGCAGGTTCACTGCACTGTGGGAATCCAAAGAAAAGAGGTTTTTCTGTGTGGTCATTCTGTAAATCAAGGGCACAATGTATGTACGTTACAAAAACTTAATCCCTGAATTCTGCCCCCTGCTCTCTCCCTCCCCTCCTTGTCTTTCCTTTATCTATTTCTTTGATATATTTTTTTTCAATTTGTGTTTAGAGTTAATTTTATTAAGGACATTCTGCTTCATCCTACTTTTCTGTTCCAAACACCTGGCAGTTTTTTTTATTCTATTTTGCTTTTTCCCCTCTTAAATAGTGGTGAATCATTTTTCTCAGCCTTTTGTTAGTCTTTTCTTCAAAGTGTTTTGAGATTTTTCAGAATTCTTCTTTTCTGTGAAGACCTTTTCCCCATTTCAATTCCATTTTTGAGAGGGGATTAGTTTGATCTCTCTTCTTCTACCTTTCACTTTTTTGTCCTTAAAGTCTCACTATATATGAAATTAAAAAGCCTTTATAGAGATTGCCATTATTGAAAACAATGCATCTACACAGATTGAAAATTACAGTTATTCACTGGGTACGGAACTGTCATTAAGAAGCCATTTGTTCTTCAGCAGATCCATAAACATCCATGCATACTATCTAAATAAACACATGACATGTATAATGTGATTTAGTGTTCCATATTTAAAAATTTCACAGCTAAATGTGCATGACTGTATAAAGTCAACTGCCCTCTCCACTTCGAAAGGTGTCTCCTAGGGGACCAAATATATCTCTGAGTAGTTTTGTAAGAGTCACTGAAGTAGCACAAAAGAAAAATCTGGCAGAGAGTATCCTGGTAGACAACAAAGACCCATAAGAGATCTAAATTTGTGAAGTACAATGAGAGTTAAAGAAAAAAATATTGCGTGCATAACTGGTTGCTATTTTTTCCTAATTGTATAATTTGAATTTATATTATTATTTTTTATTTTTACATTTACTCAGAAGAATCTTCCACTCACAAAGTTTTACACACAATGCTGGACAAGTTGTATTTGATACAGGCAGTGTCATGAGTCAATTTACTTAAACATTTAATCATTAGACCAACTTTCACTATTAAAAAAAAAAAAAAGGATGAAAGGCTAACTAGATGTCTAGGCACTCACAATAAATTTCCAAATGAAAAATGCATCATCTCCTCAGTTACAATAGTATAGATCAAAATTATGACCCTTTTCTTCCACCAATTTAATTTACTAGGCAATTAATCTTAGAAATTTTTTTCCATTTCTTTTTTTTTTTTGATATAAGATCACCTAAAGTTTGATAACTTCAGGAAAGCCAGAACAAGCAACTTTTTTCTTAATTTAGAAAATGTTCTTTAATAGCTAAAACACAATAGGAAAAAAAATCCTTCTAGTAACAAAAATGTAGCAAATCAGCTCACTGTATTTAGAGCTCCAAAGATTAAATTTGACCTGCAAATTGACATCCAAGTGAGTAATGGAGGAGTTTTATTTGGAAATACACTTGGATAGCATTCAACCCAATTTTGGCAGCAATAATTTCACTTTAGTTTAGAATTTTACCCTCTCAGACTGTGCAATTTGCTGGCATTAACCCTGAAGTAATCTACCAGAATTACGTGATCTTGTTCTTAAACACATTCAATGAGTATTTTGGGAAGAGTCACTAAAAAGACACGCAGTATCTCTTCTGTTTTGCAAGTAGTTTATTATCTTTGGTCTCAAATACAGAATGTCAAAGTCTTAAGAAAGACTTTTCAACCAAGGAAGTATTTTTTCACAATTATAATACAGAGAAAACAGCATTTGGAGTTGAATTTACAATTCACTCACTGCTGCCTCTCTCACTGGAATTATTGTGGTCAGAAATGACTTCCAAAGAGAATTCAATCTCTTGTGTAACTTCTTTTCCACATAGTTACACCAGCTCTTAAACTCCATTTTCTTTTATTTACTAAAAACTTAAAGAAAAATTATTTTTGAATGTATTTAATAGTCACAGAATCATACAATCACAGAATGCTTTGGGTTAGAAGGGACCATAAAGGTCACCTAGGTCCAACACATCTGTACTGTGGTCAGAGGCATCTTCCAGTAGAAGAATCATAGAACCAAATTGTGGCTGAGGCTAGCCAGCACCCCTAGAGAGAGCCCAGTCCCACCTCTCCTTATTAGAGGCAGAGCAGAGAGCCTAAAGCAGAGACAGGTGCAGCATGTTGCTCAGGGATATGTTCAGTAGGGTTTGATTGTCTCCAAAGACAGAGACTCCACAGCCTTTGTGGGATCTTCATCAGTGTTCAAATGTGATTGCCATAACAAAATGAAAAAAAGGTTTTTTTAAAAACTTATGTTTAAGCAGTATTTACTGCATTTCAGTTCAATTTGTAACCATCACTCCTCATCTTGTCACTGAGCAAAACTGAGAAGAGTCTGTCTCCATCTTCTTTAGTGCCCCATCACACATGTTATACACATAGATTATTGTCTCCTGAGTCTTCCTTAGGGTAAACAGTTTCAGAAGTCTCAACCTGTTTTCATATGACAGATGCATCAGTACTTGCAAATTTTTAGTGACCTTTCACTGTAATTTCCGTAGTATGTCTATTTTTTTCTTGTATGGGAAAGCCCAGCACTGGACCTAGCATTCCAGGGAGGGTCTCACATTGCTGAGTGGAGAAAAAGGATCACATCACTTGGTCTGTTTGTAACACTTTTTCTGATGAAGTTCCAGACACTGTCAGATTTCCACTCATGGTCAGAGTATTGTCTATCAGGATCTCCTGGAAAGTAGCTTCTGTAAAGCTACTTTCCAGCTGGTTGGCTCCCAGTCTTTATTGTTGAATGGAATTATTTCTTACCAGACACAGGCTTTGATTTCCACTCCTTTAAATTCATGGAGTTCTTTGAATCCCACTTCTGCAGTGAAGTTTCCAGGTCCCTCTGAATGGCAGCAAGGACAACTGATGTAACTAGCCACTCCTCCTGGTTATGTGTCTTCAGCAAATATGCTGAGTGTGCACTATGTCCCATCATTAAGGTCATTAAAACAGGTATTAAACACTGTTGGATCAACTAGTGACTCCTGTAGGAAACCTGTAGTGATTATCCTCCAGCTGGAGTTCCTGCTGCTTTTACATGTCTTTGTCTAGTAAAGAGATTTTGACAGCTTTCAATCCACCTCACTGTGCATTTATCTAGCCCATACCTCCTCAGCTTTGTCAGCATTTTCTGTGATAGTGGCAAAATCCTTGTTAAATTAAGCTTAATAGCATCTAATTCTTGCTGCCCCACCCCTACTGGCCCTCATCCATAAAGCACTTTTTATCATTGTAGAAGACTACGAGAATGATGATCTCACTTTATATATCCAAATGGATTTCTTCAGATACCCTGCTTGTCCTCAATATGCTTTGAAATAATTTTCAGAATTTTTAGTACACAGTCTTCTCAGGGATTAAGGTGAGACTGAGTAGTGTTTCTTTAGGTACTCCTTCTTGCCCTTCTTGAAGACAGGAGTGATATTTAATTTCTTCCTGTCATCAAGGATCTTTCCTGATCACCATGACCTTGCAGAGACAACCAAGAGTCATTTCATAGTGACCTGGGCCAGCTCTCTCAGATACATTTTGTGAGGTCCCAGAACCTGTGTACGCCCAATTCACTTAAATATAACCTAGCCAGATCCCCCTCCAGCAAGAGTAACTTTTCTTTGCTCTAGATTCATGTTTGTTGGTTTAAACTGACTGTTGCTTAAACTTTAAAATATTTTTCAGAAGGGATTTTGTCAAATGACTCAGGAATTTTAATAATCTCCAAGACACAACACCCCTGCATCACTACTTGAAAAAATGACACTAAAACTTAGTAATACTACTTTTGCAATTTTTGGACAGAAAAGTTAAGAAAACTACTTTTTTAAGAGGAGCAGGAAGAGACAGGTTGTCTGAATGTTAAAAGTTTTGAGAAAACCAATAGCTTAAAAAGTCCTTCATGTGGAGATAAACAGTTTAAATCAATGAAATCAGAATGCAGTATTGAACAAATTTGCATCAGTGCCCTTTATGAAATGGACTTTTCTCAGATCTCCAAGATGAGCAAAAAACTTTTAAATACCCAAGCTGGATCCAAAACAAGACTGTGCAAGTACAAAATTCTTTTTAAAAACTGTACCTCCAGGAGTAGGTCAATACAGAGTCAGGGATGTGTGTTGATCTGGCTCCCATCCACGCAGGAAGAGCTCACTTGGGGAAAAAGAAGACAGTGGATACTGCCATCAAAATATCATCTTCTGCCAATACTAAGATTTTTTCTACAGAAACAAGGTCTTATTTTGAAAAACAATTGTCTTTTTTGGGATAGGTTTTTCATACTCTTCAAGTTTGGGGC
>JAYDZK010000128.1:42713395-42723733 GCA_034509185.1 Euphonia xanthogaster | reverse complement strand
CACAGGGCTAATGCCAGCACCAGAGGAATGTACCAACCAAACTGCAGATGTGATATCTGGCTATGTAACTCAGCATGCAGGCCTTTCAGATTAAATGAGCTGAAAAATTACAAAAGTTTCATCCTCTAGCCCATGTGTGTATGCCTAAGTAGGCTTATAATTCACTGTTGCTCAATAAGGTCTTTTAATTTTCCTTCATATTCACTTCACTTCTCTAACTTCCTTTAAGCAGGCTGATTTTTTAATGTTTAATATGAATTCCAAAACTCTTGTGCTAGAAATAACCTCCCATTTATATAAAAGAATATTCTTACACACTGAAAGCTGAAAATATATAGATATGGCCAGCAATCCTTTAACTTAATTAATATTGTTTAACTCCAGATGCCAATTGACTACTATGCAGGCCCTTTCTCATTCTTCCCCTGCCACTGTCTGGTGGGGAGGAGAATCGCAAAGTAAAATTAAACCTTGTGGGTTAAGAACAATTTAATAGCTGGAAAAAAATACAACAGTAATAATAATTGTTGTAATTATATGGAGAGAGAGAGAGAGAGTAATGCAACACAAGAGGAACGAGTGATGCACAATAAAATTACTCACCACCTGCTGGTTGCTGCCCAGCCCATCCCCCAAAAGTAATCAGGCCCTTTCTGTGTAACTCCCTACAGTTCATAGTAGTCACCCCCCCTTCCACATAACTTCCCCAGTTTATACACTGAGCATGATGTTCTACCAGATGAAAGATTCCATCTCATCTGACCTTTCTCTTTACAGCTCTTTATGTAGCTCTTCTCCAGCACCTCATGAGACACTGAAAAGTCCTTGACTTCAGGTAAACACTACTTACCAACAGTCAAAACATCAATGTGTTATCAAGATAATTCTCATCCAAATCCAAAGCAATGGACCAGCTGTTGAGAAAATAAACCCTATCCCAGCAGAAACCAGGACAAATGCACAAAATTATTTTCTGTGGCTTTATGTGTGTAACAGTTCAGGCCTGCTGAAAATAATCCTCTGAATTGGGTCTAAAGAAAATAGAAAACATGAATGTTATAGAAATTGGTGTATTCAGATGTCAGAATTGCTCCTCAGAATGTAGGTAATCTAACATTTTCACTTTCGTGCTGTTACTTCAGGCCAGTCTAAAACAGAGGTATTTCTTATAAGTGCAATGGATAGCATCAAAATAAAGGCTGAATTAGACAAATCAACTCCATCTCTGTAGTCTGAACAAGCAGTTTTTAAAAATCTTAAGTTGAACAGTAAAATAGAGATACTTAGACTTCTTTAAGATGTGTGAGGAGATATGAGAGAAGGATTTTATTTCTGCAGTGCAACTCAAGCTCATCAGCTGTATTTCTTATGATGCACCAGGAAGTGCTGATCCTGTTCTTTGACTGAATTAACACACAGACACCACTCATCAGTCATCTCTTATGTAAATACAGAATCTGATATTTGTAAGTATCTCTGTTTAAATACCTTGCATATAACCTGAAACACAGTTGTATAAAAGTGAACACAGACATTTTGTTGGCTTTACATTGGAAAGCTTACTCTTCATTCTTAGACAGCTTAGAAACTATTCCATAGTATAGGATTTGATGATATGAATCAGAGCAGAAGTAGAAGTAAGCTTTCAAGTGCTGAGTCATAAAGGTTACACCAAATGCACTACCTGAAAAATTTGCAAAATAACCTCATGGCATCCCATGTTTACATCCTAACAATTATAAACTGGGAAAACAGACTTCAAGACTGAAGACTAAGATGGTTTTGTAGCCTAAATAGATTTCCATGGAACACCTATAAGCAGCTAAACTCCCCATCTCAGAATATTCTTTCCCTTCTTCCTCCTGCCTGCATACATCTTTCAGTCCTGACCCTTTCACTGCAACTCAGTACCCAGAACCATAGGCTGGAGCCCTGAATTTTGGGAGCCTACGTGCTCTGCTGTGTGCTTCCTCTCTGTTTGATGCCAACTATTTCACCATGAGGGATATAAGTTGCTATAATCACAAATGCCACCAGTTGCAAACTCCCACAGTTTTATTATGAATGTTGCAATATGTGTTTTTAATTAAAATTTCATACGATACTATAATTCCTAACTTTCAATGTCCTGATTTTCCTTTATTTGAAATGTCAGTAACTATTTATCTCTGTTAATAAAGACACATTTAAGGTATTTTCATTCATTGCATCTCTATACATGACAATAGGGCTACACTTCACTGAGATGGTGACCAGTTCCCTCTATTTTCAGATTCAGCTTGACCAGGATTAACTGAGGATACCCACAGAAAAACAATCATCCACTTCCTCACATGCAGCTTGATAAGAGGTAGATGGTGCAAACAGCTGGCAAGACTGTTGAAGCACAGGACAATGTCTCTGGAAGTGGCTTAAAATAGGGGGCGGAGGGAAGGACATGAAAGAGAGCAGCACGAGCACAGTCTGTATACATTCACTTTACAGAAATCAGGTACTAATAAAAAGCCTAAATTCTACCGTATTCCAGAGCTCCTATATTTCTTGCACCTTGATTTTTGCACAAATTCGTCAAAACTTGATAGTGCTGCTCCTCTGTTATTTCCAGGAATGGAGGTAAAAAAACAACGTTATCTGTGAAAATCTCCCAGGACTCACCAATGAATCTGACAAGCAGTCAGAGCTAGAATCATGCTCTTGCACCTGCAGATTCTCTAGATTTCCCCAAAGTTAACAAAGTTTTGTCCCTCCACTTTTTCCACTTTTTTTCTGCTTTCAGAAAGGACAAGGTAAATGGGCTTAGTGGATCAAGTTCAACATTCACCTTAATTTCTGCTTGAGAGATAAGAATTTTTTTCTTAAAAAATTCTTATCTCTCAAACAGCCCCTTCTGTCCAGGAACATAGTCTAGGTGAGCTCCAGAGCATCTGCCATTTCAGGTAAAATTATTTTCTGTATCTGGAACTGAAATCTTTGTACAAAATGCTGTCAAATGTTTTATACCTGGCATTACAGAAAGACCATTGATTTATTTTCTTTTACATTCTAGTCCCTTCATTGTGTTCAGAAATAAATCTTCTACCCTTTCCTTTCATGCTCTTTTTCTCACAGCTCCTCTTCCCCTACTGTCTCTTGCTCAGGGTATTATTTTCTTTCAGAATATGGGCTTCTCCAGTTGGTTCTTTATATTTTCCTGTATGCCTCAGGGGAGAATTTTCTAGGAGTCAAGGGATAGAGTTGCAATTTTAATTCCAGTGGCAAGTGTCCAGCACCAACATGAGATTGAGAATGTAGTTTCCAGGACTTTCATAGAACTATTTGGTTGGGTAACTGCATACAGAGCAACTGGAAACATATTACCCACAGTTGTGTCCTGGGACTGTGGTTGGACTCAAATTCCTCAAAATGTAACTGAAAAATATTTATATTATAGCCACAATATCCAACACATATTGTACTTTATTATTCATCTCCAACACTGAAAAGCTCCAGACCCCGATGGGAGAGACCAAACTCAGGTGAGCACAGGGGTCTTTCCTAAGAAGCAGCATTCTGTCTCTGCAAACAAATGTGTCCTCAAACCTGTCATATTACATTTTTGGTATCTGAGGGTAAAAGACAAGGAAAGGCCAGAGAACTCTGTTTTCTTGGGGAAATTTCTTGAAATGGGGAGTAGGGGATGGGTTCTCATCCTTCAAAGGGTACTTGAAGATTCAGTTTGAAAGAGGAAACTGAGAAGTCCCTCAAAAAGGTCTCTGAAACTGTCTACACACTGGGTTCTAGAATAATCCAAATGCAGAGGCAATCACCATGTGTGCAAGCTTATTTAGTTTCAGTTAAGATCTTGAAATAATGTTAGTGTTGCATTTGAGTGCTGTACAAATACTCTGGCCTTCATCCAATTTTTAAGTGCTGATGCATCAGTGAGAAATATAATCTGATTAACCATAAGAAATTAGCTATTGAACGAGGCCATTTGCTAAGAACAGTATGGGTTAAGGGGGAAAAAATCTCATCTCTAGCTGTGCAATTCCTATCTCTCTTTATTTTTTAATAAATGTTTCATCTATTCTTGTGTCACCTAAAAGGGAAACTTTGATATGATAAGGAAGAAATCCTTACTGAAAACCACATATAAAATCTGTTTGGATAGGTTTTAGGAGAAACCTTTTTTCTTTTACTAGACAGTAAAATTAAAGAAGCTGGTGGTATTCAAGTCACTTTTGTGGAGAGTAAAACTGTAATGGCTGTGATAAGTGTGTCATTATTGCTGTTTTAATGCAATGGCAAATATCACCCATCCTAGCCATCATATCTCTTATCACCATAATATCTAACCACCCACTGCTTTCATTACAACTGCCATGCTGCTTTCTCAATGTAGACAGAACTGGTGGGAGGAGAGGGGACGCCGCCAAGGTGGTACAACTGAAGTCCTTGCTCTGCAAGGAGAATCTTTCAGAATTCTCCAAGTAGAGCCAAGGCTGGTTCAGTTGGGAGAAGGCACAGCTTCAGGGACACCCAGCATCATTCCTGACATTGGCAGGAGGGGATGGAGAAGATGCAACCAGGCTCCAGTGTTGCTTGGTGGGAAGATGAGAGGCAGCAGCCCAAGCTGAAACACGCTGAGGTCAGGCTGCAGAGAAAAGACCCTTTCCCCCTGAGTACAGCCCAGAGATGGGACAGCTGCCCAGGGTCGTTGAACTGTCTCCATCATTGGGAACATTTCACACTTTGACTGGAAGAACACCTGAGCAGGCCAGTCTGAACCCACAGCTGAGCCTGATCTGGGTAGGGCCTGGGTCTGGAGACCTCACCTTCTCCTAGAATATATTGTCTTATGCTCTCAGAACACAGTTACCCTCATCATATTTCAAGGAATGGAAGGGCATGAAAAAAGTGTGATTCATCCAATGATCCAAGTTTACACAGAAAGTCAATTGCTAAGCAAGGAATTTAGTTCCAGTCTTCCTCTAATCATTAATATTTGGATTCCACTGAACCTAAAGATGTAGGTTTCAATACTCTGAAACAAAAATGTAGATAAAGTTGTGTTGAATGTGGTGATGTCTGAAGTCCTAAAAAAGAACTAATTTCTGCTCTTAGTCCCCAATCATTTATGTTGTCCTTGAAACTGAATTTTCCGGGAAGTGAAAGTAGTAACTGATTACTTAAGAGACCAAAGAAATTGATGTGAGGAGCATTCCTGCATATGTATTTACAGTGTGTCTGACTGGAGCTGTTTGGAAGAGGAATGGCTGCTGCATGTAGAATTTAAATGTTGGGTTTGGTTAGCACAGTCTCCTGTAAGAAACAAAGGCTAGAGCCAGCACTTCGTCACTATAGATATGCTACCTTGCTATGTGATCTAAATGGGACTGGATGTAACAGAGCACAGAGTTAAAAAACTCTCAGAACAAAGCTCCCCAAATTTTTGATGCTTAATTAAAAATTACAGAAGACAGATATTAGGGAAATACTGTAAGAGTAAACTGGCACTGTGACAGATGTGGTTGATGTAAACAGAGATACAGCAGAGTATCTGATCCGAGGACTATGCCCACAGTAAGCAGGATGTTAGAAAGATATCTCCTACCTCCTTCTCATGATTCTGGGACATCGTAATATTAAAGACTGACTAGGCAAAACCAGAAAAAAGGAGAAAAACTTATGGCTTGACTGAGATTTCTGTGACCTGAAAGTCTGAAGAAATACCACTTGCTCAATGCCAGTGTGAAAACAGGATAAAAAATTAGTATGTCAATTTGTTTCACACAGGTATTTTCCTCTAATATTGAATCATAGGTTTCCAAAAAATTGTGTTAATGTATGGGATGCATACAGAATTCAGAAAAATAATATCTATTCACCTAATGGGTTTTGGAACTCAAATGATACAGTAAGGTGGGGTTTTTTGGGGGGGAATCTTGTAATTAGTGGCTGCTGTAACAGCTGATTTCATTTTTTGTTGACACTTCCATTTTTTCAAATGTTGTTATTTTGTTACAGTTACTTATCAAACTTACTAAAAAGATGTTGGCAAATTCTATTCAGCAAGCATGTTCCCAAAAAGCATTTTTGTTGTTGATCAGAATTTTAGTTCCAGAATTTAAGTAATTGCTAACTTATTCCCTAGTCCTGTGGCTTTCTTGGACAGGTGAAAGAAAATGTTTCACAAGTCCCTCACTTCTGACACACCAACTACCATCATATGGCAATATACCCAGCGATTATGGCTCTGTGGCTTGTGTAACTATCAGAATTTTGTGTTTTTCTGAATAATGGATTGACCTACATGGCACCAGGTCTGCCACCATCAGACAGGACTTATCCTTCTCAAAGGGGTAAGAGGACTTTGCTCACAACCTTATCAACAGAGCTTTAAATAAGACTTGAGGGGGGTAAAGTATAACATCCAGCTTGGCCTTGGTATACACCAAGGTTAGAGGAAAGGACAATAGTGAGGGCCCTCAGCTTTTTGCCCTGAGATGGGCTGAGTACACTGGAGCACGCTTGAAGTCTTAGAGGGGCTCCAGAGGAGCCAGCAAGGTAAGATGAGTTAACAAAGAAACTCCCAGGAAATATCTCAAAGAAATTAAAGGGTGCTCCACTAAGGCAATACAACCAACAGCCCAGCAAAGGGCTTCTCTACCAATGCATGCAGCATGGGCAGCAACCACAAGGAGCTGGAAGCCGCTGTGCTGCTGGAAAGCTACTAAATAGTTGGCATTACTGCAACTTGGTGGGGTGAATTCCATGGCTGGAGCGTAATGATCAATTGTTACAGGCCATTCAGAAGTTACAGGAAAGAAAGGAGAGATGGTGGGGTTGCCCTCTACATCAAGAAGTGGTTGAGTGTGAAGAGTTTTCTCGGAAGAGCAGCCATGAGCGGGTCAAGAAGTTTATGGGTAAGAACTCAAGACCAACACAACAAAGGCATCACTGTGGATGTTGTCTACTACAGGTCCCTCATCAAGGGGAGCCTATCTGTGAAGCCTTCTCATTCCAGCTACAAGAAGGATCATGCTTGCAGGCTCTTGTTCTGCTGGGGGGCTTCAACTACCCAACATCTGCTGGAAAGTAGCATAATAAACTGCAGGCAAACCAGGAGATGGCTGGAATACATGAATACATATAAGCCAGGCAATAGACAGCCCTACTAGAAGGAGCACCACACTGGGTTTGATGGTCACCAGAGAAATCAGATACATCAAGATTGGAGCAGCTTGATCTGCAGTGATCGCACACTGGTGGTGTTCATAGTCCTAAGAAATATGGGTCAGGTAAAGAGTAAAATCAGGATGCTGAACTTTAGGAAAAACAACTTTCAGCTCTTCAAGGAGTTAATTTGCAGAAGCCTCTGGGATCTGCCCTCAGGAACAGGGTAGTAGAACAGATCAGGTACACCATTTAGGATATTTTCCAAAGAGCAGAAGAGCTCTCAATCACCAGGTGTAACCAGAAAACAAGGACAGCATTTTTAACAGGACTTGTTGAGACAGAAAAAGCAGTAATCCTTTTAAATCATAAGAGGGTAAATTCAGACTAGATAGAAGGAATTTTTTATCATGAGGTGAGTGAAGAACTGGCAGGTTGCTCAGGCAAGATGATCAATGCCCCATCACTTGATATATTAAAGACGAGGCTGGATGGGTCTCCCAGCAATCTCACTAGTGGATGCTATCTCCACTGACTGTAGGAGGGTTGGAACAAGGTAATATTTATTAGACCCTTCCAACATAAAGAAGTCTAGGATTCTATGAGAATAATTAGAATATAAATTAATTTTCATATCAAAACACATATGATAATAGTTTTTTCCTGAAGAATGTGTAGCTTTATTCATTTTTAACTAAAATATACCTGTTGCCACTGGATAGCCTAATTCCCAAGTGCTGCTTTCATATTTTTCACTCCATATGAGGGTATAAATTGTCTTTATCCAGTAGTATAGTAAGCAGCGATATTTTCAATTGTCTTTGAATTATGTCCCCCTGAACAGAAACAGAGGATAAGTGTTGCATGGAGAACGTGATTTGCTATCTCTGTGAAGCCCTGTCTGCCCCCATACACCCCACCTCACCCACAAATGTCAGTGCCTTTAATCTCAGATTCAGCGACTCCTTGGAAGAAAAGGTTCCAACTGAGGTGGTGGCATTTTTTGAGCTTTCAACCTCCATTTGGCTGTGATCCACTGGTCTTAGGGAAGGGGATTAGATTTTACATTTCTTATCAGCCACTACTCTTATCAGACTCTTTTTTTTAAACCAGAGTCTGTCTGCTAGAATTTAATGAACAAAAGTGCTTCTATGAACTACTGGTATGTATAGTCAGATGTAATTCTGTTTATTCAAGACAGTGCAAGAGAACAGATCCCACTGTATTTAACAACTTAATCTACCAACTGTGTAACAACATTTGTGACTCATTTTCCATGAGCACTGTAGCTCTAAACAGAAATGGATTAGCCACAGTATATTAAAGCTTTTTGGTATTGTACAGAGTTCAGTATTAAACAGAGTTGTAGTGTGCTTCAGGAGAGGTTGATATGGAATTTTATTACTGGAAAATATTTTTAAAGACATATAAAGCAAATAAATCATTGGACCTCTCTGTCACATAAAGAAATTTTCCTTCCTATAATCACTAAAAAGGGGTTCAGGGAAGACAGCACTGCAAATCTACCAGTAAAATGTGCACATAAAAGTATCTGCTTTTATAGTAATAATAATTGCTAGCATTATACTAGATATTCAGGAAGAACCAAATGCTAGAAACAGTCACTATCACACTTTGAGCAAAGGAGTAACTGAAAGGGTATCAGAAACATTTTCTGGAACTCATCTCTTTATACAGGATTGCTGAAATTTGTTAACAACATGTGTTATCCATGTAAAGGGAGGTATGGTTAAACTTTATTTTGAGGTTTGATGTCTCTCAGATTTGCTGAGTTACTTATGTGCTTTTAGATTTAATCCAGGTTAGAAAAAAGAGTAAAAAATCAATAGTGAAAGTAAAAGTTCTCCCCCACAGACTCACTATCAGATTCCATTATAAATCCTGTTGTTAGCCAGTTTATTAAACGGCCTAAAAAAGTTGGCTTGATAGGGAAGTTACTAGGTGTAGTCTGAAAGACAAGCATCATTTTTCTGCAAAGTTTAAAAAATTCTGGCCCAACTTTTTAATGTGCAAGCTGTGACTCTGTCCAGTTTTAACTAGTCTCTTTCTTCTTTTTACATCCTTAATAAAATATTGCTATGAAACTATTCATCCAGATGTTATTTATCTTTAAAATGCCTTTAAATATGTTACCAAATCTAATTTCAAAAAGAAGGTGCAGTTAGCAAGTTACTGAATTGTTGAAATCAAAGAAGTCAGTAGTTAGCTCAGAAATCCTATAAGCCTTTCTGTTTCTTATGGAAAGGTATGAGTTGATTTCCTTTCATATAACTGGTGAGGTTAATTTCCTTCCTGGGAACCCTAGAAATCCAAGATTAAACTAGAAACAGTACTTTGAACAAATAATTATGCTGCATATTTTCAGCCTCTTGTTAGATTGCAGCAAGCACCCAAAATGATTTTCAGTGAAGTGGGTTTCTGGTCTTGACTCTCAGCTTTCAGTAAACTGAATAAAGGTGAATGATTTTTTTTTTTTTAATGCACTATTTGTTGGTGATGATCCACTTTCATTATGAGATGTCATTCATAACAAAATGATGTGCATTATATTTTAAACATGTCATGCGTACTGCAGTACCAAAATGGTTAGGGATCAGAATTATTGTGCAGTAAGTTTTTGAACAGATACTATGATCATGTTTTGTTTTGAGTTTGATGTTGAGCAAAACCCCAGGAATTATTGCTTCATAATTTGTGTTGTGGTGCTGAATTAATTTGTAGATTGTGGTAATATTTTATTTTATCAGCAAATATTACTTTCTTAGTATAAAATGTATCACAGTCATTCCTGTTACAGGAGTAAGGTGGTAAAATAATGTCATTCATTTATTTATCAAAGTTTTGTAGGGGAAGAAAATAAAAATAGATATATATATCTTGGCTGTATTAGTGGTACAGCAACTCAAACTTTCAGAATTTAATTTTCAAGTACTTAAGTAAAGCTCAGAAATTTATCATTGTGGTAATAGGTGCTTCCCACTCTCAACTACTGGTACCTGCTCAGCTTAACCTAGCTCTCTTAGACTAAGATTTTTTTCAAAGACAGACCGTAAATCCAGAAATAATCCCTCAGTTCACAGAAGGATTTATACATTCACATTCACTTCAGATTTATTTCTTCAATTTGTTTTTGTGACTAAGCTGCTTTTCTTTACATGAAAA
>JAYDZK010000128.1:42691678-42702964 GCA_034509185.1 Euphonia xanthogaster | reverse complement strand
TGAAAGGAAGGTAGTGCTAAAATATTTATAAATTGTTTTGTTTTTTTCTTCAGATTTTGCCATATCCTGCTTAATGTTCTGGGATATTATCAAATGGCCAGAATAAATTAAATACAGCTAAAGGCCAGTTTTTCTTCTGTAGTTTCCTTAACCAATATGACTGTAGGTTAAAAAAATGAAACCAAACCAAAACCCCAAGAAGGTTAAATTATGGCAGAAAAGTCTCTTGAATCTGCTTTATCGCTGAAATTTTTAAGAAGTTTTTCTCTGTGAAAAATATAGTTCCTGGAACATTGTCAAACTCAGTAACAGGGGATGATAACTGGCACAGGAAACACTAGAACATTTGCTGTGGAGAAATGTTATTTAAGAGAATTTTTCATGTTGGGTTTTTTCTCTGTTGTTCTCCATGTTATTGAATAATGTTTCTCAATAAACCTTTTCTTTTCCTTCTAGCATATTTCTTACTACAAAGTTCACATGGAAAATTGTCAAGCATTACTTATATTTTCTTACCTCATAATCAATCAATAACAATATAGGAATGTAATGTTAATGAACTGGTCAAGTCATCAGCATCTAGAATTAAAGATGTTATGAAAAAAGAATTAGACCTGCTTTAAACACAAGATTGCAGGGTGACCATCCCAGCTAAATTACTTTCTCCAGCTATAAAATAAATTAATGTCATCTGTTACAGCAGTATGAAGATGAGTTTGATTTACTGGGCAAAATATTTCACAATTTTCAGACAAAAATTTTTGAAGGAATATTACAAAAACCTACTTACTGCAAAGGCCAATGAAAAAAGAATCATAATATTACAATTTACTTTCACACTTAGCTGACTACAAAAAAATTATCTGCTATTATTTTTGAAAGTTATTTAGAAGAAATTTTCACCTGCATTTGTGAAATACTCTGCCATTAATTTACTATTTCTGAAAGAGCTCTAGCAGCATTCATTCCAAAGTTAAAGATACAAAATTGAAAGGGTGTGCCTTTCTTATTAACCTGGAATAATTTAACAATTTTCTGTAGGGTATTTTTATTCCTCTTTCTTAATTACCAAGACTACTTGCTAATTTCATCTACTTTTCACATTTTTGCTTCTGGCAGAACTTTTATTATATAAAAGAGTGGTTTTATTGGGTTTTGGTTTTTATCATTTAGCAGAAAGCCAAAACAAAGTAGTTGTAAATCGTTTTGAGTGGAATTTTGGCAGTGGAAAAGAGAGATGGGTAGGTATAATGTGTGCCTGGATAATACAATTTTTCTTATTCTACCAAAAGGTTTTTTTTCTCATGTTGGCAAAAAAGTCCCAACAAACTAATGCTTTATTCTGGTCTGTAATTTCTCAGCATGATGACTGGTTTACCTTGCATAACAATAACAATTCTTTGTTGTATTGTCATTCATTCTTACAAAATTTATTGTGACAAAATATTCTGGTTTCAGCTAGGAGAGAGTTAATTTCTTCTCAGTAGCTGTTACAATGCTGTATTTTGTGTTCAGAATGAGAGTGGTGTTGTTAATGTACTGATGTTTTGGTTTTTAGCTAAGTTCTGTTTATCCTAATTAGAGGATTTTTCCTTGTCTCATGCTCTGCCAGTGAGAAGGTGAGTAAAAGGAGCTGGGAGGGAGTGCAGCCAGGACAGGTTATCTGAACTGTCCAGAAGGATATGCTACGCCATAAAATGTCATGCCCAGTTTATAACTGGGAGGGGTATCCAGAAGGAGTCAATCTCAGTTTGGGAAGGGGAGTCAGGCGTCAGTCAGTGAGTGGTGAGCAGTTGTATTGTGCATCACTTGGTTTTTCCCTTATTATTATCATCACTGTTATTATATTTTACCATTATTACTGTACTTTTACTTTATTTTCAATTATAAAACTGTTCTTATTGCAATCTACAGGTTTGACTTAGATTTTTCTTCCTATTCCACCCACTTGAAGTAAGGAGAGAAGGGGGTTGACCGCGAAGCTTAATTTCCAGCTGGGCTTAAACCACAACATGCTTCAGATATTAATCACTGTGCCATTTAAATGATTCAGCTTTTTGTTGTTGTTCATGCTATAAAAGATCATAAGAAAAGAAAACATATAAAGGTATCCCTTACCAGATAAAGAACTATAATTCCTTAGGTAATTAGTAATTTTCTAGTAGTACTCACATTCAGTGACATGTTTACTTTTGATTCATACATTTTTGTGTACTACAGTAATAGAGTTATACAATAATTTAAATGAATCCATGCTATATTTTTTCAACACATGTAAAATGAGAGAAGCCTTAAAAATATTGAGGAGTGTAAGGGTCTTTAGGATTCCTTCTTTTCAGTTGTGTTATTAGCCAACTCAAAGATATGACAAATTTAATTTCCATCACTACAGACTTTATGAGGTCAGAAAGTCAGAATTTGCATTCTGCACTTTGCAGTAACTCTTCTACCTTTAATTGGTACAATAAGATCAAGCTGAACTGGTAAACTGAATGCAAGAAGCAGTGAAGAATGCAGTGAAGAATCCATTTCCCATTTCTGCACTCTGTTTCTTGATTGCAGTAGGACTTGAAGTGCTGGACTAAAAACAGCAGTACTTAAATATTTTGGCATAGCCAAGAGGTATACCAGTATTGGAACAAATATTGTCTTCAATCATGATCCCACCATTTTACTGTTTCTACCAAAATTGAAGCTTGAATTCGTAATGAAAAAACGGGAAAGAGATTTCCAATCACAAAGAGGTTTAGATTAAGATGCTGGGCTTTATATTCATTTTTTAAACTCTATCCATCTTTAATTAAAAAGATATAATGCTCACCCAGTTAATATTACTGCTGACCATTTAGCATGGCAATGGATGGGAAAAGGAATCCCAATCTGCAACCAGAAACTACTCACAGCCACAATGAATGGTTAAGAAGTAGAACTCATGCAACAGAAGGACATCGAAGTAAGCTGCTGACTGATTTCTCTCTCCCTCTGTCTTGCTCTACTCTACTCCCCAACTTTTGTTAAAGTTTGGGCCAAGCTGCAGGTATCTAAACTTAGCTGCTGTACCTCATTCCAACAGAACAAATCAAGCATGAATCACAGCCCTTCCTTCCCCTGAGCATTGCCAGTAGATCTGAGGCTTCTGTTCAGATCCAAGACTTTGTCTTTTCCCTTCTACTGCCAACTAAAATACATTTGGTAATATTTAATTAAGGTTCCTATTCAGATTATATGGTCTCTATGCTAAGAGCAAGGCTTTAGCTACCCAACTCCCAGTGGCATGGTTAAAGATACAAATATCAAATTGGGAACATAGCTCTTCATTTAGATTTAATGTGGAGAGTTATTGTGAATTAAATAGCTATCAAGTGATTATTAAACTTTACCTAGAGATTAACAAGCAATATTAATTTCATAGCAGTTAACCCTCAATAATTGCGTCTTTTGTAATCAGTTGGCATTTACTTATTGGTGTTATAGAGAGCTGTCATAGCTTTGAACATTATCCCACTGTTTTATCCTATTACAGATACTTTAATAGCCTTTAGTTATCTACATTATGAGAAATAGCCACCTTAATTAATTACAATTTTACATATTTTTGAGAGCTAAAATTCAAAGTTCCACCTATTGAGTATATTACAGTGTGAAGTCAAACAACAAGAGGCATATTGCGCCTGTATTCTTTTCCTCATGTGGGAAAAATGTCTTAGAAGCAGAAGCTCACATTTAGCAGTGTTAAGTAGTGAAGCAGGCAATACTGAACACAATATCTGGCGTTTCAAAATCTAGTTGTGTACTTGATTCTGAAGAGCACATGTGTAGGGTACTATAAGTATTAGTGTAAATGCAGTATAAAATGTGATGAGTAGAGCAGGAAACAGGACAATCTGATCCCATATTCTTGAAAGTCTGTGATATAGTCACTGAGAGCTTCTGTCTGAAAAAAGAAGCAGTACTCAATAAGGGTCACTAAATTTACTTCACTGGCTGATCATCTCCCATGAGCTCCACCTCACCCAGATCAGCTTGCTACATAGCTATGCCATATCCATTTTTCTCTATTTCCTTTTAGCAGCCTAATGATTGGCAGTAATTTCTCAATATGTAGTAGTTGTTTTTTCACTACACTATCACTCCCATAGAGGATTTGTCTAGATTTGTGTTGGTCATGAGCATTTTAAATTTCTGTAATCAAGATGTGTGATTAAAGATCATGTTGTTTGAAGATTTTTTCTATTTTTTTTCTATTTCCTTTATGGTTTTTACATGTACATCTATGTGACTATGTTGTCCAATAAAAAAATCAGTATTTTCAGCTTGGCTGACAGCTTGATGTGAATATTAAGATCTGGCTGCAAAACCACCAAAGTACAAGGGAAGGAAAGAAAGCAGGCAAGAGCATACATAACACATCGCTGTCCCGGACACCACAGAGGTTGATAGAGTCACTCTCTCTGAGTTTAAATCAGAGCACAGGAGACTTCTCTCATGTGGGTTTTAGATCATAATCGTGTTTCTGTCTTTCCCATCTATGAAACAGTGGCTCTTCATAGTACAACCACACTAACAGTTGTCCTGGGGAAGAGATGGAGCATCACTTGAGTGCAAAAGAGCTGCTCCAGACCTATAGAGAGGTTATTAATCCTTGGCAATCCTCTCATATTATGGAGATGTTATTTATCCTTGGCAAAGACAGCTTGATAGTCCAGGCATGTTTCTCCCATATGGTAGAAGTCCAATTGTTCCTCATAGATACCGTATAGGTCTGCTAGTACAGCACTTTCCCCAGCCACTCACCTAGATCATCTTCATGTGCATAGACAACAAGAGAGTTTCTTATGATATTAGAATAACAATGATTACCAGGTCCACTTTTTCAGGGGTTTTTAAACCTTACTTTGCCATGTGGAATGTAGTTTGTCTCCAGAGGCTGTCTGGACTAATCTTCCACATATGCAGTGCACTGAAAACTCTCGAGCTTCAGGTGTCAGCCATGGAGTACCATGGTCCTTATAGTTCCTTTTCTGGATGCCCTTGCTACTTTCAGACAGCAGAAATGTTTAAACCCTCTGGCAGGTTTGGGGCTATGTGCAGGGATAGCTAAATGAAGTTTTAATGGCCTATGATGTACAAAAGGTGAGATGGGGTGATATAATGGTCCTCCCTGGCCTATTTAATAAGTCTCAGGAAAACAAATTTCAGAAATATACCTTCAGGGATATTTTTTCCTCCCTTTTATTGCTAATTTGGCAGTACTTCTGTGTTCCAGTCAACTGTAGGTATGTCAGACTGATGAAAGACTGCCCCTGGCTCACCCCTAAATGGGCTGATGCAGCCATGTGGCACCAGTTCAAGCAAGAACATTTCCATCCTGTTTCTGCTATCTGCTATTAAAAACTGTTTTCCCGTGTAGGTAGTAGGAATGTAAGTGTCTGCAAGCAACTTGTACCAGCCCAACCATTTTGTACAAACTAATGAAATTACATCACTGGGCAATGACAGACCCAGCCCTCACAGAGACCACATTAAACCCTGAAGCAGTTCAACTCCTCTCTCACAACTGTCTCAGACTATGGGTAGTGACAGTTTGGAAGATTTAGAGGGTGAAAAATGCCTCTGCTTTTCCTTGGCACTGAAAGAAATGACACCAATTATATTAAAAAGAAAAAAAAAGAATTTTGTCTAACAGTAACAACTAAAAGTTCTATTTTCTCATTCTTAAAGACTTTCCATGCAAGTTAGCTGACTGATTAACGGGCATCATTAAATTACTGTATTTAGAAAGCTGGAATATGGTCAAGTGTTGGCTTGTTCTCCTCCCAGGACCAAGGATATGAAACACATTTGTAATTCTATAAAGATGCTTCCAAAAAAGAAAGTCACACAGAGCACATGGCTGCTTCCTCAGTGAAGTAGCTGGTATGTCTCCAGTGCCTTCAACAGAGCAGGCATGATTTATGCCAGCTTAGGGTCTGGCCCACAGAATCCATTTTTTCTCACTAAAAGAAGCTTCTTTTGCCTGCCTTCATACATGCAAAGATATTCAGCCTATAATCAAAAGATGGTAAAAAGCACTAGGACTACCAAATGTGAAAAGAAACACTTCCAGTAGTCATCCCTGGAGCATAGCTAAACATCACACATGGTCACAATGATGATGTCAACTTCTCACAACTGCTCGTGAAAACCAATTTTGTCTTCCCAAACAGTTAAGGGAACACAGCCAGCAGGGAAGGGTCATCCTGGTTAACACCTTCACCTAGCCTGAGCATAGGTGGATGTGGCCAAGGATAAGAAATGCTTTTGAAAGAAATCTCTTGCACTTGGAAATTTAGTCTCTAATAGACTGAAAACCTGATATCTCTCATTGCACAATGTTCTGACTTTCAACAGATTAGAAATCCTCAGAACTCATCAATAACTCACAGTGTATCTCAGAGGTTGTTGAGAGGTTAACACATAAAATAGACCACCTATGTAGGGAAACTGCCATGTGCCTTTAAAATTTACTTTGTCAAAGAAGGACAAAGGAATTGTTTTAATGAGGTTGTTTTCAGTTGTCTTTTGTTTCATATTTTGCACAGGAAAAAGGAAAATATTTCTTCAGGGCATCTGAATCATATTTCCAATGGGACAGGCACTTTCAGGACAGTAAGTTCTGAGATATAAATAACCTTCAGTGAATTGAATCATAGTCATTTAGTTTTTACATATGTGAAAACACTCAGCTTCCAAAAGCTGTGCTAAAGTTCTCTTTCAGGGAAGTATTACATTTGTGTTTAAATTAAAGGTATTTTGGCACATAGCATCTGAAAAGTACAGACTGAACAATACAATGCATTACATATTGATGAGAAACTCAGCTGTATCAATAATGCACATTTATTCCAGGTTTCTGCATACAGTCAGCACCTTTGGTCTATAGCAAAAGACTCTCCAGTGAAAATTTAGCCTAATTGCCAGGCACTGTTAAAAAGGAAGATAGGGAATAGAGAGAACAACACTTCAGAGTTGAGGACATGCACTAATCTTCTCAGAAGATATTTTGAATGGACAAAGTAGCATTTTTTTCATTTTTCTGTTTGTTTGTTTCAGCTGTGATGCTAAATAGAGATTATAGGTTCAATTTATTTCTTCAAGCTTTCATTAAGGTTATTCTGAGTATCATAGTCAATGCAGAATATCACATTTACTACAGTTCAGTTCTATACCTTTTTCTTTGATAGGTGAGGATCTTAACCACAAGGTAGGATAATTTTTAAAAAGTTACTGGGTGTCCTGGAGTAATGTGCCCAGGAAGATGTGATGACCAAGGCCCCAGTTTCACAGCCTCTTCCACACAATGTACAAATGCACAGATCCTCAAAAGCCTTTAAAAAAGGCACTCTATTGGTTTAGTGTTTTGACATCCCTGTCTGATGCCTTTATGTTTCTAGATGTGTGGGGGCAATTTAGATATGGTCTTGGAGGTACTGTTGATTTTATGAGCAGAAAGGGACACAATGCTAGTATAAAAACCCCAAACCCTCAGATTGTGTCTTTCTGGTTCTAGAGACTAAAATAATTTTGCTGGTTAGTTAGGTTTTGAAGCATTTTGCAGTGGCCTCTTACTCAAAAACAATACAAGTTAAATCTGCTTTAAATGAAGAAAACCTGACTATTAAGTACTGGTCATAATGGGTATTTTAAAACACATATACAAAGAAAAGCAGTCTTCAGGTCAAGACTGGCTCTCCATTTGTATCATGAAAGACTTTCAACAAAAGAGCAGCGGAGCTGACTATTCAGAGTCAAACTCGAGGTAAATCTTTTGGGGTATTAGAAGAGGTGTAAGCAGAACACAAACAGCAGCTTTGTGATATTCTGCACATTCTGCGCATTTTAAATTTCCAGCACTTTCAGGACTCTGCTGAAAACTAACAGTATGAAAAGAATGAATGTTTCTTCTGAAGCTGTGCTTCCTGCATGGAAATACCTCACATCAAGAACTATGTCCTCATATATGTTTGTACACTAACCAGTGAACCTGTTTCTTCATATGACAGCTAAATTAATGACAACGATAAAAAATGCAGCATAAGAAACATGAAAAAAAATTGATTCAGCTCCCAAACATTTCTGAAGATGGACAAACCATTTCTAGAGAATGAATTAAATATAGTGCTCCTCATTTATCAGCAATAAATCACAGTAGGGTTTTAATCACTGTAAGTCATATCTTGGTGCTGGGACAGTGCTCAGAACTTAGGCTGGTCTTGCCTCCACTTCCAGTGTTTCGTAGAACTGTCAGTGGCTCATGCTCCATCATGTTTCTGTGTTCAAGGAAAGCAAAGAGCATGAAAGACATGGGGATGGCCATCATCTTCAAGAAGAGAATTATTTTCATTCTTATTTTCCTTGTTTGTTTGTTTGTTTGTTTGTTTTTATGCAGAGAATGATCTCTAATACATGGTCATCACGCAAATAATAACAAAATATGAGTGAAAAAATGCATTGAATCGTGTCCAGCAATAATTGGTGTGCTATGAAAGAAAAAATTTCTTGCTGAAAAGCATAAATTATCTCTCTAAGTAAGATGGGTGGCACAGAAAACGGAAGGAGGGAATTATTACTGTTTAACAACTCTTCTTTTTCAAACAATTCTTCACCCTTGAAAAATGCAGTTAATATTGGTTATACTAGCTACAGTGTCAGAAAACTATTGCTGCTGTCCCAGATCAGGCGACTTGAAGTGAAAACCACAAATGATCCCAGAAAATTAAAAATTATTGGCATAATTTCAAATATTAAATCTACATCTTTTTTAAGTTACCAAGCTTTTTTTAAATTTTATTTTTTAATTTTTTTATTAAAGCATTTAAAGGTTTTAAATTCAGGACCTATATAATAAAACATGCAAAATTTAAAGGTTGGTTGGCTAAGGGTGTGGTTTATGATGAGTAAAAGGACATACTTTATAAAATTTAATAGGGGTTTATAGGAATTTCCGTTTAACACATTTAAAATTTTCCTCTTGTAACTCCTATTATTTGTGTTGAAAAGTGAAAGAAGATACATTTAGATGTAGTCAGAAGTTATTCAGAGGCCAGCAAAGGAAAAAATATCAAACTCACAGTGTGTCTGAAAAATTCCACAACCACAGCAATACAAATAACTCCCCTGTTGCCATCCCTGTCTTTTTCCTTTATTTTTTATAATTTAAGCTTAGTATTGGGGAACTTATCTTACCCAAAAATCATGCTCAAAAAAACTGTGAGCCCATCTACAGTGGGAAAAGGGGCTTTTTGAAGTATTTCCAGGTAAAAGCTTCTAAATGTAATGTTTAACTTGCTTTAAAAGTAAGCCTTTCTTTAAAGATAGGTAATTAATTATATATTTCATGAATTTTCAAGGGGTAATTAAGAAGCTTATCATAGGCATGCTTACTATGAAGAGTGCATGTTTATTTCCTGTAGATAGAAAGGTTTTGCCACAAGTTTTTTATCTCAAAAACTTTTACCACTTTTGTGACAGAAGACTAAAGAAGATTTTAACTATGAGTATTGGGTAGAAAAATTTAAAGAACTTAAGAGATTGTTCATCCATTGCAAAATTACCAGGTCTCTTTTTTGATCTGAATTGTGTCGCAGTTTCAGACAAGCTTAGATGGAAAAAAAGCAGCTGCAGAATGATTACTCTAGCCTAAGGGTTACAACACTGGTAGCCACAGAAAGCCCCTCCAAAAAATAAATGTCAAAAAACTTCCATTGATAAAGTAATTCTCACCTTCAGTTCTTAAAACCAATAATATATGATCCTGAGCTCATCTCAGAGCTCAGTTTGAGAGTAACAGATCCCTTAAAAAGATTGTGAAGAACAAGCCCAGACAGGTGACAAGTGAGAAAACAGTTTCATTGCAAACCCTGACATGAACAAGAATGATTGAGCTTTTTTATAGCCGTTTCATCTTTAGATGTTAATTCTGTTTCAACACCTGGAGAAACTGAGACTCATGATTAGATAAGCTGACAAGTTAAAAGAAGCAGCAGCAAAATTAAGGTGAAAAAAAGAATGAATGAGAAGCAGTCAAGACAAAGTTCCCCTTCCTCCCCCAGAATCCTCAACATTTTGAGGACATACAATTGGATTTGAGGAACTCATCCTGGGGGAAGATCTATGGGGAATGGCTGCAAAAGTGCAAATAAGACCCCTCAGAAGTAAAAAGAAAATGATGAGTTTGGCACAGCCCTCCTTTACTCTTCTCCTTAGTTACATCCACTGCTCTGTCCTCTCTTTATTTTATCTTTTCTCTCACTTTTTTCCCTTCCTTTCATCCAAGCCTTTTAATTAGTCTTCATCACCTCACCAGATGTTCCCCCAATCAACACACCACTGGTATCTGCTGCTGTTGCACTATTCATGTTGCTTACTGCAGCTGAGCCTATTCTCTGTCTTGTTTTTCTCTATTCCCTTCAACAAGTAATTCAGAGCAATTCTGAGATATTTTTTTAAAGCCTCTAGGTCCTAGCATTATAATAATAACTAATTACATTGAAGCAAGGAGCCAGCAGTCAAGATAAGCAATCTCTACTCCCAGTCTTCTGTTGAAATTATGCTGTTTTGCTGCTGCAGTACAAACAGATAGCTGGATCATCTACCTCAGTTCTTCTGGACTAAAAACCTCCTGGCTGCCTGTGATTGTGCATTTTCCTTTGTTTTCAGAAACATTACTGTACATACTCCGACCTGGCATAGCTGATAAGGTTAGAAAATTCCACTACCTTCAGTAGGTTTAATAGCATGAAACTCAAATTCTCTGTCATGACAAAATAATGCAAAGTGACATAATGTGTGAATCTAAACCATATGCTTTAAATAGTTGTTATTATCCTCCTATCATCCATCACGAACCACAATTAAAAATAATGACTTCAAGAAGTAAAGTGAACAAAATTTTGTGACTATAAAGGGAGAAATTCCTAATTTCTGTTTGCAGCTTTCTAAAGATATGTCTAGCTGCATGATTTTAAGTGCTTAGAAATAACTGTTAAACACAGCCAAGATGGTAAAAGAGATGCACCCTATAATTAAAATAAATCAATTAATGTTTTTTTCCCTTCAGTTTTACCTATAGGCTATGTACTTCCCATGTAACCAGGCCACCCATTGAAGCAATCCATCCCAGTGTGGCATGGGTTTTTTCAAAATCCCCCAGAATAAACCACCTCTCTATCTCAACAAGTGTGAAGAGGCATCATTATTTGTACTCATGTAACTTACAAATTTTCTACTTGACCTCAAAAAAATATT
>JAYDZK010000128.1:42224157-42235280 GCA_034509185.1 Euphonia xanthogaster | reverse complement strand
AGAGTTACACTACTTCAGAATCTGTGTCAAGAACGAGCTGCAATGATCAAATTTTCATCAACTGATGAACAAATCTAAACAAAATTATGATGCATTTGCAGCATTTCCTAGAGGCATGCAGTGAACGAAGCGAGAACTCCCACAGAGAGGGCAGTGATTCCCACCTTACCCTGGAATTGGGAAAATGTATGAGAGAATAACATCTCCAGGTTGTAATGAAAGAACAATACCAACAAGACTTCCTCTTCCTCCACTCTGCAGATGAGAAAGCACTTTATTAGCTGATCAGCAAGACCTCCAGCCAGTGGGAGCCGAGGGAGTAAAAGCTGCAAAATTATATTGCCAGTCTTCCTGGATGTGACTGAGCTTGACTGCTTAATAGCAAATGGAATTCTGATTAAAAGGAATGAAAGACTTATGGGTAAACAAGTTGAACTCTGGCAAACACAAGGCTTGTTGGGCATAAATTTTGTCTTCATATCAGTGTTAAGGTATACACAATGGCAGGAGGTCGGAAAACTATAAATAGTCAAACATACAAAGTTATTATCCTGCTTTTTGCTATGGCAAACTGGGTACATGCTTTTTCTTCATAGCAAATTTCAAGTAAAATACACTGTTCAAAATCAGAAAGATGAATAACACTGAAACATTTTGTCTCACCAAGGTGCATAGGTTAAAAGGTCCAAAAAAAGTGTTCATATATTGAGTGTTAATTTGTGAAACTATGATTGTGAAGTTATTTCTTGCAGTAACTTTCCAAACTGTAAGTGTAGCTAGGCCAATCAAATTAATATCATAGTGCACCAACACTAGTTTAGCATTTTGTCCTTAAGAGTCCCTGCACAAACCTGCCTTTTGAGTAGTGATCCCTGATATACTTCACCCCTGACTCTATTCCCCAGGTCTTTCCATTCAAGCCTTCATATATTGAATAACTACTAATTTGAATAATTACTCATTAAAATTATTTTTTTCAAATTATCTCAATAATCCTAGGGAGGGTCACAAGAACTGATGTAGAGAATTTGCACAAAGGTTAACAGGAAAGGGTGCAACACAGTAGAAAACTGCAGCTTTTTACCAAATGTGTGCTGAACAAAGCTATTCCAGAGAAATTAAGTTGCTAGAACACCTCTTCCCAGTGAAGAAATTATTGGTATTCATGGGAAGACATTTAATAATGTTCTTTCTGAATTTGCATGTAATTCCTAATTCCTGTACAGATTTTCTGCAAAGTGACTTTTTCTGGTCTTTGTATGAGTGAATGAAATAATGACATCGCACAGGCAGCTGAGAATGCTGCTTATGAGCCTTCTACCTTATAAATAACTAGACAGGTGCCTTTTGAATAGTTTCATTACTTGAATGATGCATCTCTATCACCAATGGATGAAGAGCAGCCAATTGAGCCCTGGATAAGAAATACAACTCATAAGAGAAATTACGACCACATTAGCAATAAGTTACTTGCGATTGTGCTTTCATGCTTTAAATTCCAACAATGTAGCCAGATCAGATTTCCAAGTGGGAGAGGAAACAGGATCATGAAACCCCAAGAATGCCGCAGCAAAGGACAGGAGGCATGCTTGATATTCACATGAAAATTGGCAATCAGTTACTTGCTGCTCTGAATTTGCAGATACTGCACAGCTAATAGACAAACTGAAGAATGAGAATTATCTATTAAAAACAAAAAAATAACACCAAACACAATAAGCCAGACAAAATATATCAGAGATTATGAAATAATTTAAAATACTGCTTTGAAAATTATTTGAACAAACACCTTAGATGGTAAAAGGAAGTCACAGGTATATGAACTTATTAATTTCCACTATTTCTCTCATACAGTAACACACAGAGTGGACAAGAAGACTTAAATACCTGGGATCCCACTGAGACATACATGCAAAGACTATTTCCATTCAGCTGTGTGTGTCATTATATTCTACCAATCACATGGCCACAATAAGGCAGAAAAAGTCCTCACTGTGCTGTTAGTTCCATTTTGTGTGTTCAGCCCCCATGGAGCCAGGGCTAAGCATTCCCTTTCTCCAGCTTGGACCCTGTCAGATTGCACAGGATGTCGGTAGACACCCATCGGCATTTCTCAAACGTTCCTTCCTTCAGTAAGCACACTGGCTTCATCAGGACAGCATGCAGAGGAAGGAGATCCTGGCCTGTGAGAGCAGTGTATATTGCTTCCATTTCTTCCACCAGCAGGCACATGTTACAGGAACCACACGGTTGATGTCAGCTGTAAAAACCAGCCCAAAGCCTGCAGTAAAGGGAGACCCAGTCAAGCCAGCCCTTTGTGAAGCTCTGGTTGTCTTGACCAGTAGAGCAGATTAGGGTCAGTGTGACATGAGACATACCTAGATCCTTGAAGCCTGATATGGCTTCTCATACGGCAGGGAACATGGGACTTCAACTCTGATGCACTCTGGGTGCGCTGATGGCTCCTGTAGCCACAGGATTATGCCATGAGGAGCTGGAGCTGCAGCCTCAGCACTGGGCACCTCCCCTTGCTCCCGCCACTGCTCCACAGCTGGCCTGTGTGCAGCTCAGTGTAGGCACATGTGGTGATGGTGGCTGAGTTGGGTTAACCTTTAGTCAGCACAGTCCTCAGCCCAGCCATCTGAGGGACCTCGTGTTGTGCCTGAAGGGACCAGAGAGGGAAAGAAACCAATTACTTTTTGATGGACACCAATGGGCAGGTGAGTATACTTCAACTAAATCCTCAGGAAAATGTTCTCTACCTCCCATGGTCCCCACCATCTCCTTCCACCCTATAAATCATATTGTATTTCCCAAGGCACTCACAGCTGGGCTTCCCATGGGACATGGTTCTCTTCAGCATGAACTCCACAATGGATGTTCGTCCTCACCATCATCTTTCTCAGCATTCAGTTTGACACATGTACCTCAGTCTTCTTCCACCCTCCCCTGAAATTTCCCCCAAATATTTTTCCAACTGTCTGGCTTTGATGCCCATTTTCCTCATGCCTCTAAGCATCCACTTCATGTTGCCTGACAAAGTGACTGCATGAGCTAAGTCAGAACCAGATGGCCCTCCTTCTTTCTTCTTGTAGAGCTGGCTGCAAGGGATTGCCCTGAAAGGACAAAGGCTTGGTGTCCCAGAAACTTGTGGATATGCCAAGCCTTGATATCCAGTCATCATCTCTGCTTTCCATTTTTCCCTAAGATGGTGAGTTATAAAGTTCAAGCTTTCTCATTCTTTTATAACAACAGTCAGAGGCAGACCTTAAGGACCATGATTGCAGAACTTTTCCCCATTTCTGTGCTTTGATTGGAGATTCTCTTATTGATTAGGAGAGAAACATTTTCCTTGCAGTAGCATCCTGCACTTGTATTTCACATACAATACTGTATTGTATTTCACATACAATTCTTAGTCTTCCATTTTAGCCCCAGCAGAGCTAGTGTGCTAGCACAGAGCTGTTGTGCTAGCACTGTGCCTCCTCAGGAAAGTTATGAGCTCCTCCTGTTTTGCTTTGCTTTGTTAGGGGCTGGTTTTCCCCCAGGACATGTAACTGCCACATCCTAACCTGAGGGCATAGGTGAAAAAATGAGGAGTTAGTTGCACGCAGAAAGTACATGGGGAAAAAGAGGAGGAAACAATAGGGCCAGAATACGGAGAGAAAATCTTACTATAAACCTTGGGAGATAACATGATTAAGATGAACACAAATTCAGACAGGATCAAGAGGTTATGTAGGGAATATGCAGCATATAGAGAGAGCACAAACGAAGAGAGAGAAAACAGGGTATTGTATTGTGGGTATGATCACTCCAGGTGATTATGTTAATAGATCTACCGAGCCTGCTGATTAAAGCATCAAGAAATACATGGCAGGGGAGAAGGAGGGGGCAGGCGAGGGCTGCAAAAGAGAGTGAAGACTTGATCCAAGGATGAGAAAAGTATTAACAGAGTTCTCCCACAGCAAGCATATATGCTTTCCTCAGTTTAAATGGATGCTGTAAATTTGGGTCGTCCAGTTCAAAAAGCAGATGTTAGGTTTTAAAACAACTCCCATCATTCCTTCAAGATCTCATGGTTGGAAATGCAAATAAACATGCACAGAGTAATGTAATTATCTGCCACTGGATGCATGGTTTTGTCATCATTACCACTCAGAAGAGCAAATTCCAGTTCAATCTGACTGTTTTCAGTTTTTCCTTTCTGTTCCTTTCCAATCTGACTGTTTTCAGTTTTCCCCCCAACACACTTCATTCTTGCTAATGAGGAAGCAATCTCTTTTCACAGGCCCAGAAACATTCCCACAGAGGACTTGCTTGCAGAGGAATAGAGGGCCTTTGTTCTTTGTCTAAATTCAATGTCGTTAAAAACAAGCCGAACAGCTGCAACAACAGTTTCAACCAGTCATTCCAGGGACTGAACATCCCTGGTTCTTTTCAGATCTTCATTAAAATCTCTCTATTGCTGCTTGTTTCTTTCCGTATTTTTCTTCACTACCTCTTCCTAGTGAAGAAACACCAGAGAAAAATATCCACAGAAAAAATATGCACATTACGTGCACAATGTCTTAACTGTGAATGTGATCACAAATATTTACAGGGTGTTTGAAAAGAGCCAGGTAACAACCCCCTATGGTTTCAGCTCTTTTCTTAGTGCCCCTGTGCATCAGATATGCTGTTTTATATTTCCAAATGCTCCTGAGATGTAAGTTCCTCTGCAAAGCCCATGGATGGCTAGCAGAAATGTCACTGGTCCATCCCAAGGCGTATCCTGCCCTCTATTTCCCCTACCTACTCTGTGTCACTGCTTGAATTGGATTCCATGGTTCCTGAACCACTTTTGTTATATGCCAGAGAGATCTCATAAGTTTCTTGAAGATGATCCTTTTTTCTGTAATATGAAGAATGCCATGTGCTCCCTCACACTTAATGATACAAAAAAATGGTAGCAACAGAGGATACTTATTATTCCAAAAAAGGCAGTTCTTTTTTCTTATTTTAACTAATGCTTGATCTGTCATATCAACAAATCAACAAATCAGCCCTGTGTTTCATGCAAAGATTGTTTTTCCTTTTAAATAGCAAAAAGAGGACATTTTTGCAGTTGCTTATTCCCTAATCTCAAAAAGCAGTACACACAGAGAGTAAATACTCCATTGCAGCAGCTATATGCTTTTTCACAGATCAGTTCAGAAAAGAAAATGTTTGAATTAGGAGCAATAATGCCTCCTTTTTGCCAAGTGAAAGAAGGCAAATATTATTTGGATGAGGTCCAAGAAAAGCTTTCCCAGCACATGTTATTTTATCTGAGGTTAAAGGCCTACAGCTTGTGAAGTTTGCCACCTACTGAGGAAAGCACAGCACAGCAATACCAGAAAAAATAAGGTGAAAAAAAATGTTTTAATAGCTTTTGCTGAAGCTATTAGATGTTATAGACATATTTGCTCTCATAGACTATTCATAAAGGCTTCTCAATACCTCTATACCTCAATACCTCTATAAAGGATCAAATAAATAACAGAAATACTTCTCCTCCTTGATGCATAAAGCTTTAAAGGCAGTGCTTTACCCTGAATCAGTCCTAGATTTTATGTCTTACAAACCTGGAAATTACAGCTTCAGCAAGGACCATAATTTCTCAGCGATCTGAGGTGTTGAGATGTTCTAAGTCACAAACTGCTAGGTAATAAAAAGTCATGCTGTAGCCATTTCTAGAATTATATCAGTAATTTATATTTACCTCACAGGCCCACTAGAAGTACTGCTAAGAAACTAAGAGTCTGCCTTTACAGCAGGAGCATTGAGAAATACTGCCTATTAACAAGAAGTCCAGAAAGATCTGTTGTGGTTTGCAAAGATCTCTCACCATACTTTAGTGTGAAATGCAGAGAATGTAACACTGCCCTGGAGCAAGGCAGAGGCCTCTCATACGGGATGTGGAGAAATCACTGAGTGTGACATTTCACACTCACTTAGGTAAAATATATACAAAAATACTATTAATAACCTTAATGGTGCCATGGGGGGAAAAAAAAATCTGAATGTAAAAGGTGCAGAAGACTCAGAGTCCATCTTAGTTTTCCTTAGCACATGGTCATGAGGGAACAAATAAAGCCTCATCAAAATATTACCTCCCTGCTAACAGATGAGTTTGCTGCCTAGCACAGCAGAGAGCAACAGCTCCACAGCAGATTTCATCTGCCTTCTGTTGGAGCATAAATCATCAGCCCTGGCTGATCACAGGTGACTGCTGTGGGTGAAGTGGGAGCTTCAGATGAAGTCTGTTAAAGAAGCCCTGCCACTGAGTCACAAGGTGCCAAGAAAACCCCCCACTTTCTTAACTCCACCTCAGAGAGGGGAGTCTTGAGGCAGCTGGATCTCATTTTAGCCTCAGACTGCTAACAGGCTTTTTTTGTAACCATGTCCCACAAGTTTTAAAGATAGCAAATCAGATATATTTATAAAAGATGAGTTATTTATTAAAATAAATTAACAGACAGAAGATCTGTATCAGAATTACTTACAGTACCAAAGCTAAAAAAACTAGTCATCTATGGCATAAAATGGAAAAATGCACTATATTAAAGCAACTATTTATTAAAGGCAGCAAAAGAAACTTTAAGTAGAAGTTTTGATGATGTATCTCATCACAGTTCTTTCCATGGAATACTTCTTCCTTTTTATATAAATCTCTGGGAAGCAACCATGAAGAGGCATCCCAATCCATGGGAGAAACTCCATATACTTCACATGGAAGAATCTAAGTGAATGAAAGTATGCTGGACTTTTATAACATAAAGGATTTGGCTGTGAGACATATGCCTTCAGGTCAGTTTAGCATCTTTTCTGTCAAACCTTACTTCAAAGGGTTTGAAGATGGAATGCCGAGTAGGGCTTTTAGGATTAAAAAAAATTACTGGCACCTCCAGCAGCTCATCACAAATACTTTGCATTGTTTGTATCTTTTGACCAGGTTCCAGGCCAAGTAGGTAAGCTTTGTCAGGGTTAAGTATTCTGCCCCTAACGGGCACCTGTTTGAATCTAGAAACCAGAGCTACCAGGGTCATCCTGCACCAGAAGCAATCACACCTCATCTATAGCAAATGAGTACCTCTGCCTGAACATGTGACAGTGACCCCACTGCCCTCTGAACGGAGGGAGTCAGCTGGGCTCACCTTCTGCAATAAACCTCTCTGTGTTAGTGCCTGTGCTGCAGCTGCAGAGCAACCATTAACACAGGAGAAGTGTTCTCCCAGCATACCGATATTCATAATCCTAAGGCTGACACTGCTATATGAAATTATGCTCAAGTTGAATAATTATTAATTTATTTTAAATAAATCTTTAAATAGCACATATATTTATGCATATATTTTCATATGTATGTCGATAGCTGCAAGAATGTGTATATATACACCATGGTAACCAATGTCAAACAAATACATTTTAATAGAGATGTACATGAAATACATGTACAATAAAACAAGAATGCTGAACAAAGTCCCAGATTGTGGTAAAGGGCTAACATCATTCAAAGTCTTCACCTCTGATAGAAATGACTCTGCAGAATAATATCCACATGGATAAATATGGTGATATATTTCATCATACACAGATAGAAAATCTGTGTTTGGCTGGTGCAACTTAAAACGCAAATGCTTCTTGACAAAAAAATGTTTCTACTGCAAGGCTCTGTGAATGGCATATGCAACTCCATGCAACTCTCAGGCAATTACTGCACAGTCCGTGCGCTTCTAGCCCCACACAAAGGCAAATTCACTACGCACTGAGCTGGTGTCCACTGCTGTCAACTTCTGTGTCAGTGCTCTCAGTGCCCCACAGTCATCAGGGCACTCATCAGGGCTGCACAGAGCCCATGGGGCTCTGACACTTGCAAAGCAGGAGTACTCTGCTTGCCAGAGCACCAGTAGAAAAGCGTAATTGCTGGTCTTCCAGGATACAGAATGCCACAGAATGTCCCATAAAATCAGCTGCATGCCCATCTGGCTGTCGTGCTTTATTAGCTAATATTTCTTGTAGATCTTATTTCTTCCAGGCCAGAGAGTTTTGTTCTCATAGCAAGAGCAGCAAGAAGCTGTCAGGAGATACCACCTCTCTGTTTACTGCTATGCTGCCCTCCATGTTCACAGCACACACAGGTCTTTTCTCAGTAGCCCTGGTTTCACATTCCATTCGCATTTTCAACATCTGTCTGCAATCTCCTAGCAGGAAAATTGCAGATTTAAAGCTTTGCAATGCTTGCTTTCTCTTCTGTGGGTAGAGCAAGACATCCACGCATCAGGAACCTTAAGCCCAGTGACAGCACCAGGCTCAGTCTCCATGTGTCCACCACAGTTGTGCTCCTGCTTTTCTCCAAAATGGGAACAGACCCCAGGTGTGAATTTCATGAGATCCAAACAGGCAATGCACAAGACTCAGAGAGGTCTGACAACAATTAATATCCATCTCAGCCATCCCCTTCGATGTTATTTCAGACAGTTCTTTACCCTTCCCATCCTAAATGTCCAAAGAAGGCTGTCCAGCCCCCCCACAGCAGCTCCATGCCTTGGATCTGTCATGTACTGTACCTACAGAACTCCATTCCAAAGTGTCCTTTCAGCTGGTATTTTGGCTGTCTCTCATGTACCCATGCACCTGCAGGCAATGCAGCCAAAAAGGCAATGACCAGTTTACCAGTTTCTGGAACCCAAAGCCATGACATCAGCTTTTAAAGCAGTTTTACCTTGGTGATACCAATAGCATTTTTTCAGTCTCCAAATTTTGCTTTCTGCCTTTGAGACTACTGTTTCCTCTGTGAGTAACCTTTTTCTATAACCTTCAGATGTCTGTATTTAGTCCTTCAACTGATTCTCCATCAATTAGAAGAATGTCCTAACATTGCACACATTTCTCAGCTTCTGCTAATCTTATTACAGCTACAGCTATTTCTTTCATATCCTGGAAAATAACTCCCACAGCATTTTGTGTTCCAAATTTCAATTAGCTCCTGTAAAGAACAAACCCTTTTCTTGTGTAATTTCAGAATCCTTTGTTGTTTGTGCTGTCAAGGCTGAGGTTCACTTCTGGCAGCCAATGCCCTCCCTGAGGAATAGAGTCTTTACCTTCCAAGAAGTGCTGATCTGGTCACTTAAGTTATTTTCTTGGAACAATATAAAGATAGTAGAGGGGAAGAAAAATCAAGAGGCTGAAAGATCCCATGACAGGTGTTATTCCAGAGTCCCTACCCAGTCCCTGTAATTCTGGGGCAGGACAATAAGCCTGCAGTTTCTGCTGTACTCATATTGAGCAGCACGTGAAGAGGTCTGGAACATCTCAAGCTCAAGGTTCTGTTTTTACACACATGAATGTGCTCACTACTTTCACATGACCATCAGTAAGTATTCTGATTACAACCAGCTCACCTGCAATTTGTGAGCAGGGATCAGCAAGGATGAACATTTTGTCATTGAGGATGCTGAAACTGGGACATTCCAGGTTCTGCTGCTGTGTGTCACTGTCCTGGACACAGAGCTGGGGGACTGTGGTTAGGTTATTCTCACTGATGGTGGCTTGTCTCACATTCAGCCGGAAAGCTGCTTTTCTCTGCTGACCTGTGATTCTGGCCATCCTGTATCTCATGCTCTGCAGTTGAGCAAGTTCACAGTGTCATTTCTTGCTACTGCGTTCTCATTTTAAATGCTCTGTGTGTGAGAAATGACTTATGTGATGCACCTCACCTCCAGGCAGGTGCCAAAACAGCAGTTCAAGACTGGAGAGACTGCTAGCCTGGGGTGCTCTGCTTAGAGGAAAGTTTCCCCATAGAAACTACTTAGCCCAGTTCCCAAAGTGCACTTTCTGGCCAGCAGAAGTGATTGTGATCCCCCAGCTGCTAGAAGGCTCGCTCCATTCTAAGGTTTGCAGCAACCTCCCTGACAGATCAGCCCAAGGCCTGGTCAATCTCCAGTCTCTTGCACCTGTGCTGCTCCAAAAAACAGATCTGTGATGGAGAACACAGGGTTCTTGTTTGCTGGGTTTTTTTCTTTTATAAAGGCACCTTGCAGGGTTTGGCATCTTCTTTGTCTTTTTGCTCGTCCCTGTTCATGTTCACCACGTACAGCTGCCATTAACCAGGGTTCACTTCCACACATTGCCAAGCCAAAGGCAATGAGAGCCAATAGCAGGCAAAGCCAGGTGCCCAGGATATGGGCTGCTCCCCTGGCTCTACACGGTACCCCTGGTACATCTGTCTTCAATACACAGCTCCATTTCCCTGCACTGCAAGCTGCTGGACTGTGGCACTCTGTCTGCTTCCCTCAGTCACCTGGCAAAGAGGGAGAGCTAGGCAGAATGAAGCCAGCTGATGAAGCCTTGAGTCTTCATTGAGCTGGGAGGAGAGAGAAGATAAACTAGGTCCTGCTAAGGGTGGGCAAAGACAGCGGAGCAGGGGAGCAGGAAATATTCTTTGACCAAGATTACCACCCCTCCCAGTTCCCTTTTCCAGATCTGAACCCTGGATGATCCTTAAAGGCACCAGTCATAGAAGGAGGGTGAAATCTACAAGTGACGAAGGGCCCATTGTCTGCTACAGAAGACAGACAAGAGGCCTACAAAGTAAGACTGAGTAAACAAAATTTTGTTCTGCGACAATTATTTTTCTGCCAAATACGTCAATCCTCCATGCATTCTGGTTGGATTGAATTGCATAGTGCTCAAAATTCTGCCTCAAGTCTCAAAAATAAGTGATTTTATCTGGCATGTGTTCATGGTCAGCTACAACTATGGTAGCTTCACATCATAAATAAGTAAGAAGTAATGAACACTATTTCCACTGCTGTTTTATCTTACTTTATTTAGAACATATATGCCTTTCTCACATCTATGAGAGCCAATTTTAGTGGTTTTGAAGGAATTGAAATGCATACAGCTCAGACTTGAATTTGGCCCTTAAAAGAGTCCTAATTTGGCCCTGAAAAAGCTCACAGTATCATGATAGTTAATAAAGAGCTGTTTCCACAAACACTGTTGGAATCAATCCAATATAAGCAACCTTTTGCTGATGGTGTATTGTTTCCCAGTGCCTGACTGCCAGCAGGTTACTAAGAGAGGAGAAAAAAATCCTA
>JAYDZK010000128.1:42148974-42159079 GCA_034509185.1 Euphonia xanthogaster | reverse complement strand
ATTGGGTCTTAAAAAAAAAAAAAAAAATCTACCCTCCACTTCTTACACAGAACAGACATTTGCAATGGAAACAACTGTTATAATTAGGAGCAGCTAATCAACATGTTACAGAAAGTGGACAGTTCCTACTCTGCCTTCAGCTGCATGCAGCCAGATGATTCTCAGACAGCCATACTGTATAAACCAGGGCAAGACCAAGAACAATCCTCAGCCAAAGGAACTGCAGTCAGACGTGCTAGTCAGGCTGGCTGCATACCAGAGGCAGCCTCAAGATGAAGGTTTTTATGAACCTACTTGTAAAGATGGGGCACCAGGCAGTCACATTTTAATAAACCGGTATCACTCTCATCTGCTGTGAACAACTGGATGAGCTTCTACTGTTTTAAACAGCACCATTCCCTCATGACTGAAAAGTGGCAATCAGCAGACTCAGTTACACACTCACCAAGTAAAGCATTACAACTACTTTATCTTAATTGACATACAAATGGCTGCTGTCAACAGTTATCCATGATCAATTTTATATCCAACATGCTGCACAAGAAAGTAGAATAGAGTTTCAGGTAGAAGTTGGCTAAACACCAAGACAACTTTACCTACTGTTTACAGTGCTATTCAACGTGCAGTTGTTTCTGCTGCACATTGAATAGCAGTAGTGCTTCTAAAGGAAGCACTTCTAAGAGGTAGAAGAATAGGGTAGTAGCATAGAACTTCACTGCTGCAATAAAGCTTTCCTTCCTAGCTGATCACCTTTTCTGTCTGTCTCACACGAACCTCCTTGGGCACCCCCAAGACCAAAGGAGTGCCATGTAGCTTCTGTCTGAAAGTTGTACCAGAAAAAAAACCAAACCAAACAAACAAACACAAACAAACAAACCACATACTCAATCAGGAGTTTAACATTCGATACATTTGCACCAAAGTGCACTCCTCATAGAAAATCTCTACAAATATTGCATATGATTCTATTCTTGGTCAACTTCATTACACAAAACTGATTGCCAAGCAATCCTAAACTAAAAGGCAAATACAAATAACCACCTTGTCTGGATACATCTTCTTTTTCCCACTGTAGGAAGAGAGACTTAAGAAGAATGCAAAGGCAACTAAGGAGCCTGAGAAGACAGAAAGCATACATAAGCATTCTTCTCAAAACAGATACTAAACAAGGGAAAACACTAAGCTGGTCCTTCCTAGCCATAAGAAAGATTATTCAATCAAATAAGTCTTCTTGCAGCAGACAAGCCCCCTAAGTATTGCAAGAACTTTGTATCAAGATCATTATTTTTTGTAAAATCTTGTACCATCATTCAGTCATTCCACAGAAATTGCATATAATACCACTGAAATCAAAAAGAATTTTAGGATGCTATTTATTATGTTTATAAAGTTAGCAAGAGTTCTACTACATCTTTCTAGTCCTAATAATTCCAACACTATAACCAGTAAGTACTTGTTACAGCTGTATTTTCCAGGACACTGGACACAAACATGAATGAGATACCACTGCTGAAAGACCAATCTGATAAAGCTTTTCCTACTTTCAGCCACACAGCTTAACAATAAACTTTCAGTAAACTTCTGTTGGCTTCCAAGTAAGACTATTCTGTTATTATTTTTCACTTGATAGAAGAGATGGACACAATGTAATTTCAGAGACACAAGCAAAGAGTACTTTCAGACACTAACTGAAGGTAGAGCAGGAGAAAGAGAGCAAGTGTTAACTCTCTTAACATAGGCAGTCAAGGCATGAGCAACTTGAAAGTCACTAGCCACACTGCAACTTAAACCAAAAAGCTTGGTCTTTTCCAATCTGGCAAGGTTAGTATTTCCTAGCCAGTGACTTATCATCTATTCTAGTTCAGAACTGGCTCTCTCATTAAGTTTAACTTTCCATGACTCAGTAACATTCACAGAAACTTCAGCTCAGTTTAGTCAAAGGATCACTAGACAGTTTGCTGATAACAAAATGTTATCAATTCAAGAGATAGAGTATCTGTGGATAAGAAGCCAAGATATTTTTTGCCCTCACTTGAGGCAACACAACCTACCAAACAAAACAAAAGTTATGTGAAGAGGAAAGAAAAATATGATTGGAAGATCCGTTTAACAAACACCAGAAAACAGAGCTCTTCTTGGAGGTGGAGTATCATGCTTCCTGTCTCACATGGGTATGTCTATTTAGCAGTTTCATCTAACTTTTCCACCTTCATTCCCATACTTCAGTGTTTGTGATGTGACTGATGAGGCAGAACCTGACAATTTTTACTTACACATAACTCACACATATCAGGATGGATTAAACACAAAGGCATAGTGAAAGTTAAGCTGCAATTACAATTAAGAGACAGTCTTGACTCAACATAAGAAACAAACACTGTGAAGTCTACTTCCCACTAAAGTAAAATATAGATAGCTAGAGGAAGAGCACACTGTGTTGTCCTGGACTTTACTAAGCAATTTCATACAAAAATGCTTGATACTTACCACTTCCAACAGACGTCTAAAGCTACCTGGAAAAACCTTAATTATGGTTCACCATGCACTTAATATAGACTATGCAGACAAAATCAAATTACAGCTTCCCTAGAGGGCTATTTTGACAGTATTCCAGAATGCTTATACACTACAATGTAATCAACAATCCTATATCAAATCTCGTTAAAGACACATTACCTTGCCGCTGGTGATATTAATACATTCCAGAGATGACCCCAAGCTGGGGAACAGAACAGGTTAACCTCATATTAAAAACAATCTCTAATAACTGTAACTAATAAAGGCTAGCTCTGCTTATACCTAATAAAAAAAAGATGAAAGGGGCATTAAAATGAATATCTTATGTTTTAACCTTCTCCTGTCTTCCTCAGGTTAAGTATCTGCTAGACTATACAGCTGATCACTCATTGTAAAATATGCAAATTGTAACAGCAGTTGCTGCATATTTAGCACCACAAGATTCTATTTTGTAGTGAAAAGCAATTTAAGTTATTTTTCTTAACTGGTTCATTTCCTTTAAAAGATCTTGCTGCAGTAGCAGTAATTCCATCAACCCTAATTTTGATTATGTTTTTCTTACTTCAGAACTTCAAAGTCTCTATATTTTCTGATCCATTAGCAGTACTAACTGCAGTAACAGAAGAGACCTTTAGAAATCAACATTATCTAGAGTTAAAAGTGGCTGCAATACAAGATGAAAGCAGCAACTTTTGTCCAGAGCACAGCTTGTTCTCTCTGTGCAAGATCAGCTTCCATCTCTTCTGAAAGGTGCTTTATACATTTGTCATTAACAGAAAAGCATTGTCTAAAGGTCATGGCAATTTAACTTCATTACTAGTATAAAATTAACTAATTATTAACTGCATTTTATGCATTCTAGGGAGTTTGTTCTTTCCACCAGAAAAAAAAGCCAGACAAACACCTAACACAGAAATGCAGTGTCACATTCAGACCAAACGTCACATTAAATTACACGAAGCAGAATCAGATCTTGACTTAACCAGCCAGTAATCTAAAGTGGTAGTTCTTCCTGGACTACTTACGGGCAAACACAAGAAGAACACATTCTCATTTGAAGTTACAGTAATTCTTACAAGAAAATAAAAAAAAAACAAAAACCCTACAAATAACACAAATATTTCATTAACATAAAGTAATAGTTAGCCTATTAATGTCCCCCTAAATTTTGGAAATGTGCCAAGTGTCAATGTAAGTCTACAGCTTTACTTCTTCTGTCATGACTCCCCCAATGTCAATTCTTCATCCAGTCCATCCCCAAGGAGAGCATGGTATTTCTTCAGGTATTACAGGACAGCTGCAGGATCCAGAATAGAGACACCAAATTGACTACACAGGTGCACTGAAACCAGCATGTGTTTCCCAGTTAGAAGTTGTAACATTTGACAGTTGTAATTCCATTCCCCAGCATGCACACCCCCCATTACAGCTTACTGATGTCATGGGGAATTTATAGCCTTTGAAAATTCTAGCTGGCATGTAATAACAAAGAGAGGATTAATGCACATCTAGTTGTTACTAGATTTGTCACTCCTTCTACCCAAAGGGTCACTTTAGCACAAAAGTAAGTTTACAGTACGTCAGCGCCTCTAAGCAGCTACTCATGCACACACTCCTTCCTCCTCCTACTCCTGAGTACTCATGGGCAATTAGAGCACTGGTTCCTCTACAGCAAGCCCACCCCGCAGCAAGTGTCTCTGGCTCTCATGACTCATACATTGCCAAAGGAAATCCTGCATGACCACACGATGGTTCAATCCAAAGCACTCAACTTCCCCTTGCACCCTTCTTCCTTCCACCAGCACCCAGAGACACAGATCAGAAAAAAAACCAAAAATGTTACTTGAGGTGTAGAGAATTTCTTTTAAACTATGGAAAGGGAAGTATCAGACAGAACATTTTTCCAGGCTGCCAGGAAACTACTTATGTCATAGCTGATCTCTACCTATTGCTCGTATCCTTATCCATTTTCACTTTAGCCCACTCATACACTAGAAAGTTTTTATCAATTCATGGATGCTGTTGCAAAAGTTTTTGAAATTTCCCATGGATTTTTTAATTACTTATTCAAACCACATAAACACTTAAGGGTAAGTATTTTTTAATGCTAGAAAGATACCATTTAGGCCAAATTCTGCAACTAAGAACTCTAAGGTCAATAGCTACCAGACCTCACATACATAAACTGAAGAGACAAACCACAAAACCGATATAATGAGTTTACCTTCTCAGCATAAAACTGCTTTATCTCATCTACATCAAAGACCAGACCTAAAACAAAGAAAAAGGATCAGACACAAAACTTCCAGTGAAGGATAAGAGGAGCATGTTTCAGAGACAACTGCAAAGGCAAGCCCCATATCCTTGGCTGTCATCACAAGATGCAACCTCAGCTTCCCCTTCTTGCTCTCCATATGTCCTCCTAACACCAGAGGACTTCCACAAACATCAAACACAAAGCAACATGTTATGTGGGTTTAAAAAATAAAAAGAAACTAAGCCAAAATATTAACCACACTGTATTTCCACTTTTTCAATGATGCCAGGTGACTTCCTTTCTCTACTCCACTAGAACACACACACACAGAAACATTGACAGGAATTCAAGGCAACTGAACAAACCCCATTGGCCCAGACAAGCTGCTTTTGGTAGAGAAACTACGTAACACATGACCACAAACTCTGTTCCATGTTGCAACTCAAACTATTCAGAGAAAGCACATAAGCCACTTCTACTATGCAATCTCTAGTCTTTGTCCCCATGATGCTTCATTTACAATTCCTTCAGTTGTGGCCATGCACTGCTACCTGTGATAACACAACTGTAAAATGAACATCCTGGCTGATTCAGCATAAAACCAGTAACTTAAACATGTATTCAGTAACTTCTTGCCTACTTTCCCTTACAGACCTGAACATCCTCCTCTTCACTCACACACATTACTATTTAAAATTACAAGCACTTTTTCAGTGCTCCAGTGTACAAATTCACAACAAGCACTAACTGAGAAAGCAGTTAAGAGGAGTCTTTCACAGTGGAACTCTGAACTGCAGAAGAGAATAAATACAGATAATAATAATGATTTCCAGGAAGACCCTCCGATGTGGGACCTGATTTGTGACACTGCTATGACCCTGTATTTCTGTTTCCAGTTCACAAAAAAGAACAAAGCTGGGAAAGCCTGCATTTAGTCTGCACTTCTAGTCCAAACATAACTTAATGAACTCAGCAGCTAAAAATCCTACCATTCAAATAAGTAAAATGAACTTTTAAACAACCTACCTTCTTTTCTTTTTTAACATGGATTTTAAGACTCTTTTGGTATCACTAGCTGAGAAAAATGTTCACTCTGAAGCTTATACAACTATACAACTTTGGCCATCCCTTCATCTCAGCATGATTTGAAATTACATAGTTCACATTTAGCAGAAGATACAGCACTTTGGCAAAGCATTCTAGAAGTGAACGGCCATGAGCTACCCCATATTTTCCAGAACTATAACCATGTGTGGCACTTTAGTCCAAATGACATTAAAAAACAGAATGTCCCTTTCCCAAGATTTTAAGAAAACTTTGCTTAAGTTCAGTGGACCACCCCTTAACAAAGCCAGCTACTTCAGTGGTGTCAAGGAGGACTACACAGGCAGATAAATTTAACTGGATTTCTCAGAGTTGCATATGTTTTTCCTGCTAAGATTCTCCATCTGGACATGGCACAGATTTAAATATTCTTTAGTAATATGCTTACACCACCAAGTCTTGGCTTAAAATTCTTTCTCTGGTCCAAACCACACACCAAAATTTAGGCAGACAGCATGGTCTCCAAAGTTCAGTTCATAAGATTTTCATACTTCTCGTGAAAAGGAATATAATAATTAACATCTTCATCACCTATTAACAATAATATAATATTTAGATTAAAACGGTTCAAACACTGCTGTTCTCCCTCAATGCACTTAAGTATTTTGAAAAGTAATTCTTTTAACAATGTTTTCTTACTGGGAAGAGCCAAAAAAGCTGTACTTCATGAAGTGTTCAGCTATGCTACAGTTTATCAGAAAAGCCAAAAAGTACTTAAGTTTCACATTCTGTATTATATACTACCTTTCTTAAAGTCATTATTTTAAATTGTTTTTGTAACAAATTACAGATTTCCCAAATTAAGGTGGGAGGGTTCTGTCAAAAATGAGGATTCCTTCAGTTTTTGCATGTTTGTGCAGCTCCTTACAGCCAGCTGATCTAGAAGAACCTTGACCATCTGTGTAAGATGCCTCACTCTACTAGTTTTAGCTGGGGTAGAGTGAGTTCTATTTTCTTCACAGTGGCTGGTATAGGGCTGTCTTTTGGATTTGGGCTGAACACAAGAGTTGATAATATAAAGATGTTTCTGTTATTGCTGAGAGGGATTTACCCACAGGCTTTTTGTTTTCTGCTTTTTGTATTCCAGTTTGGGGAGGAAGCTGGGGGTGCATGGGAGGTTGGGAGAGGACACAGCAGGGGCAGGTGACCCAAACGAACTAAAGGGATGTTCAGATCATGTGGCATCATGCTGGTACATAAAGGGAAGGAAGAAGAAGAAAGGGGAGTCTGTGGAGTGGTGACGTTTGTGTTCCCAAGTCACTGTCACCTGTGTTGGAGCTCTGCTCACCTGGCAATGGCTGGACACCTGCTGCCCAGGGAAGCAGTGAATTAACTCCTTGTTTTGCTTTGCTTTTGTGCACTGCTTTTGCTTTCCCTATTAAACTGCCTTTATCTCAACCCATGAGTTCTCTACCTTTTACCCTTCTGATTCTTTCCCCAATCCCACAGGTGGGGTAGTTAGCAAACGGCTGCGTGAGCTGTCAGCTGGGCTTAAACCATAATATACACCTAAAAAGAGATGGATTTAGCATATCCACAACTGGTAATTCTACCTCTCCACCATATTTCCAGTGGCAAGCTCAGGTTTTGCCACAGGACCTTAGAGTAGTTGTTTAACCTTAAATTACTATACATGCTAAAGAGGAAAAAAAAAAAAAAAAAAAGAAAAATATTAAATATTCTCCAGCCCTGGAAACAGTAAGTTCGCAGAAAAGGGAAAAAAAACAAACAGAAAAACAAAACCAAAAATAGCAATAAAACTCCAAAAACAACAACAAAAAACCACCACAAACAAACAAAAAACCACTAAAACCGAAAAACAAAAAACAAAATGAGAGAGCCACAAAGCCATTAAGTTTAACCAGCTGCCCCACTGGATTTGGTAACAACAGTCTTAAGGGAGAGAATCCAGATAAAACATCTTCATCTTAGTCCACTATTTCTTGGTGAAAATAAAAGCCAGTGTGATATACTCTATCATCACTATAATCCCACTTAGCTCAACTAAAACTAATAGAAATATTTTTTCTTTCCTCTGGCCTACTACTAGTTACAGACAAGTATTCCTACTCACCTACCCAACATCACACTTTTTAGAAGAACCAGTGCTGCCGAGAGTTGACAGACACACAATTATTTTCAGAAACAGGTTTTCCACTAACCTCCTCTCTGTTTGGATGACAGAGTGTCCTCGTTCACCCTCCAATAAGAGGATTTTTGGAGAGCAAGAGTGCGTGTGAGGTTGACTTCTGGGGATGATAAGAAATCAGAGGAGTGCTGCACACTCAAACACTGGCTTGCAGAAGTTTATACACCACTCTATTGCAAACTGAACGCATAAGAGAACTGGAATAAAAGCATGATACATTCACTGCATCACAACAAAAAATACCATTGCTACTAAGATATGTATGTGGTAACAGCATTACGTCCTTACTCCAAAATAAGATGACAAGCAAGTCTTTACTCACTTGATAAGAAAACTTTACCATTAGCACTGGGTGTTTGGTCACAAGTCCACATGTCTGTGATATTCACTTACTGTTGACTGAGCAGAAACTTTTTTTTCGAACCTGAAGGGCTTAGAAAAGCAGAAGGAATTTTCAGCTCTCAAAATTCTCCCATTTCTGACTATTTAAACGGACTCTAGACTAACTGCGGCACACAGGTCTTGGCCATGTCCAGGCTCTAATAAGAACACATACTAACAGCAACATGTGCCCAACTCTTAGACTACTTCTCAAGTCTTTAGTCGCACAGTTTTGCTCCCTTTTCAAAACAAGAGCAGTGATCCACCATTCTGTTCCCTCTAATACTGTTTCTATTAATCCAGAAGAAACAGCATCTGTTAAAATTACTGCCCACCAGATGGGCATGGTGTGCTGTGCTGTATTCCTGCCAGCCTGTCACCAACAACTGTGATCTTATCTGTACCTCCTGTGCTGGTGTCACATGGGAAAAGAAAGCCGTACTAGTTGCAATAGCAAGGAAAGTTTCAAGAAAGCTGTACTAGTTGCAATAGCAAGGAAAGTTTCAAACATGTCCTTATGGTCACGTAAGCTATAGGAGATTTACTTAAGACAGGAGGCACAAGATCAGACATGTCTATCACTTACTCCTATGTTGAGTCATCCTGGTCCATGCTGCTAAATAATAGTCTGCCAAGAAGCAACTAAGTTCCTTTTCTCTTTCAACACACAACCACCTTGCCAAGAGAGGGGCCCAGCAAGAACCTTTATCCAAGCGTAGGCATCAACTTGGCAGTTTCAACAAGCTGATCAGGTCTAGAGGTTTTTCCAAGCATATCAGCACAAATATGTCAGCAAAAAAAGAACAAACATTTGCAGAACAAAACGTGTTTCCACAAAGTCACAGCTCTCACATGGATTGACTGGAACTACAAGAAGAAAACCATCCCCCTTTAAGCTTATGTATGAAACAGAACTGTCTTTCCATGTAGGTTGTGGAAGAAACAGGTCAGAACTGTCTTAATCTTGAGTTGTGGATGGCTCAACCTTGGTGGTGTTCAAGGCTAGAATGGACAACGCCTTGAGCAACCTAGTCTAGTGGGAGCTGTTCCTGCCCTGGGTGGGAGGGTTGGGTCTAACATTCTATGATTCTACAGTGGCTGGCAAATTTTTAGCTACAATTACCAAGGCAACTGTCCAATTTACAGTTGTAGTGACAGTAACTTCCACTGCTCCAAGAAAAGGCTACATTAAAAGACATTGGATGCTACTTCCCACTCCAGAATAGCACCAGTTCAATATACAAAGACTACCCAAAACCTTAAGAAAAAAGCTAATTCGTCCTTTTGGTTATACTGTTTTCCATTTGTATACAAGTAAGCATTTAAGTATCATCACGTCATACCCCTCTTCCAACAAAAAAAAGACAAACTTAAAAAAAAAAACCCCAAACATACAAAAACAACCCCAAAACCAAACCAAACCTCAGAAAAGCAGTAAAAGCAAAATTTACTTCCCTTTTAAAATTCACTCCATAGGTTCATAGCTTTCCCCATTTACATCAGCTCTGCCTCCCTAAGAGGCACATGGGACTTTCTACAGTGACCCCACCTTTTCCCACATCTTCTGTACCTTTTATCTCCTGCTCTGAAGAGAAACAGCTCACAGGTTAATAACAGTGAATATTATTATATATTTATATATCTATATTATGATATATATATTAAGAAAATTTAACGGCAATACTCCATATTCCTTT
>JAYDZK010000128.1:41990970-42006136 GCA_034509185.1 Euphonia xanthogaster | reverse complement strand
ATCTTGTCTGGAATTATGGATGCATGTCTTTGAAAACTGCAAGTTATCAGATCTAAATTGAAGGAATGATTTGGTATAGTCTTTCTATTGTAGTGATTTAAAAATCTGCTGTAGAACTTTTCTCACCTTGAAAAATTTGGTGTCTTGATTTGAACAATAGACTGCACTTAGTGAACAGCTTTCTTTAAGAAAATTCAGTGATAGGGGCTAAGAACTCTGTAGTTTTATGTTCTATGCACAAGGATGAGTTTTTGGTATTGAAGAAATCCCTGTCTAGCATGGACCATATTAACAATTGAAGTAGGCAGGTTTGCAATGGGAATAGGTGTGGGATTTGTCTGAGTGCCAAATAATGTATTTCTAGCCTGTCTGCCAGTATGTGGGTGTCTTTCTGGATGCCCTTGTAGGATGTAACAATAGATTTCACTGCTTGCATAAATGGGCAGAATTTAATGTCCATTAAGATACTTTTAAAGCAGAAGATTATGAAGAATAAGTTTTTGTACAACCATCTTTAGTTTTGCTTTTGAAATCCTTCAGTTTTATGTTGTGTGTTACAAGGTTCCTATTTGTTATGTCATGTTAGGTCTCTTGGCTTGAGAAAAGACATAGAAAGAAATACAGCAGAAATTTAAATTTAAAAATTCTGTTTACTTATTTTAATGTGTTTTTTCCCCACCCCCTCTTGTCTTGTCTGTTCCTCCTGTCAAATAAAGGCCAAGAAACACCAGGTCTTTCTAACAGAGACGTATGAAAACAACATGAGAGAGCTGGAGTTACTCTTGGACAGCTTTGCTATGTCAGGCCAGCGGACAGCAGGTTAGTTGAAGGTATAAAATGACAGATGCATCTGTCAATGTTCCAAAGTCACTACATTGTGGGAATTCTGCAGATGCCTCTTGCATTCCCTCTTCTCAACATGCTTTGATTTGATGACATGATAAGAGCAGTTCTCACAGCAGTCAAATGGCCTTGCTAGCTGAGAAAGGGTGACGGATTGTGGACCTGCTGTTGTCAGCCCAGAGCTTGATTTACAAATGCTGGGGTGTATATGATCGGTCAGAAAAGGGCTCACTTGCTGTGCTCTAAATCCAACTGAGAAAAAAGTCCTTACAGTATACCTGCAAAGGGAACAGATGTTTTGCCTGAACTGAGCCAAATTCTGAGGCAACCTTCAGCAACTTAAAGGTCATATATTCAAAAAGGTTGTGTAGGACACATGATGCAACACAATACTTCTTACAGTTGATTGTGGACACGTACTATGTTGCATTAATTTAATCCAATGCAGAACAAATATTTCCCTTTTTTCATTAAAATTAATTGTAATTCAGTGGTTGTCGCTCTGCTACCTGGCTTTATATATAATTAGACTTAACAAATTGCTGCCTGGTTAGAAATTTGAAATAAACAAACTGAACTTTAATGTCAAGCTAGTGATTTTTTTAAAGCTGAAAACTGAACACTTTAAAAAAATCTTCATTTAAAACTTAATTCCTGTTAGAAAAATTGCATACTGGACACAAAGTGCTTCCAATTTACAGTGAAAGTAAACTGGAAGAAAACAAGTAAAGTGTAGCTTATGGAGTAAATGGGTTTGTTTTATGTATATCGTGATATGGTTTTGCACTTTTTAGCAACAATAGACATAAATGGGTTGCTAAAAACACTTTCAAATGAAGACACTTTTTTTTTTTGCATCTTCACAAAGGGGTTTTTTTTAGGGCCTGGTGATACTGACTTTCAATTAAGAAACAACTTCTTGGGATTTCTCTTGTCCTTAAAAGGCGAGCTTGGATTCTGTCATACATTGATTTCCTTGCATAGGCTATATGCTTCATTGTTTTTGGACTGGTATCAGTTTTATTCTGTAATTAAAAATGTGATTACCGCGATAATACCTGTAGGTTTACAGTTGAAAAGCTCTTTAAGACTGTAGGTTTTCCACAGTTTTGCAAAGTTCCACATGCTCAAAAGGACTTAAGTAACTCTGGCGGGAGTTGGATGCTGCTGCCGAAGTGCAGTTTCCAAAGCAGCAATTGTCTTTTGGATGGTAAGCCTTGCTGAGAACAGCTTTGACTTTTTTCTATAATATTAAAAATTCAATAACAATACCTTCAGTGTTAATTTGCTTTGTTTGAGGTAAACTTTTTTACTAATTTAAATAGATCTTTTTTTCAACCTTTAGGATCTCTGAAGAGGTTCTTGAGGCAGATAGAATTTAGTTTGGGAGTGGATCAACTGAGTCTTTACAGTCAATTACAGTTTTTTAATATTAGAATAGACATTGACTAAGACTTTTGTTCTTAGTCAATGTCTATTCTAATATTGTACATATTTGCTATGCTTGTAAGTCTGAAACTTAATTTTGAATGCTTTTGCATTATATTATCACTGTGGTGTACACACAAATTTTTGTATTTAATAGCATTTATTCAATATTTAAAAAAATTATTGTTATTATATTTGAAATGGGAATACCTATGTGCCAATAAAAGTAAAAATCTTAAATAAATCTTTGTAGTCTAATTACTAGGTGAAGGGCTACATGAGAAACAGCTGATAGGGAAGTTTTTCTTGTTCTTGTGGTCAACATTGAACTCAAGCAGTTGAGAGATCTACTTAAAAATCTGTCAGTATTAAAAATCCAACACTAAAGATTCAGCCCCTTAATTCAAGTGCTAATCAGTCTATGATTATTAGGCTATACAGTAAAGAGAAGATAATACTATATTTTTATTGATACATAGTATTAATGATTGGCCCAGTTGATGTGGGCCGATGCCAGGCACCCATGAAAGCTGCTAACTCATGCAGCTGGACAGAGGAGAGGAAATTTAATGTAGGGTTCATGGTTAGGACCAGGAGAGTTCACTCATCAAATGCCATCACAGGCAAAACAGGCTTAACTTACAGTTATGAACTTACTACAAAAAAATCAGAGCAGGATAAAGAGAAGTAAAACAAGCCCTTTAAAAAACACCTTCCTCCATCACTCCCTCTACCTCCTACCCAGCTGGCACGAGGAGACAGGGAATGGGTGTTACGGTCAGTTCATCACCCGTGGCTTCTGCTGCTGCTCAGGGAGAGGAGTCCTTCCCCTGCTGCACCACAGGGTCCCTCCCATGGGAAACAGTTCACTGAGAGCTTCTCCAGCGTGGCTCCATCTCATCAGCAGCAGCTCCCTCCAAACTGCTGCAACGTGAGTCCATCCCACAGGCAGCAGTCCTCCCAAAACTGCTGCAGCGTGGGTCGCCCTTCCGTGGGGTGCAGTCCTCCAAGGACAGGCTGCTCCAGCCTGGCAGCAGGGGCCCTCTCTCCACAGGCCTCCCACAGGATCACAGCCTCCTCCAAGGTATCTGCCTGCTCCAGTGTGGGGCTCCTCCATGGGCTGCAGGTGGATCTCTGCATCCCTGTGGCCCTGTGTGGGCACAGCTGCTTCACCGTGGGCTGCACCACGGCCCGCAGAGGAATGTGGGCTCCGGTGCCTGGAGCAATTCCTGTCCCTTCTTCTCCACTTGGTGTCGGCAGAATTGTTCTTCTCACTTGTTCTTATTCCTGCTTCCCTGTAGTGACAATTAAAACTGCACCACAACATTTTTTTTTGATTTATTCTTAAACCTGTTATCACAGAATCACCATTTCTAATTGGCCCAGCCTTGGCCAGTGGCATGTCCATCTTTTGGAGCTACCAGCTGGACATGGTGGAAGCTTCTAGCAGCTTCTCACAGAAGCCACCCTTGAAGCCCCCCCTCCCCCCCATTATCAAAACCCAGCCCATGCAAACCCAATACAGATTAAAACCTAAATAGTTTTAGAAACCTTTTTTTTTCTTTATGCACGTCAAAATAATGAGCATAAATCCATGTTTTCTCCTTTTCTAGTGACCTTTATACATTTTCCAGAGCATTATTATTCTCATTGGTTCATTTGTATGAATTCACTTTGTATCTTTTCATTTTATTGCATTGTGCAGTTATTTAGCAATAGGGTATGTTCTTAGGAATATTTGTCTTCAGGAAAAAAGTAATTGTGGTTGTAGTAATCTGAAAAAAAGGTGAAATGAGTGCAAAGTCCTAGGAGTGTTAGCTGCTTTGAGTTAGCATCACCTTTTTGTGGTCATAAATCTAAAACACAGCACCATATGAGCTGTTATGAAGAAAATTATCTCTTTTCCTACCCTTGGCCCGGTATAGCTAGCAGAAAGTCTGAAAGTCTGAAACAGCAGATTTAAGAGTTTGTTCACTTGTATACTTCTTGTATATAAGCTCCTTATATACAAGACTTGTATGGAGCTTGGCATTTTCCCCAAATTCTTCCCTCAAATTCTTGGGCAATACTGGGTACACACTTCAAGTACTGGGTTGGGTTTTTTATCTCATTGCTGACATGATGCTTCTGCCACAACAGATTATGGTGTGTGTCTCCTGCACAGTTTTATGAAGTCCGACAGCATTTGGGCAGGCAGCATTAAAGCCATAGGTTTGTTTTCAGCTAATGCAGGTAGGCTGAACCTGTATTTTTATTGGCAGATTGAGCTGCCTAGAAATAGGGTTACAGAAAAGGCAAGGAATGACAGTATGAAATGTTTACTGACAAAATTCTAATTTTGGCAAACATGATATTAATAACATCATTGCAGGTTGGGACAAAATATGAAAATACATTATTTCAGCAGTTTGACAAAATCTATGGTATGGAAGATAACTCTTGGAGTAACTTAATAGATATTGTTTTAAACTGAATGAGAATTGTGTGTTACCACTTTGCTAGAGCTACAAATATGAAAAAATAGTGGTTTGTTTTTTTTTTTTTTTTTGTGCGACAAGATCAATCATGCTCAATGTTCCTTTGATGGGTAGTAGTGAGAGGTTGGTCTTGTAAATGAGAAGACTGGACTGGAGCTCCCTGCACAGCTATAGCTGTGGTTATGTGATAAAAATTATCCTAAGATCACACTTACCACTTTCTCCAATATGAAATCTTAACTTCTCAAAAGAGGTCAGATTTTATGAATTCTTCTTTGATTAGTTTTAAGTGTAACACTGTTGCTGGGGATATCTTTAGGATTCACGGGGCTCTGAAGTGTCATTAAGAAACTCTTGCTTTTTCCCTGACTTTACAGACTTTAGAAACTGTGGTAAGTAGGTGGAATGGCTGATAGGACAGAGGTCAGTCACTCGGATGTGCGTGCTGTAGAACTGATTTTGCTCCTGTTACTGAAAGCAATCTTGCAAATATGTGTTGCTTTGAATAGGTGGGACTTTGACTGTAACACCTAGTCCAGCCTGAACAGCACTTTATACTTTCTGGTATTATCAAAAGACAGGATAGAAGAGGCTAACTAATTAAAAGAATTTTGTAAACAGCAGTTGGTAATACATTCTTACTTGTTCACTTAAGTAAGTTTTCCACTGAGTTCTATTAGTGTATTATGTGGAGCCTACAGGAGGAATTTAATCATTTTTATACAATGCCTTAGTTGAATGTTGTGCTTATTAGATGACACTGACGCTAATTATAGAATTTTTAAAAATGCCCTGCAAGTATGTAAGTGGATCTCCTCTGATAAAGTTTTATGGAGAGCCAAAGAAAAGTCTCAGACTTTAGTACCTGATTTGACTTTATGAACCACTCTGTGTAACTTTTGATAAGCAGCTCTATCACTGTTTAGTTGTGCTGGGAGTTATGATGATTTAGCCTTCCTGGATTTAAAATCCCACAGATATTTTCACTTTCGCAAAATAAGGCTGGTATTAGAGTTGGTAAAGATAGTTTTGCTTATAGAACATGTTAAAAATTGTTGAAAAGTTGATACTATAATTTGCCACAAAGTAAGTGATAAATGCTTTTCAAGAATATAAATAATGCTGAGAGGAATGGTCTGTCAATAACCTAGTATTGTGGTGTAACACCAGGAAGAAAGAAAAGTTTGTTCTTGGAAACTGAATATCAGCTGACGTCTTGTGACCTCTCGATCAATACAGTGTTGTTTTGCTTTCTTGGCACGTTGTTCTGTGCACTTTGGAATGGTCAGACTTGTTCATATGTCCCCAATTAAGCAGCAAGATCAGAAGTCTCAATCTAAAGGTTTAATAAATAAGTTTAGTGTGTATATAATGGATATATCAGATTTATAATTGAACTGTTATGTAGGACTCTGCAGACAGATAATATTTTTTTGTAATTTCCTTTAGAGTAAAATTCAAGATAATTTAAAATGTTATTAAGTCCTCTCCAAGCATAACTTAATCATATGATCTTTGGCTCAGTAAGGCTTTAATTAAATGAAGTACTGCATTACTATATGCATGCTTAGTCACAACAGCAAAATAATGTCAGGAAAAGTGTAACATTCTTAACTTTCAGACAACATGTTTTTCAAAGGATATAATTGTGTGGTTTCAAAGTTGGCTTGTCTGACTGACACAGGTTTGACCACAATAGAAATAATATGTGAGACTGCATACTAAATGCGTTAGATATAAATGTAATCCAGAATTTACAGTTCTGTACCTTCTATTAAAGCTTTTTTTACAGATGTCTTTTAGCTATATTTGTTGTGAAAGCATGGCTATACAGCTGTATCTCTCATGGCAAACAAGGCTGCTCTTTAGTGTTCTGTATTGTCACTCTAGCCCTAACTAATTCTAATACCTCACATCCAGGGTGAGTAATTTTCTCTCTGTGGCTTTAAGGCTTAATTTTTGTTCTGTGTTTTCCTTCAGGCACTTGTGAGGACAAAGATAAACCTCTGAGCAGCTCTGTCATTGAGACTTTGAGGTGTACCTTGAGAGCTTACCAGAACAAGGTGGAAGATACATCTAATGAGGTAGCACTTGCAATATTTGGCTCTATATGTATTGCATTTGGCCTGCAGCAGAACATACACTTTGCTTGTAAAAAAACGGCAGAAGAGTGGGAATGTTGAGTAGACAGCTTCAAGCATGCCTGAAGAAAAAAATCTCTGTCGCTACTATTTCTCTAAGCTTGCCCTACAGTAAAGTTTCACATTTGTGGGGACAGGGAGAACAGCTTTTTGTCTTTCTAGTTTAATTTGATTTTCTAGTTCAGTCTTTTGGGGTTATTTTCAAAAAACATATAGGATTACAAGCTGTTCATATATAGAATTTTAGTGAAAATATAATGATCTAAGAGGGCAGCTGCATGTACTGCAGTGTTCCTAAATACACAATAGTTGAGCCTCAGTAGTCACTGCTATCAGGCATGAAAATGATCATGCTCCCCTGTACTTCTAAAACTGGCATAATTATCTGAGGAGAGTGTTTTCAATGGATTCTCTTTGGGAGCTATTTTGTTATAATTTCAATTAAAATTGGACTGCCAGAGTACTGTCTTTAGGTTATCTAAGAAAAAAATGGAAGTATTTCAATTTTGGGAAACTTACCCTTGAAAAAAAAATCAGATGTTTTCCATGCGGTCCTACTGTCCATTTATATCACTGACTGAGAAGTTTCCATTTTGCATTTATTTTCATGTATGTTTTTCTAGTCTGACTAAATTACTCCTCTTGGGTGTAAATGTTTTATTAATTTGTGGCTTTAAAGGCTGTAGAAAGAAGTTAACTGCACCATTAAAAATTTTTGTACAAACTTGTGATTAGTCTTTGAATAAAACTGGCAAATACAGAAAGGCAAGGTGTGATGAGATTGTAAAGGTGTCAGCACTCTATTTAATTTCTACGTTTTGTATTTTGTTTTGACAAATGCGTAGTCTAACTAGTCACTCAACAGGTAAAAATTATTTAAAAGTAAAAAGAAAAAAAGAAAAGTATATCAGCTTTGCCCCTTTTATTGGGAAAAAAATGGTCTCCCACAAGACCTTTGAGTTTGTTCAAGGGGCACAAAAATAAGTGACCATGGTAACAATTATACTTTTTAAACAGAAAGCACTTTTAAGTCTCTCCCAGTGAGATAAGAGAATTGATGTGTATAGTCATTATGAAACTCTTCTGAGACCTAAGTCTGGAAGCTGCAGAGTATCTAGGAACATATTACCCGCAGTGAATTGTTATTTGGGAGGAGGAGCATCATGTGATAGGCAGCACAGTTGAAAAGTCGACTCAGCAGGCTTTGGCTTAGTGATGTGCTTTGTTGTGAAACTGTGCCAGAGACAGCAGTGGGGAGACCAAGGGGGTGGCTTCTAAGAAAGCAAAGAGAGTGTTCTGACAGAAAGAAGAATGAACTGTCAAGGAAAATAAATCGCAAGCAGAGCAGGACCAACAGATGACCTGCCACAAGACTTCCCAGTAGGACTGTGTGTGACTGACCCTGAAGTTGTCATATGGAGCCAGAGATCACTGAGCACCTTTGTGGTGCACAGAAAGGGCAGTGCTCTGTCCTTCTTGATTACCCCCGCCCCCACAGAGAATGCTGCTTTTGGCTTTTTATGTGTGAGATATGTTTAATAATAAAACTTTTTAATAATACAGTAATGCACAAGGGGACTGTGAAGGGCATTGTGCAATAAAACTAGGATGTTTTAATACACAATAAGGAAGGGTTTTAGTAAGCAACGCAACAGTAAGCAAATTTTAATAGTTTTCTTTATAAAAAAAATTCCACAAGATCCCACATCTTGATGAATTTATTAATGTATGTGTACACCTGTATGTATACATGAAATATGCTGCTAAACTTATCATGTGTCATCTTTAACTTACTGTGTTAAACATTTGATTAAAAGATCTGATTAGTTTGTGTAGTCACACAAACTAACAAACTAGAAAGGTGTAGAAGTGTTTTGGGTTTTGTAGATAACTAGCTTCTGACTTTCCGTATAGTGCAGACACCAGAATATGTTTGGATAGAGGGAAAATACTAGTAAACCAATAAAAAGACTGGAAATATTCCAGTAGCATTCTTTAATTTACTATAATTATTTCTAAGGGTTCTGCCAAGTTTCCATCAAAATATAAAAATAAACAATTTAAATGCAATTAATAAATTTTGTAAATGAGCTATTCTGTTTCTGAGTTGCTCCTTAGATGTCGGGTGTTAGCAGCATCATCATATAAACAGAGATACAGATTATTTTTGTACATTGTTGCCATTTTTGAAAGAGGAAAGTGAAGCTAGTACACATGATAGTACCTCAGTACGTATTAAGCAACCTCTGAGATTGCTTTTGCTTTTAACCCTAAAAGTCATTTTGCCTCTGTGGTACATTGCTGCTTTTTACAGTATGTGAATACTATCCAGTGCTCAGTAAAGAATCAAGCTTGAAGCTGGACAATTTCTGCAAATGGCCACTGACTTGAAAACTTGTTTTCTCAAACCACTCCCCAGATCATTATCTGAATTTCCTGCACTTTCAAGTGCATTTCAGAATCTGTGTTTTTGTCAGATATTTTCAGAGGTAATAGGATAGGTAAGAATCTACTCAGTTTGGGATTCTGCCATTACTCTTTATTTTAAATCATTGTTTAAGAGTTATTTAGTGTCTTGTAATAGTATGCTATTTAGGTTGTATGGAGTACAAAAGCTCTTCAAGGAATTGAAATAAATTTTGTTTTTTTACTTACATATACAAAATTCTTCCTTTCTATTATATTGAATAGATCATTGCAGCCTTTCTGTAAAAGCCTGTTTGACTTTCATATTTTTTGCAGCTTGAGAAAATGAAGGCTTTGTGTAAAAAGATGACAAAAGAACTTGAGGTATCTGAGGAGAAAATGTGTGCTTTAAGACAAGACCTTAAGGTATGGTTTAATGAACTTAGCATAAAATTTGAACATTCTGCAAAAGGTATTATTCTGGATTAAAGGTATCTTTTTTCTTATCAGAGTAAGTCTTTATATCATTGTAGTTTGTTGAGCAAACTAGTTCACCTCACAAGTTAGTGTGAAACCATGCTGCTTTATCCTGATTACCACTATGAGGTACATAATTTCAATGATTGTGCTTCTGAAATAATTAAAATACATTGATAAATTTGCAGGATATTATTTTATATTGAAATCGTTATCAGTAATCTTTTTTGTTTAACTGTTTTTCTCAAGAAAAGGGAAGGAGAATTTAATTATCTCTGTGCATATGAAGGTGTATTTTATTGAAGATGTCAATTCTTTAGTTAATTGTTTTGTTTGTGTTTATCAGAAAGGTCAATGCATGTGATGCATCAAGTTGTCTTTAACATCTGTAAAGTGTGCCGGCTAAAATTTCTTGGAGTAAAAGTTACCTGAGATAAAAACACTTGAGAGCTCTTTCCTTTAGTTTTGGAACAATTTTTTTTTTTTCTGTTTTTGGCTGACACCACATTTGTAAAGTCCTGTCTGGTTAAATCAATAGCTAAGGGAGTGAGCAAGTCCTGAGGTTGTGTTTTGACTTAATCTCCCAACTAGCAGTGTATTGTATTACTGCCAAAATAGAACGTCTGTAAACACAGTGTTTTTCAGATTCTTTTTCTGAGGATATGCTGCTTTATGTTTTAAGCAGTGCTTTTCTGTAACATTCATTGAATCTTCACATTAATGGATACTTACACATGATGTGTTGTTGCCTGTTATGAACTTTCTTTACTAATTTATGTTCAGAAGATTTAGGACTTCTGTTACAGCACCTTTTTAACTCAACTAAAAATTTTGCAACCCTTTGCAAGCGATACTTGTATTCTTCATGCACAAACTGAGCTTGCTACACTCACAGGGTACCAGTTTTTATGCAATATGCCAGTTTTCAATCTCTTGAAATTTTTGGTAATAAACTTGTATAGATGATCAAAATCTAGATCAAGTCTGAAAGCATTTGTATTAGAAATTTAAAATTATTTTAATATTTTAATGTTTTTATTTAGAAGAATAAAACTTGTCATTTTCTGATTAATTTGGTGGTATCTTTTGTATGATTTTATGGTCTATGAAGCTATGATTTTATGAAAAATAAACAATGCTTTCAGTTTGACCTTTTGCAAACTTTAGTGGTGCTGGAAATCCAGTGTAACTGCACCATATTTTGGCTCAGAGGGGATAGTGTATTAAGTTCTGTGTTTACTTGGTGAGATTTTGGTGTTGGTTTCCTAATGCCACTTCTGATGACTTATTTCCCATGGTCCCACTCCAAAGACAGTCCTCACTTTTTTTTATCTGCTTAGAGAATACAATGCACAACAGCATCTGTGTTGCTTGCAGACTCAGCCCTAACAGATCAGGGATTCACTTAAAAAAATAATGTATCTTTTCAATAGGTCTGAGAGCTTTGCACTCTGCAGAGGATAAGTTGCATCCCTGTTCTGCATCTCATTTGTGGGGGTAGAGGGGACTGTGCATCATGGAGCCTTTACCTGTCAGAGATGGATTTCCAATGCTGTCTAGCTCCAAGCTGTTCAAGAGGCCTAGTGTCAATTTTGAAATTCTGTTCTTGAAAGATATAGTCCACCCAGCCTGGAATCTTGTGAATACATGTGGTTATATTACTGTTTCTTTTCTCGGGTGATGAACACTTGAATAAGGTAGCATTTTATAGAGTAAGGTTTATACCAGCTTTTCTGTTAAATTCCTCTGTCTTACAGGAAGCTCAGGATACCATGGCTGATGCCAATAAAGAGTTAAACTATCTGCACACTAAGTGTGCAGACAGAGAGACTTTAATAGAAACTTTAAAAATGGAACTACAGGATGTACAGCAATGCTGGGAGAAAGAGCAAGTACGTGCCACAGAATCTGAAAATGAAATCCAGAAGCTTACCAGGGCTTACCAGAAGGATATGGAGGTATTACTGGAGACAAGATGACTGTCAAAGAGTCTTTATTTAATCTCAGCTTTATACATTTACATACATCAGATGGTTACTCTTAGTTTTAACAGATTTATCCCTAAAATATGATTTTAAGATACGTATTTTGAAATATGTGTTTAATATCTACAGGATTTCAGGACATACTGGTTCTTCTTTCTTCTGTATCAGAACTAATAGCTTAATCATTCCAGTATTTTGAATTTTTGAAAAATAGACTTTATTTAAAAAGCTATGCCTGGCAAACAATTATTTCTTTCCATCAAATTAAAAATTAGCAGAAATCTTTTACAATTTAAATGTGTAATATTGTCATTATCATGTGTTAATTACTTATCCACATGTAAATTGATAGATAGCAAATATGGAATTGAGGTCGTTTTGCATGCATGCCACAAAATTCTTACCTTTTATCTATTAGCTAATTGTAGTGTGATATATGTGGGAATGGGTCTACAATGTCTTATTTCAGAACTATTATCTCTCTCCTTATATGTATTAACAGATGTTAATTTTGTTGCTTTTCCCGCCCAATAAAGTGGTTCTGTAATAGCAATGGCAATGATATTCTTGTAGTTGTTGTGCATATTGAGCTCATTACTTCCACAAATTTGGACATGGATGCCAACTGAGTAAAAAGGAAACATTCTTTCCACCTCTTTTACAGTCTGGTATTTAAATAGGGTCCACATGAAGCAGCTGGAATTGTTACACACATCAGATAATGATTAAAGTGGAGGAAACTAGAAGTCTGGCTATATTGTAAAGTCAGCATGTCTACAACCCTGTGGTTGCATTCAACATGTGTGAATTGATTTGGGGTCTTGGAATCCTGTTTCTCATGCCAAATGAATAATTATCATCCTAGTTTTATCACAGTTCAAACGTCAAATGTAATGATGGTGGCACACTGGATTTTCCTTGGGGAATTTGTAGATCTGTTAGAAAGAAAGTTAAACTAAACTGAACTACAATTTATTTTTAATTGCCTAAAGTGCCATGAGATAATTGTGGGAAAATACACCTAAGTGTAATGGAAAGAGCTCAAAAAAATCCTACTTTCCGATCTCGGCCATCCGTATTTTCTTAATGTAAAATCTCAACCATGGCCCCTGGAAAATAATAGGAACCTTTGCAATAGTTTACAGACTTTGTCCTTGTGTCTTTAGAGGTACAACTTGCCATTGTTGTCTTAATCAAAGTTGCTAAGCTGCATATATGTACTGAAAGTATTAAGGATGGAATTTCTATAGCATGCTATTGTTGCTAAAGTTTATTTATAACTTGCATCAATTTATTGTATTACTGACTAAAATCAGTGTAAATGAATGAGGCATGGCTTGTGGAATTTAACTCATGAAGCTATAAGCCTATTTTGTCTGGCCATTTAGTCTCATACATAATCCATACAAAAACAATTTTAAAAAGACTTCAGAGTGATAGTTGTATAAATAGTGCATTGTGCTGCCAAGCCAATCAGAGGATTTTCTGCATGCTCTGCAGTTGTTTTAAGTGGATACAGTTAGAGTATAACTGAAAGTTTTACCATAAATAAATAAATTGCATATACTAATAGCATGGAATTTTTTATCTGTATCAGATAGTCATTGTGATAACAGCAGGACTGTTCTGTATTTATATAGGTTTTTTATATATTATGTCTGAATAGACACATTTTGTAAAGCCTGTTTTCTTACATTTGCTTCAATATGTATGACTGCAAATATTAGCAATTGTGGTATTTTGAAAAAGGTTTGCGAATGAGCTGTGTGGGCTTTTTTTCACTTGCATGTAGTTCATATTACTGCTCATGTGATGCATGTCTTTCCAACACTGTTCAGATACATCATGTAATTCTCCTTTTGTTTCAGGAGAAACTAACCTTCCTTCATAGCTTATACCAGCATTTGATAGCAGGCTGTGTGCTTATAAAACAACCAGAAGGCATCCTAGATAGATTCTCTTGGCCTGAGCTTTGTGTAGTCTTGCAGGAGAATGTTGATGCCCTGATCTCAGACCTCAACAGGGCTAATGAGAAGGTAAGTGTCCTTAGGCACCAGCTACCTCTATTAAATTCAGTGACATTTGTCCACATCGCAGTATCATTAAAAAGGACTGACATTCATCTTATTTCAAAAAGAATTTGGACGTTAATAATTCAATACCATTAATTATGGCTTGTCTACAACTCAGTTTGATGCCATTGCTGTGGGCATGTAAATGTGACTGAAGTCTGTATGAAGTCTCTAAGCTCCACTTTCAGTGCAGGACATGCTAATAGTACTAGCCAATATTAGCCACAGGGACCTAATTAAAAGAAAATAAATTAATCTTACTGATGAAGCAATTCAAAGAACTTAGTCATTTACACTAATAAAGCAAGTCTTTATTTTACCATAAAACTGAAACAAAATGCCCTTACTCAAGGAGTATCATCTTTAAATTATATGTTTATTATTCACAGTTTATTATTTCATTTGAAAGAATGACAGTGTATTTTTTTCATTTAATTGTAACTCATGGATTATAGACTTATATTCAGTAACACAAATAGAAAATACCTGTTTTTATAAAACATTTCAATATTTACTATAGGGAGAAGCTGTACTTTTCAGGATGCAAGTAAGCTTATGTGGCCATAAATCCCTGCATTTTTAGGAAAGAAAAGATCTCATTTTAAATAAATTAAACTGACTCCACAGACTAACATATGACAGTCTTTAGAATTTCAGTTTGTTTTCTGGCTCCATTGATCAGGTCAGTCCTAAGACTAGTACAGCAACTGCAGAACTTGTCTGTGCTGACATTTTTTGAGACATAGTAAGGGAAAATGTTCTTTTGACATTTTTCATCTTCAGGAATGACCACTCTTCTGGTCGGAGTAAGATGCAGGGCTGGTTACAGTGAATTGCTTTAACACTGCCCATCATTTAATAAATACCCCAGCAGTCGGTTGGACCTACCCCCTTAACAAAGGGGTAGGATAAAATCTGGATTATGAATATTTGATATACTTTTGTATTTTACTTTCGAAGTAAATGAGGAGAGGGAGTGGAAGAGAAGGGAGTGAACATTATTGGCAGTGTTTGGGGATGCTGTGTCATATTGTTTCTTGCTTTTTAATTTAGTATGGTGACTGATATTGACTGTGAGGTCTCTAGGACTTTTTTCATATACTTACCAGCTTTTCAGGGATTTTGAACAGTATGTCACTTGTACCCGCTTTCCTGGGAACAAAATTTTCCTCTTGCATTTCTGTGTAAGGCATCAGTAGCTTGCTGATACTCTCTAGCAATTAATTCTAAGTGTGTGTATTTCAAGATTATTGTTATCTTGATTCATTCCTCCATTTAGTTTGCATGGGAGCTCCTAAGTTATCCACAGCGTGAATCCATTTGTACTTGTTGAAAAC
>JAYDZK010000128.1:40727067-40738926 GCA_034509185.1 Euphonia xanthogaster | reverse complement strand
AAATCTTGCTGTTTACATTAAAATTTTGTCTTGAGAATTTCATTTACATGAATTCCAGGAACTACTGTAAGTACTTCTCCAATGACATTAGTCTTGCAGGAAAGGAAAAGAGTACAGTGGAAAACATACAACAATAGCTAGGAGATGTATGGATAAAATCCTTTTGTGCAGCTCTCAGTGTATGTGTTGACTCTGCTGGTGAACAAAAAAATATGAGGGCTTTCCTTTGGGAGGATAATGGTGTTGTTTGTAAAAGGTACACTAGATTTTTAGATTTATATGTTGAGTTTCCTAAGTTTTAAAGGGCAGTAGGAGAAGTCATAGTTTCTCCGTTGATGTCATCCCGTGGTTGCTTCCTCACTTCTGATGGTGCAAAATGGTCCATCCCTCTCCTTTCCTCCATGAAGACGTCACTGAAGTTACTGTAGAGATACATAAGGATGTACTAGAGGAATCTTGGAACCTGTTTCAAACTTTTTCTCATCCCTGCTATGTTCAGTCCAGCTACTGCATTTTCCATAGTGTCTTCCTACTGAGCCTTTTCAGTCTTTCAGGCCCTGCTTCCTCTCCTGCCAATTCCAAAGGTACCCAACCAAATGACTGCTGGGCAGTGAAGGCTGAAATCTATTTCTTCCACTGTTCCTAATTATTTTCATTTCCTATTTGAAATTTCTTCTTCATCCTCATTTCCTAAATCCCATCTCCATCTAGTTGATATATTTTCTATTTTGGCCTTCAGATATCTTCAGTGTTTATGTTTCTGTTTCTGTTATACAAAGCCAGACACTTCCATCCTCCTATCTGACTTCTCAACATCTGTGACTCTTTTTCATTTTTCCACACAGTTCCTTTTATTTTACAAAGTTTGTATCACTCTCCATCTGTTCGTCCAGCTTTTCCCCCAGGCTGATTTTAATTTCTGCTGATGTGAAGTTCTCTTAAACAGTCTGTGGTCTACCCTTGCTCCTTTTTCCTTTCTGTCCCCAGTCCTGGCCCTTGGCAGAGTTTCCTTTTCCTTTGCTAGCTTCTGAGTTCCGTCACTTTTAAGAATCATGGCTAGCATACTATTCTCCACTCCTAACATATATGTACCTTACTTTTCTCCATTGTCTGAGCTTGCTGACATGCCAGAATCACGACTTTACTGGGCTTTCTATATGTCCATCTGGACGTGATGTGCCTTGCAGCACCAAAATGTTGTAACTGCAAGGCATCCAGCTCAGCCCAGCTCTCCCATTCTCAGGGTGAATGCCTACTGCTTTTAGAAAATTCTTGGATCCAGTTTGCAATTTCTCCTTTAGAAAATAAAATAAACAGATAGTAAAAAAAATATTTTTTTTGAGAATTCAGGCAATGCAGAAGCATAGGCAGGCAAACTAAATGAACTCTCAACACACTGAGAGCAGTTGTTTGAAACTCCTATCTGTCAAATTAAGCCTTAAAAGGTGGAGTTCCCTCCTTTCCTGGAGTGTGTGAGTCTTTGCCTTTCTGTGCAAAATTCTTCCTCCAGTGATCCCGCTTTCCTTCCAATAGCTTAGGTTTTAAATTTCCCCAAAGAATAAAAATGTAGTTACAGAAAGACTGTCACCCGGCCTGTTCAAAACATTATTGCTTCACAATTTTAAAGCAGAGTCAGACCTCTTTATTGCTGATCAAACGGTGTTAAATAGAGCACTTTTCTGTAAAGAATCGAGCCTTTAGCAAACTGTGCGTTCTCCCTGGAGGATGTAAGCATTTTCCTATTGGTGCTTTTTATGGCATACGTTATGTATTGACACAGATTAAGTTTCCCTCCTGTCTGGAACAATGCACGCTTAGGAGAGCTAGTGACCTAGCAGTAAGCGTGAACAGCTCATGGCAAGTGGTGAAGCGGAGCTCCGGGAGCTGCAGGCAGAGCACTCCGTTCAGCTCTGCCATTCTGCTTCTCTCCTCCTACTACTCCTCCTCTCCCGCTCTCTTTTTCCTTCCCCTCTGTAGCTGCTACGCTTTCCCCAGACCTCTTGGCTTTGTTGTGCTGCACGTCTGAGTAGCAGGAGGGGGATTGGCTAAACGCCGGCTCAGGGAGCGCTTCCCCGCAGCTCACGCCAACCCACCCACCCACGCCTGGGTCAGGAAAAGTGAGCGAGGCTGATGGAGGCGGAGAAGCGGGGCTGAAGGCTCGAGCGGCGCTGGATGTGACAGCCGCCAGCCGAGCGCCTCGCAGCTTGCGCGTGTCTGACCGCAGCTCCGGCACCGGCCCGACAATGGAGTGCTGCCGCTGGACAACCGCTGGCACCCTGCTTCTAGCTTCCCTCATCCTGGTAAATGCCATTTCTTTCCTCAGATATGTACCGCCTGTAGCTGATACTGTATCTGTTTGCATATATGCGGGTGGGTATGTTTTTAATCTCTCAAGATCGCAGTTGCAGAGAGTTTGTTTTGAACAAGTCATGTAAGTTTTATCCTCTCTACACCACTGCAGACTTGGAGCCTTGATATTATGGGTTGCTGCAGGTAGAACCAAGAAGCTGATGTTGGCATCAGCTTTCTAAACTTCTAAATGACCTGTAAATGGTGATTTAACTGCTTGGGATTTAGAGAGGAGCTATTTCTCTGCTCTTTAAATCAAACTATATCGTGCTGTAATGTTCCTGGAATTTTCTTCCTTAAAAAAAAAAAAAAAAAAAGAAAAAAAGAAAAGAAAAAAAGTTTTAGCTATGCACATGCAGAGAAAACAGGTACAGCATGTACTGAACTTTTTCCTGGAACCAGTTTAAATGAGCTCTCATTATTTCTGCACCTCATTACAGAGTCAAGTTTATATCAATCTTTGAAAGATACATTCTGTGATATCTGGTATACTTCAGAGTGGTAAACTTGATCATTGCTATATTATTTTCCTGCATACTTCCCCTGATTATCCTGATAGGATGCTTACAGCTGAGAGATGTACCTATGCTATTTGATTGGCATTATATGTTCCATTTTGACTCATACTTAATTTTATGAGTGGTGTGTTGGCAATAAGAACACCTGCAGAAAGGATATTAATATACATACACTTTTGATACCAGAGTCATCTTGACATAGGTATATTGCCATTTTCCTAGAATTTGATTGAACATAGTAGTTCAAATAGCAAAGCATCATTAAGAAATACATTAATTTTATAGCAGCTTCCATCTTATTTATCCATGTCAACCAATCTGTAGTAATCATTGTAAACTGATCTTAACACAATTTTTAGTAACCTCATGGAGAGCTAAACATTAGGATAACTCTAATGTTCAAAATACTTCTTTTAAATGATTGTATTTAAAATAAAAAAAGGAACAGCTTTTTAGATATAGAGTCAATAAATACTATTTGAGCACTAGAAATAAGAATGCTATCTGTACTGATCTAAAAGTCTTACTTTGTTTTAAAGTCTGTTTTCCATTCGTAATACTGAATTCACACAAAATGGCGTAAAGTCAGCATAGATTCTCTTTCATGTATGAAAATGAGATGTTTATTACCTGATGACTGTAATAACTCAGTAATGACTGAGACAATCCTGCAGGACTTAAGGAAGATCAACAGGAGACATGACTCAACAAGAATGTGTAAAGACTGTGGGATTTGGCCCCATGTTAAGCTCATACTCATAATATTTGTATATCACTCTGTTGCTGTGAATTGAGTTCTCACTCCCTGATTCATGAAAATAAATAATACATTCTGGTGCCAACTGTTATGCATTATATCCCACATTATACTAGTTTTTATTTGTATGACTTACCCTGCCTTGAGATTTCCCCCCCACCTCCCATGAAATCTCTTTGTACCTTAAGAACAGTGATGTGAAGCAAGCTTAACTTCCTTTTTTGAATCAGACCATTCTTTTGCTCCTTTCATAGTTCAGAAAATCTCTCACTTGCTTTCAAGCAGGAGATTCGGTAAACATTCCAGTATTTAACTTACGGCTTGGCTAGAGATAGGGATGAGTTGTAGGATACCTTGGTATACCCGTTCCTAATGTAGTTTATTGCAGCATGGGTTCACCAAAGGCATGGTAGAAAGCTCATAGATGTTTTTTGAGAGAAAAACAAGAAGTCATTAAATCAGGCTGTGACCTGACTGTCAGCATCCTAGATGTTAGCCTTTAGCCAAGTACACAGAATGAGTTTGAAATTCATGACAATCAACATTTTGATTTGTGTGTATCACCTTGTATCTCTTCTAAAGGCCCTATCTTTCCCACAGTAACCATCAGCAGCAGCTTCTTGTCATGTGGCACTTCAGTAACACCAGCAGAAGTTCACAGTTGTAAGCACTAAGGTTACTCAATAAATGCTTACAGAATTGGTCTTACAATAATTTATCACACGTTCCTAAATTTTCAGTACGACACCATAGAGCAAAGTAGCACTTAAATTCTTCATTGAGCGTCCTTGCCTCAGGAAGGAGGTTTCACAGCCCAGGCACGTGTACAGCCTATGTACATGTGATGCTATGGCAATTGAGCCTTAGCAGCCTCACAGGCTGTGACAAGTCCACAGGCAGCAACAGCAATAACCCCTCCTTTTTCTCTCACTATCAGCTGCCTGCAGTGATGAAGTAGTGAGTGCAGCTCACTACTCCATTGGGGTTCTTAACCTTCTTCAGAAGAAATTGTATTCATTTTCAGTTGAGTGGTGCTTGAGTAAGGTCACTGGGGGTCCCTAGTGTATTTTGTTAACTGTCCTAAAACTTGCTCCATACTCAGAGAACCAGTTTCTCCAGCATTTATGTGGATTAAGTATTTTCATGGCTACTCTTAACAATCTGAGCCATAACACTAAGGTGCATGTCTTGAAAAAGTAGTATGAAAAGTTTCTCTTTCCAGAGAAAGACCAGATATTTGTAGAATTTTGCTTATTGCTCCATGAACTTTTCATCCTGAGGAAATACTGCTTTTAAGAGTAACAAAAGAAAGCAAGCATTTTGTTCCAGAGATTCTCCTGTTAGTTTAAAAATAAAAGCCTAGAACAAGCAAATCACAGTTGTCTAACTCAAAGGAATGTGGCCAAACCAAAAACCAGCCATGAGCTCAGACGAACTAGAAGTCAAATCACGTCATGTCAGAAGGACATTTAAACACATTTGCATTTGTTATTTGCATCTTTTCAGCAGTATTTTTTAGCTCTTTGTTACTGTTGTGATACTTACAGAAGTAACACTAGGGGCTATAATAAAGTACATGTGTTTTTCTGCAGGATTTCTTTCTTTTGCTGTGCTAATTTGTGCATGGAAAATAGTCAAATACAATAGTCCATTCCTTCCAGGCTCTTTGGCATTACACTCCCCTATTATCTAACTGGCTCTGTCTTGGATGACCACAAGCACAATTAGGCAGTGAAATGAATATGTTTCTTGTTTACATCTGAATGTATAAAGCTTGACGGTTTTTCCTTTCATGTGTAGATAGGTCTACCTACTGCTGTGTCAGCTCATCTGTCTCAGAAATTGTAGGTATATTAAAAGGTTTTTTTCCAGTATGAGGTCCAAAGAACACAAATGTATTTTCATGCAGGATTATATATATGTACAGACTAGCATTTGCTCAGATTGGTTGGGTGAGGATGAATTGAAATGCAGAGTTCAGCTATACAAAGCTGAGATATATTCATCTTACAAAGTGAAAATATCTCACTATTGTGGTTTGTGACCCATGCTGCTGTAGTTCAGATATGTCATGTCTATAAAACAAAACCATTTCTTATAGGAAGGACTAGATACCACTGAGTATGTATGATTGTAATTTCTTCCTATATTACTCTAGGACTCTGTACTAGGACATGTTTTACTAACCTCTTCCTTCACATTCTTGAGGTATAAAACTTATTTCTTTTTCTACCAAGTGCAGAAACTTGCATGAGCTAAACTAAGGTTGTGTGATGAAAGTTCTTTTGGTTTTGGATTTTAGTGAAAAGAAGTCAGCACTTAATGTAGGCTGTTGAGCTACTGGTCTGCTTCACCACTGCCACTAAAGTTTAATGTATTCTTTTAATGACTTTGCTAGATTCATAGGTCTGCCAAAGAATTATAAAAGAAGGTATGACATAAAACACTGTGGAGAGTCTGAAGATTGGAATGTGGTCACCTGTAGTCATGGATCTGTCAGCTGGACAACCTTCAATGTTCAGAAGGTTCATGAGTCAATGTAAAGTCTGAGAAGGCCACATGACCAGACAAATAATTTGTCAGAAGAGAAGTATCAATCTCTGTATGACTAAATTTTCACTGAAGCAAATAAAACCTTAATCCCTTATAACTGTGTCATTAGGTGTCCAAATAAAACCTCATGGTTTCTGTTGTATTGTCAAATCTGCAGACAGCAGTGTTGGTTCTATTGCTTTTCTCTAGCTATTTTCTTAACTTCTTAAGAAAACTCAGAATTGTATGGGAAACAATTACATGGGGAAAAAATAGGAAATTGCAGTCTGAGGAAGAAAAAAGGATGGTAAGGTCATCCTTATGGAAACAATTAAAAAGCTAAAGGTATTGGAAGAAAAAAGGGAAAACATACCAACCACCAGGTGCTATAATAACATGATGGGGAGCAGGAAAAAGAAAAATAAATTATTTTTCTTAGCCCAAGCCAAGGACAGTTCTAAAATAAATCTTCTCATCTGGTGGACAACAACTAATTCAAAAATTGGCATGAACTGCTTATTTCATCAGAATATTGTACTGAGGTTTGAACCAAAACTTCTTCCTAACTCTCGAAAAGGAATGGCTAATTTTTGCTGTGGGCTTCTCCAGCTTTTTGCATCACCTTATGGACAGCAGGCTTGTCTTAACAGATGGCTGACCAGTTTTGCATACTCGAGGTGTTACAACATGTTCTAACTCATAGACGTATGCATAGACAAAATGGTGGAAGTAAGCAAAGGATACACATTTTGGGGAATGAGATCTTCTCTAAGGTCTGTTAACCCTGTGTAGTGTCAAACACAAAACAATAAAAGTTGAAGCTTAGTAAAATCTGACCATGTAGATGTCGTTCTATCTCAGGGAATGTAAATAATTTCATCATAGGTCTGAGATTTTCATCTATCACCCACCTTTTAAGTATCCTCTTTAGAATTTAATTCCATGTATGACCAGTTTGTTTTTTTTTTTCAGTAATAACTGAACTTTTCCAAACTTCTTATAAAAGTAGCTGAAGTTGGGTCAAATTGGAAGGGGAGGGAAAGCAGTGTGTGTATTTGTGAGATTTCATTTTCTTTTAAAGGCAGCATATGTAGAAGTCTTAATAGTTTTGCCACCTGTGGATTTCACTGCTTATAGGGGCAGTCCTTCTAGCTGTGCAGAGAAATTAGTGGTATGTTCATTGATTCTACTGAACAATAATTTTTCACATTGCTTCCACTTTAGTCTTCACTGCCTTTATGAAACCTCTTCCAAAGCTTCAACCTTTAAAATTTCTGTTTGTCAGGGACTTCTCACAGACGAGGTTCAGCAGAGAGGGTGTCAGTGTAGAGGGAAGGGTTGTGTGATAATGTAAGACATCCTGAAATAAATTCCAACAGTCCTCAAGAAATGAGACAGGAAATTATATGCAACTAATAAGAAATTCAAACTGTCACATAAAATAAATATATTTGTTTTTTTTCCATATGAATATACTGTGTGGGTGTTGAATTTCCCCTTCTAGCTTTGTTGGATATAATCTAAGTCCCATTTGAAGTTTGCCATTATGTTGTTCAAATTCTGCGCTGTATCAACAGAGCCAGATATGAAAGGAAATAAAGGAAGTAATAACGTCTCCTACCGGTTTGATGCTGACATCAGTTGGGTGAATTATTTATTTATTTATTTACTTTCTTACTAGTTTATTGAAATCCTGTATTTCTTTCAGTCTGAATTGTTAAAAGCATGAGTTGCTCAGGGCAAATATAATGGCCCTTAACAAGCTCAAGGCTGTCTTCTTTTATTGTAAATGTCTTTTGGATATGACATTTTTATACTTCCTGTAACTTTTTAAAAGAGAGAGGATTTTCAAGTTCCTGAGTTATGTCCAATATATCCCTTAAAGGTCCAGCCATGTTTTAAAAATGGAAGATCTGAATTAGCTGAAGGGGAGAGGGAAGTATTGTAAAAGAAATATGTGAAACAAAAAACTTGAGTTGCAATGGCTTTAATTCTAAAATTCTGCCACTCCATACTTTAGCAGTCTTGTCATTCTCTGATGGGCTCATCCACCCATCAGTGCTGGTAAGCACCAGGTCAAGAGGGAGTGTCTCATCACCTTTGTTTGACCACCTTGTGATAAGCTGAAGACGTAGAGAAAAATGCATATCCTTTCTGTAGCAAATTGGTTCAAAATGTGGATGTGTCACTTGTTTTTTGGGTACAGCAAGGGAAAAATTTTTCGTCACGAGGGATTAGAGGGCAGCATGAAAGGAGTAGCAGCAGCTTATGTCTTGTCAGTGTTTAGCCACTTCCATGCTGGCAGTTCAATGCAAATTCATCAAAAAAACCCCAAATCTGGTCCTTCCTTTCTGCCTTCCTTTCTGTCTTCTTGCCTGCCTTCCTGCCTCCCTGCCTTTCTTCCTGCCTTCTGCCTGCGTGCTTTCCTGCCTCGATCCTTACCTATTTTTTACATAAATATTTCCCTTTTGGTTTTCATGCCTCCACCAAGGCTTAATGTTTCAACTCTTATATGGCCTCTTGTCATTAAAATAAGCACGTATACATCTCCATGACGTAACTGAGGGAGATGGCAGACTATCAGAAAAACAGAAGGCTTCATTTGTTTTGAAAAAAGCCCATAATTGTGGATGTTGTCTGAAATTCTTGCACAAGCCTTTGGAATTTCTCTTCCTTTGTCTGAAATGCCTCCTGACCAGAGTGTCACTTGCCTGTTATAACCTATGTCACCTTGCCTTAGTGCTGTGATCTGCTTCAGAGGCTGGGATGTCCTAGGTCTGAGTAAAAGCTATGCTGACCAAAATCTGTGCTGATGCAATAATGTCTTCAAGCTCAGACTGTCAGAACCAGGGTTTCTAAACCCAGATAAAATGGTGTTTTGTGAGGGGACTCACTGTGGAATGTTGTGATCTCTGCCAAAGGTTAGGTCGGGAGGGTGAATATATGAATATTAAGGTCAGTTTACTAAAAAGGAAAATGGCCAATATAAATTTCTTCAATGTAAATGTCTTCTTCTTTGGAGACATGGTGGAGCTTTAAGGTGTATATTGCTTATTTTTAAAGCTGTTGAGCACAGCACAGCCAGCACATACTTTCATTTCTCACCACTTTGAAAACGCTTGGCATGCAATAGGCCTCATCACAGGTTACAATTTTACTTTTCTCTCATCTCCTTTTTGTGCGCCTTGTGTGCTTTTTCCCTGCCCACAGTTCTTGCTACGTGGAAGACAAACCCGAAGTCCTGGAGTGCAAGATGCACTTTTGAACCCGTGCTTTTGGGTGGGTTCCGAATTCTGAAAAGTGATTTCACCTATCCTGCATCTGAGACAGTCCTAGCCTTAAAAGCCCTGAGTCAATAAGGCGACAAGTCTGAGGCTGAGCCAGCTTGGACTTGCTCTGTATTGGATCACCCATGCCTGGTGTTTACACCAGTATGGCAGGATTTAAATGCAACAAAATGTTGTAACTTCTGTCTGTGAGAGCAAGAAAGAAAACTTTTGCATTCACATTGCTCTCCTGATGTGTTTTTTCATATGGGTTAGAGGGGTGAGAGATAGGACTGATCTGAGGTTTATAAGGCACTGTTATAAAATGTTACACAGAGCTCAGTGTGCACTCATTGAAGTGATATGGTGTCAGCTCCATCCTCTGCCAGCAACCCCCTTTCCCGCCCCTCCAGCTGGCTGCTGCCCTTCTATGAGAAGAAATGAGCTCACATTTGGCACATTTCTCCTGGGATACAACTTCCAGTCCAGGTTTAGGAATGGCTGTTTAGCTCTTAATGTCCTGAGATGGCTCTTAATCGATTCCCCGCTCTGTTGTTGCACACTGGAAGCTGTGTCCTCCCACATACACAGCGCAGCTATATGGTTTGCTTTGGGGCACTGGGAATCCCTTGTGACTATGAGGACAGCACTGGCAATGTTCTTATCTTTCTGAGATGAATTAATGTGTGCAGATACTGATGTAAGAGGGTACAACTGTGTGCAACACTGAGACTACAGACACAGTGTTTTCAGGAGCTCAGTGTGACACTTCGTCCCATTACTTGTGCAATAGCCATATCCAGTCATGGTTAGGAAGGGATGTGAGGTTAGTGCCCTCTCAATAAACCTTTGCTTTCCTGTGCAAAAGGAAAAAGTACTATATTAATAATTTTCTGTCCCATTAGTAATGAGTCTGTCTTGCTGTTAAGAATAAGAGAGGACAAAAAGTATCACAACACTGAAAAGGACTAATACAGCAAATTTATACTAATGTCCCTGAACTGAGCTAGCTCTATGTGTATCAGGTGTTTTCCTTTAGGGTAAAGAGAAACCCACCTATTATTCTTTCCCTTTGTTCACAGGAGCAGAATAAGCACTGGGAAACTGCAAGGATATCTTAGTGAGATTTCCTCTTCAATCCTCATCAAGGTGTCTTCCCCTGTTTCTTTTAAGTGATGGATGATTTAGGGCAAGAAGAAAGAGTAAATTTAAAACTATACAGAAAGAGATTTGGAATTTTTTTTATTTATTCCTTTTTAAGAGACTGAAATAATAAATTCTGGCCCATTTACCTGCACTAGAAAAATCTGAGCATAATTATCCAAAGTTCAGAATATATGCTCACATGCCTGTGCTCCTGTGCCAGCATCTTCCTTGGGTTTTGGAGACACTCAGATCAAGGGTTTCCTGTGCCAGGGGTTTTCTGTAGGAAATACTCTCTTGATCCCCTCAGGAGCCTTTTGCTTTGACTTTCAAGTAAAAAGGATGCAAAAACTCTAAGTTAATTTCCAAGACTGTAAAGCCTGGGGCAAGTGGGATGCTACTGTTCAGCTCACAGTTGCATTCCCAGTAGAAGGGAGCCACTAGCCTCTAAAGAACTGAGGAGACAGTGTTCAAGGAATAGCCACTTTCACTTCAAGATGTCTGATGCTCACTGCAGCTACTTTTCTTTCCGCATTGTTTGCCAGGGAATAATACAGTGTTGCAGGAGTATTTTTAACCTTTCCATAGGCAATTTTTTGATCTGGCCATGTGGAACAGTATGCAGTTGTATGGCAGCAATGGCACTTGCAGTCACTCAGCATCTCAGGTACAGTAAACAGCTCAGGTAGACTGGGTAAAAGGGCATTTTCTCTTTTCATCTTTTAACTTCTGTGAGAGCAGAACTTCCATTACTTTGGTAAGCATGTCAGGTAGGAAGGATTTTTTGGTTTGTGTGGTCCTCCTGGAGGCTGGCTGGGTGGCAGGTCTGGTGGCAGAAGTCCTTTTTTTGCTTTTACATGGGCTACAGACAAGACAATAGGAAGACAAGCTATTTACCATACCAGCTAAACAGTGTTCATCTGTCCTGACCCTAAATTTGACCTTTGGGAAAAGAAAATAGGTTGAAGTCATTGGTTGCTAAGGCAAACTTGGGGACCTCTGGTTTCATGAGGCACATGAAATGGAAAGATATCTACTTGGAACTGAAGAACTATTGTCATGGGAAATCCTAGTGCTTCCAGGGAATCATGCTTCTCAGAAGGATGAGGCTTACTTTCATAAGTCCTTTTTTCAGTATGGTACAGTTATTCTGGAAGAGTAAATGTGCTTTGGTCATAGAGTACCATTAAAAGTGATGTGTAACTTTTTGCTTAGATCAATTAAACATTTTCTTTTTGTGCATTGCAAACTTGATATGCTAGAATATTTTACATATTAAATTTTCAAGATATTC
>JAYDZK010000128.1:40314404-40327261 GCA_034509185.1 Euphonia xanthogaster | reverse complement strand
TAGCTGTGAAGGTCCTTACACTCCAAGTAATAGTGAAAGCCTATAAAGTATATATTCACTTAGCAATTAGGCTGCCACTTTATAACTACTTCTATTTTCTGTATGAAATACTATGCATAAGCAAATTAGCCTTTTTATTCTGGCATGAAAAGGCAAACTCATAACAGCATCTGAAAGCCATTGGTACTGTTGATATTGCTGCATTAGAAAAAATGGTGTGTTCACATAGTTGTATGATGTTACTGCATGCTGCGTTGCTATTAGAGAAGAAAGATTATCCCCATTCTGGTCTTTGCATGACAATGCAATGAAAATCTGCACCAGTTACAAAATGGTCAGGCATCATGGCTCCTTCAGCGCCAGAGTTTCTGGAACCTGAAGAGTTTTGCAAGATGTAAAAAACCACCATTAACATCCTGCTGATTGCCTTTATGGACCTGTGATGCAGATGATCAAAACACTGATGAATTCCCTGGCTTTGCTGAAATCACATCAAATAAATCCACTTACATGAAAAGACATACAAGCCCTTCCTTGTTTGTGACTCATTGCTTGATGTATGCTTTCCGCTCAGGAGTTTCAGCAGGTTACCGGAAAAATCCTGTACCAGGGTGTGTGGGGGGTGGTGCCTCCACAAAGTTAATATTAGCATTCCCCTTGGAAGAGGAGAGCTTTAAGAACTGAGCACGCTGTGTGTCTGTGTATACTACTACAGAGAACGAGCAGTCTGCGGGTAGGTACCGTAGGCAGAGGAGGAGCAGTAACTTTCACTGTTGCCGTGAGCACGTCGTGTGTCCAGTGCTGAGCAGCAAGGATGTTCAGCAGCAGAGGAACCCTCGGTGCACCCAGACTCAGCCCTTCAGGCATTACTGCACTGTCCAGCAGCAGCCATTCTTCAGCTCTGAGATTGACCCTTTGTGTCCTTTTCTTTCTTTCATTCTTTTGAAATTGAGGAAGAGGAAATTTACAGGTCCATGGGTTATTCCCGCTGCAATTTTCCACTGCGTTTTTTTTTCCCCGCTGTTTTGTTTTGACATATGTATCTTTCCTTAAATAAATATATATGTTTTGCTTTTTCTTTTTTTTTTTTTTTCTGTTGAGAAAAAAATCTTTCCACTCTCAACTTTCCATTAGATGGAGACAGGACACTGGATCACTTTGTCCTCCAGAAGGACACTGACAATCAGGAACACAAAATAAAGCCCAAACATGAGGAAACCCAGGATTTTATTCATCCTCCACTTGCAGGAAGCAATGGAGAGGATGACAAAGAGCAGCATGATGAAGAGGAGGACAATCGCACAGAACAGACCATTGCTGCTGACTGTCACTGGGGCAAAGCCGTTAACCACAGCATACAGGAGCCATGGAAGAGGAAGGCTGTTAAGAAACAGGAAAATTAATTTAAAACATTGCAGAAGTCCAGAAAGGAGCACTAGAAATTTCTGGTGACAAATCAAAACATAACCAAAGGCTTCCTGCATAAAGTGAGGCAGGAAGAGGTTCAACTCTGCTAATAATTGCATAAATATAAATTGTAAGCTTTCTCATGGTTCTTGGGGAGAACACACGGGATTTTTTGCCCTCCACTCTTCCGCCAATTATACTAGTGAATTATATTTCCCTTGGCTGGCAGATCACCTGGCATCCTGTCTGTGAAGAGGTAAACCCTTTTCATTTGTTTCTAGATTTGCACACTCTTTCCAAGAGCCTGCCTGACAGGAGGGTGGGTTGGAAAGAAACATGTCCTTGCCATGAAGAACCAGCACTCTGCAAGGCACTGCCTGCAAAATTTCACCCTTAAATATCTTTGTCCACATTTACTGTATAAACTGTGTTAAACTTTGAACTTCAATTGAACTTCAGCTTAACTTCTACTTCTGTGTTTGCTGTCATTGCATTTCTCATCTCTCATGCCACAGAGGGAGACAATATCCCTCTGCAAGATGTCAAGCTGAAATAAATATTTAAGACACTGACTGGAGCTTAGCAGGCTTAGAAAGCATGAAGTGAGTTGTCAGAAGCTCACAACATTAAAACTTTGAATAAGCAGCTCAGGAGAGAATAATTTATTACAGCTGCAGTACTAACTACACCAGTCTACAGCTCAACTGTGCCATTTCTGTTGTAAATGTACCAGACTGGTGCAGGACAAACCCATTTCCTTTGGCAGGAAGAATAAACATTTTTTTAAAAGTAAGAAAGCACTGCAAAAGAGAAATAATTTTGTAATGCATCCTCTGTACTCCAAGTTGGAGGACATGGTTTGCATGTGTTTTACATGTTTGCTGCATATAGATATTTCAAAGACTTAATGCTTCTGGATTAATAGAAAATTGGCCAAGTTTTCCTACTATGTCTAAAGTACAGCCATTAGCTAACAGATGAAGTAAAAAATATATTTACTATACATTCTAACTTCAGGATCCTTTTTTGTAACTTTGTGCAGTTGCTGGTATATTTTCAGCTGTGAAAACCAGGATCTCTTCTACAACCAGGCTGTCTGGCACTGTAACTATGACTAGACCTGTTCTTCTGTTTGTGTATGATAACAAGAAACAACCAAAGACGGAGAAATTGGAAGTATGGACATGATTCTCAGTACCTCTCTCCTGTGTTGAAGATGGGAAAGTGGGGACAAAGACAGAATTTATCTGTGTATTTCCTGCACATTTTTGAAACACTGAGGCATAGATTACACTATTTCTGAACATGATCCACCTTGGACTCAAAAGATCAAAAAAGAATTTGAATTACAACATTATGCCACAAATCATTACCCTAGAGCTGCCGTGAAGCAGTGAAGTATAAACAGAAAACTTCTGCACAATCTCATGTAGCTTCACATTGTCAGAGCTATAAAAAAAGTCCTTTTTGTTAACAGAGAATTGGTTTGTAATTTGGGACTTGTCAGGTATAGAAAAAAAAAATTAATCACATGTCAACAGCAGCCTAAACCAGTTACACAAGACAATGACTTTCACTTGTTATTACAGCAAACATGTTGAATACTGCAGAGGCAATGAATTGGTCTTGATCATCATTTATAAAGAAAGCTCCAGTATAAGCACAATGAGTGGTAGCAGAAAGCAAACAGCAACCTCACAAAAGTATAAAAAGCTTTGAAATTCCTTTTCGGAACAATGTCCCCGCACAATTTTGAAGTGCAATTCACTTGCCTAAGTCTCTCTGTAACGTATCAAAGCAAGGATTAGGCAACAAATTTATAACAGTTTTTCATGCCGACATCTATAAACTTCACAGCACTTGCCACAGTAACATTCCCTTCATATTTGTATTACTCTGCTTTTTAAAGATTGCTACTTGTGGGCAATTCCACAGCAATGTGCTAAGAACAAAAGGTTTAATAGACACCATTTTCTTGGTGTAGAACTTACCCCACTGTGATGTCAAATATGTTGCTTCCAACAGAACTGGATACAGCCATGTCACCCAGACCTTTGCGTGCTACAATAACACTGGTAATAAGGTCAGGAATGGATGTGCCGGCAGCTAGAATAGTCAATCCCATGATTTCTTCAGTAATACCAATGGTCTCTCCAACCTAGAAGGGTTTAAATAAAACCAGAAAAAAAGTGTCCTGCAGTGAAGAAATGTTTTCAACTCTCCTGGACTTTCCCACTAGCTTGGAGAATACCAGGCAAGATCAGAGAAATACTAGTTTTCACGGATTTTCCATGTATCAGGAGAAAGGTAAGGCTTTCAATAGAAGCATAAGGTATTGACAGGCAGCTGCTGATGGTTATGATGTCACAAGAGTGATCAAGTCCTGCGGTCAGGCCAACTACAGCTCTCTGAACTACTTTCCATTTAGTGGGCACTGATTTACCTTATCCATGGTTACAGCTAAAAGCAGCACCCAGCATGAGATTAGATGGACTCTGATTAGAAATGATCTTTTACAGTGCAAAACATAATTCAGGGCTTTTAGTCTGTACCAGTATCACCTCCTTACCTGGTGTGCCCACCAGACCATCAAGTAAGAGAAGAAGGCAATCCAGCTGATAGAGCCAAAAAATGTGATAGGAAAAAATTTTCTTGATGTCTGAAACAGAAACAAGGAGAAACAGTGAAAACCTATATTGAGGGGTGACATTCCATATTCTTAATTCCTTCTCAATATGAGAGTGGCTTCTCATTTTTTCTGATGGCCTGTTATAAGCAACTGTTTGATCATCATCAGATGATCAAAATACCCATCAAGAAAGGTAAGAAACAGATGCCCTGACACTGGTTTATATGTACCTCATTCTTCCAATTGCTTCAGTCATAAAATAAGATTTTCTAAGAATTTGTATGATGAATGGCAAGTTCTGGCTTGTCATTTTTATAATAATGTCATTTTCATAATTTGTTATGATGCAGTTTGTGTATGTGTTTAGGTCAACAGTGGTTTGACTTCTAAATTTATTAGTAATTTCAGATTTCTCCAGAATGAATGTTTTCAAATTGCTTCAACAGGTGCCCTTATCTTTCTTTCCCACATTAGTAACTTTTTGAAACAAATTTCACAGTCAATATAAAAAAGACTGCCATATGGCAGAGCTAAAAACATGTACACCTAAAATTTATTAGAGCATTTACTCTTCTTGTGAAAACTACTCACTTTCTCAACAGAAGACATGTTAAGCACATATTTTCCATGCTTCATTTTGTAGAAAAATTTAATGTTATAATGTCATAAAACCATGCAAAACACTGTCAGGCCCTTCAATGAATTAAAAACTCTTTGTAAGATCAAAGAAACTTAATTTTAATTTTCACTGTCTCCCTTACTAGTGTCAGACTTTGAAAAGACAGTGTTCTTGCAGCCAACAAATGGGCTATATTCAGATTAATGATTTATTTTGGTTTCTGTTCTTTCCAGTCTTATGCATTTTCCATATTACCTATTGACTAACAATCTATGTAACAAAAATAGGTCAAGTTAACTACTAAAGGAAGAAAACAAAATCTCAGTACTGCACCAGGCAAACACTATCTAAATCAAATTAGCACTTAAAATTCAATTTGTCCTGGGAATGAATTCTACCAGTCTTTCTTTATGGTCATTGACCTTCTGAATGCAGATCTTACCCCAGATGATTTCTGACCTGTGACTAGCAGCAGCCTACAAATTTGCATTAATAACCAGTAGGACTACCTGTGGAAGTAAGTTATACCACTCTGAATGCCTCTTGCAGCTGCTGTTCGGTCCTGCAGTACTTCTTCCCATTTGGTCCTCACTAAATCCACTTCCACTCCAGAATTTTTGTGCCTCCTTTCATTGCAGGTCATGCCCCTGCTGCACCATTAAGACTGTGGATCATTCCTAGGTGTTGTGGAAGTATATGGGATTGCAGGGTTTTCCCTCAATGTGTCCAAAATACCATTTTTTCTGATTCAGATTCTTCAGGACATAATAAAAACTTCTTTTTTTTAGGGAGTTTACAGAGCTGCACAGTCAGCTTTCCTTATATAACAAACTCAACAGACATTTGTATGAAACAGTTTCACATTTAGGAACTGATTAGCACATAATCATAGGGGGGCTGTAAAAGATGATCAGTGTATTGGGCTGGCCATTAGAGCTGGTCAGGCAGGAATGTCACTGTGTTTTGCCAGCTGAACCTGAAAACAATGAGGCTGGTCTGTAGCTCAATGAGACTGTGCAGACTTTCTGCCGATGTAACTGGAATGAACTCGGGACATTAACTGATGTAGAAAGGGTAAAGTCAGCAATGCCAGTTATGCACACTCATCTACAGCATGGGACAAATAGAAGGTCCATATCTGCTCCAGCAGCAGGTGCAGCTGCTGCTATAGGGCACTAACTTACTCCCTGTGTGTACTCTGCATAATGCTAAATATCCTCCTGAAAACTGAGCCTGTTGACGAATGACAATTTCACAACTGAATATACACAGGAACACACATTAAAAATGGTACAGATTTAACAACACTACCAGAGGGATGGAACACCTCTTCTGTGAGGAAAGGCTAAGAGAATTTGGATTGTACAGCCTGGGGAAGAGAAGGCTTTGGGGTGATCTAATTGCAGTCTTCTAGTACCTAAAGGGAGCCTCTGAGAAAGATGGAGAGAGACTATTCACAAGAGCATGTAATGACAGGACAAGAGGACTAGAAAAGTAGAAAAAAAGAAGGTTTAGACTGGACATTAGGAAGAAGCCTTTAGTATAAGGATGGTGAGACGCTGGAACAGGCTGCCCAGAGAAGTTGCAAATGCCTCATCCCTGGCGATGTTCAAGGCCAGGCTGGACCAGGCTTTGAGCAACCTGGACTAGTGAAATGTGTCCCTGCCCACATCATGGGGGTTGGAACTAGATGATCTCTAGAGTTCCCATCCAGCCCAAACCATTTTATGAATATGTGACTCTAAATTCCCTGATAATACAAATAACTGAACATCTGTTGGAGTAAAAGTGGTCCAGTAGGTGTTTTAAACAGATTACCCTTAAATAACCACCACAGCACCCGAAAACATCCTTTTCATATAAATTCCATACTGTCACAAGCATGGTTTTCAGAAGTACTCAGGGTATTTTGGTTGATCTATTTTTTAATTGCTTCCCAACTCATTAGAGAGTTACTTTTTCAAAAGAGAGTTCGAAATCTCTATCAAACCAGAAAATATGATAATGAGCTTATGATATTTAAAACCTACTCACATGGAATTTTAAGTTTAAAATCAAAATTTTATATGCATTGGGGGACAGAAGACCTTAATGCGAAAAGGAACACAATTTGAAAGAAACATATCAATGGCTGTTATAATGATCTGACACCAGTGGGAGTAGAATTAAGACTGGTAGAAACAAATGAATCTAAATGGCCATTTCTCTTTTAAAACCAAGCAGCTAGCACTTTTTTTTCACCATTCCTTGTAGTCAACTTTTCCAACTTCCAACATTTTTCATCTTCCTTGTAAAAGGTCCGATCTTTTGGCAAGACATATGGTTAATGAGACAATGAAGCAATAACCTTGTTGGAACTGGTCACAAAATCTGCACAGAGCACCTTGCAGCAACGTAATTTGAATGATCACTGCACAATACTCAAGATTTAAGCATACACTGTCTTAAGCAAAACTAATACAATACATGCTGGTCAATAATAGCTCTCTGAATGTGCGATTATATACATCAAATGGTTCTTGCAAAACAAGGACATGCTGCCTATCTGAGTCAGACACCCACAGAATTTGGATGGCTAAGAATTACGAGTCAGTAACTTTGCAGCATGCGTACTCCTCGCCTGTCTTAGCTAATCCTCTTGCACTAAAATTAACTGATAAGCAGCAGTCCAAGATACTTTAATAGGCTTAACACTTAAATTACCTATTTTAAAATGGGGAGTGTTTGAATTCAGTAAGGGCAAAATTTAAAGCTTGTGCATTTTACAAGAGATGAAATAAAAAATGGAATCCACAGATACTCCTCTATAATATGCATATAGACGAGAATTTGAAAAAGCCATAACCAGAATGCTGATTCTTTTCTGTATGCTGGATTTTATTCCAGGCTGTAACAATAATAATGTTTGTTTTGTAACTAGTTTCAGCATTCTTTTGAGATTTATGCAATTTCTACTCTCTAGCTCTTTGAAATACAGAAAGCTGCCAATTCTAAGCATTTTCCTAGAAGAATTAGTCAGAGACAGCAGACAGCAATACTTCTCTCCATCTTTTTCAGTAGTTGTTGTGGTGGTTGTCTTGTAAAGACAGAGTGCAGAGTTTACGAGCAATTGGCTCTTTTGTGGTTCAAGTAACAGATAAAGGAGGGAAGCCATGGCTCATTCAGTTCATATGCTATTTTCCTTCAACAAAAGCAAAAGGATTTTGTAGTTCCACTGTAGATTAGATGGATTGGTACTGTTCCTGTCTATCAGAAACCTCAAGAACATTTTTCTTGATACATTTCTATATATTTATTTAGTGCCAGTGTCTGAAAAACAGGGCTATAAGTAGCAAAAATTATCTAGATATGAAGGCTTTTCTTGTAAGAGCTTGATCCTGGAAGGCAGGGTGTGCTGAATAATGTGGAAGGTAACTCTTAATTTTAGCCAGCATTATTACTAACATCTTTAACCTGAATGATTCACATGTTTGTCTTGTTCATAAATGTATCTGCATTGCAAAGTTTGATCTTTCTCTCACACTTAACAGTGCTTAACTCTGATTACTCAGAATCTGCTCTTCTAAATGGATCTGTACAGGAACATGTTGTCCTTGTCCCCTTGGTAACAGTGCATCTCTGTATGGCAACAAGAGTTCATGCAAGTTGTAGCTCTTAGTTTATAATGGGAATTTGCAGAGATAGAAGGAACTCCCCCATATGGGTCCAGTGATAGCAGGACTGGAGCCCCAAGAGCCATTTTTCTGGCCTGTAATGCAAAGGGATGTACAGTGGAGAAAGGTTATAATAAAAGAGGTGGTGTTCAGTATCTGCTCCTGACCTACTGGGGCACTTTGGTCTCATAATTTTTCTTTCAGTCTTTCAATACCTGTTACTCCAGGAGATGGGCAGTTACATATGTGGCCTTTACAGAACCACTGGGGAAACAAGCCGTTACCACAGGAAAAATAGCCATTAGTGTTCAAAATACCTGAGCAAGAACTCAGGAAAAAAACTCCCTAAGGGCACACCTACCTCTGGGACATGCCAACAACATTATTGATGTTATAGTAAGGATTTTAATATATACTGGCTTAATGTGAGCAGGTGTTATTAAGGCACTAAACACATTAAAACATCTCAGCTAGTCAATCAGCTGACAGTTAGCTGAACTAATGCATAATCTACTTTAAGTATATAAAAATCTGCATATGTGTGCACCACAACTTAATAAGGCAGCAGGATTTTGCTAACTTTAGAACCAGAGACCTTGTCTACAAAATAATTTTTCTAGAGCTTCTGGGTTTCATGGAACTAAATGTATCTCAGAATAGTACAAATAAACGCGGGGAAACCATCTCCTTTGTGTGGAGATAAAATATACACTAGAAAAAATACTCTAGTATTTTTATAGTATAGAAGGAAGTATAGAAGGAAGAACTTATTGAAAAGTGGACACCCACAGAGGATGCCAAAGGCTCCATATGGTCTTTCAAATCAGTATATAGCACACAAGCATTCACTTTATATATGCATATGCTAATCTGAGCATCCTGATGCAGAATTTCGGTTTCCGACTAAAATTATCACACTTGCAGATCGAGCCCCTGATGGCAGACTTGTCTGAAAAGTCTAGCTGAGTATTATTTTAGCTTTGCTTTAACTTTTATCACACAGATTTCATTGAAAATTGTTTTCTGGCATCATTTTTGTTAGGAAGGGATTAGTGGGGATGGCACACAGAAATAAGTGAGAATATTTTGAAGATACATTAATGAAGCATACTTAAAATGTTAGATAGTCTATGCAACTGTCTGGTTAATTCTTTGACAGCAATGTTCAAAGTAAGCAGCTTGTCATATTGATACAGCCCATCACCTCTTCTGTTAATCTACATGTAATTACAAACTACATTTTTTTTTTCCTGTATAAACTACTCCTTTTAGTGAATGGAGTTTTAAAACTTTGTTTTTAAAACTTGCCTATCTGGAACATACATCCATGTTTATCTTTTGTGGTATGGTAAGGTGTTCCAGCTGCTGGATGTCAGCATGGAGTTCTGTTGTGAATGGTACTAGTGTTAATAATTACAAGCATGACATAGTTGCAGTCAACTTGTCAAGATATTCACTTCCCAAAAGTATTATTGAAAAAATGTTCTCATTTGTACAGTACAGAATATTGGATAAAGCTACAGTCTACTTATATTAGCTTCAGATTTTCAAAATTAAAAATAATGCACATAAATATTTCTCGCTAATTTTATATCAAACTATGAAAAAAAATTACAAGGATGGTTTGAATGATGAAAGGAGGGCATAAATTCAGAAACAAATAATCTTGAAATTCATGCAGTATGTTCTGTGTGTTATGTAAGAAAAGTGATTTCCAGAGTTTTCTGGAATCTTTAAGAATAAGAAAGCTTAAAAATTGGAAAGGGAAAAAGCATGAGAAGGGGAAGAAGGGTAAATGTCACTTTATAGCCTTTGGAACCTTTTAGCTAAAAAAAAAGTCAGAGATCCTATTTTAGCTTCTTTCTTGCACTGAATTGCAGTTTTTCAGTGTGTGGGATGGGAGGAAGGTTTTTCACTGTGTGTGAGGAGGAAAGAAGAATTCAGGGTGTTGATTTATAAACTTGTATGCCTCTCTTGCACCAGTTTTAAACCTGTTTTTTGATCCAGAAAGGAAAAGAGATTAAAACACCACTAAATTTTTTTTTCAGGTCTTGATGCTCTCTCTTTTACTTTCCATGAGCTCTCCCAGTCAGGTATATTTGTATATGTAAGTATAAAAGTGGTAAGCCTTGGTAACCTGTCAGTCTTACATTACTTCAAGCTGTGTTTAGGACAAAACTAGCAAGTACATGAAAGGACTTACAAATCTCATCCTAGTATGAAAATTACAAGATTATGGATGGAAAAAAAAGGTCTAATAGAGCATAAATTATGTTTGAACTGCAGAAAAGATTTAGACAGTCTAAAAGCCTTCCAGTCACATCCTTTAGGGCACTGCAGATAGATGGATACTCAAGACTCATGTGTTCTGCAGAGATTCAAAAATGCAAATGCGGAGGCCCCAAAGAATTTTTCAGACCATTCACTTTATATCAAAAAGTATACGTGAATACAAATTATAATCTTTATAGAGCTATTAACAACCAGCTGCTCATAAACGCCCATTTGCCATTTGAAGATTTTAATATTAAGGTTGTGACCTCTTCTTCGAAGAAGAAACAATCAGAAAAACCTAATAGCTCTAGTTCTTTTTTGGCATTTAACTAGAGAGCCACCCGTTTGTGCAGTACACACTGACTTACAGCAACAGTTACTTACAGGTTTTCTGACATCTGGCAGAGTAGCCCACAGTGGAAAAACAATGGGTAACACCAGAAGATAGGTGACCTGCTTGCGTGGGGTTTCAGGCCAGGCCAGGCTGAGAGGCTGTTCCTCGTCATCCTCTTCATTCTGTAAGAAAAGCTCCAGTGAGCAGATTATCAAAGTGGATGAAGTTAGGGATTCTTTCAAAAGGAGTTCAAGGACTTGTGTTTCAGGGAAAACTATAGCATCTGAAAACATTGCATTAACACCACACCTACCTAGCAACATTAGCCAGGACACACCAAAAGACACTTTGGCCAGACTGCGAGGCATCCCTGCAGCACAGGCTGCCTGAGGATGTCCATTTGTTGGCAATATGGGTGGTCTCTTGGGATGCACAGGGTGTCTCTGACAAGCGTTCCTATGGCCCTCCCTTGGGATGTGGGCTAGTCTAGTCGTGGGTTCAGACTTGCCTGGGCTGCATGAAGCCTGGCCACACAGACAAGAGAGAGAGCACATGTGCACACACGTGCCTGTGTGCGCGCACACGCACGAGCGCACACCTTTACGCGTGCATATAGATGTGTACGTGTACCTAACTTCTTAAGCCTTTGAGAGTAACTTGAAACCTTACTATTAAATATACATGCATACATACATTGGTATGTGTTGTCTTCTCCACAGGGAGATAGGGTAGTTCAGGCACCTGTGGAGCTCCAGTGCTAAGCTGCTGGGGTCAGACTGGGCTGCTCAGGGCTCTGCCCATTCAAACTGTGAAACCAACAAGGATGGTGATGGCCCAGCTTCTCTGGGCCCCAACACTGTTGCCAGGTTGTCCACACGAGGAAAGGGCTTCTTCTTGTTTCTACCCAAAGACTCGTGTTCAGACCAGTCACAACACAGCCATGTTCCCAACAACTTGGTGCTAAAACTGAAGACACTCTCCAATTTGTGTCACTGATTTTCACATCAGTCCCTAGTTTCCATTTATGTGTAAGCTGCCCACCTGTCATCCTTGTTATAGAGTAGGTGTATAGGAACCCTCTCCTATGACAGCAAACATTTGGCTTCCACACACTTCTCTTTCCTTAGACTGCTTCTGCTAACAAAATGGAGCAAGTATAGTGGGCATGACTCAGTCTTTTGCACACAGATATTAAAATAACTTTTAAATTGTTAACATAGGTAGGTGATGTCTCCAGAACTGCACATAAATTGCAGAATCAGGCAGCTGAAAAAATGGCCTGAATAATACTTTCACACAGATGTGTATAATACAAATGCTGTTTAAACTTGGAAAGATTCCTAGGGAGCTCAATGAAAGCTAAGAAGTCTGAAAAAGAGCACCCGGTGATAACTGTTTGACAACATGAGTGATAGATGATGACTTCTTCAGGTAGTGTTCTTGGGTTTTATTTTTGAAAAAAAGGTAATAATTGAGACATGTCCACAATATGCATGTTATTCCTCCTATAGATTTATAATCAGTTTCTTTTCAGTTATTGCCCTGTATTAAGATTGCTTACATAAACCTTGTGACAATGCTATATAAAGCAATCATTTAAATTTTAACACCAGCTGTTTTTTTCCAAGCAAAAGAGTTATTGATGAAATGTCACCATATGTTGATACTGTTAATAACATTCTACTTACTGCTAATTTTGAAGAGCTGATCTTGATTATTCCACTATTGTGAACTTCCGAATTGTTGAACTACTTGAACTGATCAGTACCTACAGAAGAAAGCTCAGCTCTTAGCTTGGGATTTTTCACTATGAAGGTATCACCTGACATCAGTGGACTGGAAGCAAACTCCTATTTACCTCTTGACACACTGACAAGTTGCAGCTGCTTTTGAGTTGCATGTTAATGTCAACAGAAGACAATATTAGATCGGAAGAGCGTC
>JAYDZK010000128.1:40293909-40308514 GCA_034509185.1 Euphonia xanthogaster | reverse complement strand
AGAAACCCCCGTGGCTGTTCCCTTTCTGCTATGTTGTATTTCCAGCAGGTATCTGGTATGCTGAAGTGTCCCAGAAGAAAAGGGTCCAGCAATTTTAAGACTTCCTCCACTCCTTATAGTATATTTTTGTCTTCCTCTTTGAACTGGTTGGATGGTCTATAATAGACTCCCACCAGGATATTGATTTTGTTGGTCTTACCCATACATACTCAACCCTTTTATCACCATCATCAAGCTCTAGAAAGCCAAATACTTCATAACATAACATACTTCATAACATAGCACACTTCTTTGCCTATGCCTTCTGAAGAGTTTATAGCCATCTATTGCATCACTCCAGTTGTGTAAGTAATCCCACCATGTTTAGGTTACTGCAATTACATCATAGTTTTCCATCTGCTCAATGGCTTCCAGTCCCTCCTCTTTGTTGTGCATGCTGCATACATTGGTGTAGATGCACTTTAGGTGGGCTATCAGTCCTGTCATATGTTGGATGGGAAGGAGCCTTAATTACTGTGTGACTGTTCTCAGGTGCTTCTGTTGTTTCTAATGGATTGATGATGATTAGGTATTTGCAGCTGTATATGGAACTTGACCTAGCACCTCCACTGAGATGGTGAAGGTGCAATGTGAATTAGTACAGGGACATTTCAAATGTGCTTTGGTGTACTCAGCACACAACAGAACAGACTGAAGGACTGCAATAGCACACTGCTCCTCAAACATTGATGTGCCACTCCTAGGCTTATCTCTAGCATGCCTGGTTTCATCCCTTTCTTCTTTCAAATCTAGTTCAAGGCTCTTTCACTAAGCCCTGCTAACCTTTTGCCCCTTGGAGACAGGTGTACCCTGTCTGTCATCAGCAGACTTGTTTAAGCCAAGCCATGATAAAACCCCCTAAAATTCTGCTGGTGATATAATTCTTGGGGCAAGTTATTAACCTTGAGTCTTCCTGTTTCTTCCAGCATCATGTCCTGCAACTGGAAGAATACAGAATGACATACTCGTGCCCCTCATCTCTTAACCAGTCATTAAAGATTTAGGCATAGCTGCATTAGATCTTCATATATAATAGTCATTGTGTTTCTATGAAATCCTTACTAATTCTGACATAGTTCTTTTTACTCTTTATGCGTAGGATCCTCATTTCTTCTTGCTGATGTTTGAGACTGTCTTTTTGTTACAGAGACATCTGTAGTGCTGAATATCGAATGTATACTAATGCCTAGATGGGATAATTGTGGTACCCTAGCATATATTTTATTGTTGTTATTATTATTATTAATGACAATAAGGAAATGAATACTCTATTAGGAAAATGCCCTATTTGCATCTTAAGAAATGCGATTAGAAGTGTTATTCCACTCAGTGTTCTCTTTCAACAAATACTCTTTTAAATGAATCTACAATAATTCAAAACTCTATTCTTGCTACTTCAGCTCTTCTTTTATTTAAATCATTAAAAACAAATAAAAGGGTAAAAAAATCTATCAATGTTCCATATTTCACAGTTCTTTATGCAAGAGCATCTATCAAATACTTGCCGGTAATCCCAGGGAAGAAAGCACTTACTGGTTTGCTCAGGACTGTTTTAGAAACATGGGGTAGTGTGGGTAAAAAAGGGACCTTAAAGATCACCTTGCTCCAATCCCCCTGCCATGGACAGAGACCTCTACCACTAGACCAGATTGCTCAAAGCCCCACCCAGCCTGGCCTTGACCACTTCCACAGCTCTAGCTGGGGCATTCACAACTTCTCTGGGCAGCCTGTTCCACCTGTTCCTGTACCTCACCACCCTCATAGTAAACAATTTCTTCTTAGTATCTAATCTAAACCTATCCAATTTTCCCAGTAAAATTTTTCCAAACAGAGGAAATGATGGTGTGTTCACATTATGTAGACAATACAAACAAATGGTGACACTTCATCCACAATTATTTTGTTTATAAACAACAGCTTATAGCAAACTCCATCTGCCAAAGTCACAAGGTAGTCACTCCTAGCAAACATCACAAAATCACTGTCTCTACAGAGGCTTACAGTCATGTTACATGAGGAAAAACAGTTGCTTTTCTGGCACAACATGAAACAGAATTTTACATTTTTTTCCACACATTAGGAGGAAATGGAAAACAAGTACAAAGAACCACCCCTACTTACCAGAAATACTGAATCTGCCACCATTCACCAACTAATCATATTGTGTAACAGCAATAACATATGAACCATAAATACCATATTCTGAGGATTAATCTTAGTCCACCTAAAATGAAGAGCTAAGCTATAAATTCACATTCTTGTACATTTCTTGTGCATTTTGAATGCTGATACAATTAATCAATAAGGAATTAGCATGAGGTCTCCAGAAGAAAGGAAACTTAGGACAGGAATTATGCGCAGTTCCATTTGCTTATGCTACAATATGGATATTGCACCACCTATAAAGAGGCAATTCCATTCTTTGCTGCAAAGGACTGCTCAGGTCTTCTTCTGTTTTGGGGTGAGTTTTTGTTTGTTTGTTTGCTTGTTTGTTTTGGAACAAAAACAAAGGGGTTTTTTGGAAATGAGCTCTGTAGAACCCAATGATTAAGTCAAGAAAAACAGATGTGATTGTCATCTCAAATGTTCTCTGTCCCAGAAGTATATAGTGATGTTCAAAATTGAGGTTTATTTTTTTCTTTAGAAGGGTACATCTCACATTAATCTATTTCACTAGAAAGGCAGAGTATAGGCAATACTCTATGAACAGCCTCAAGTCTCTGCCTTCTGCTTCTTATCTGTAAGCCACATCACTCATTCATCTTCTCCTACAAGTAATTAAAAAAAAAAAGTGAAAGAAGGTGAGATAGTAAGCTAGTACAGGAGTATGCAATTTCTATGGGGTGGCTAAGAAAGCAACATCTTTCCTCACAGATTCTTGACTAAAATTCAAGCAGGCAATAATATTAAATCCATTAGCTTTCAGAATGCATTCTGTGTATGTGTATACTCTTTTTAGGACAGAAAATTTATGCTAATCCATCAGTTGAAAGAGCTACCTTTAGAGTGCACCCTACAGGAAGGAGTAAGATCAGGTAGGTGTTTGATTCAGATTCTCCTCTTGATGCTTATGTCCTCCAGGGCACTTGAAGAAATAAGTAAAATTACAGCTTCTGAAACCTATATGCTAGTTTTTATGCTATGTTATTGCCAGCACTCTTTCGGGAATCTGAGAAGAAATTCTCAGAATGTAACACACAAAACTGCAACGAGCTCACCTGGAGAAATAGCAGCTATGGTATCATGGAGATACTTCTAAAGAATAAGACTTTGTCTTCATGCCATTTTGCACAGTCCTAATTTTCAAGTAAGTCATATGGGTCAAACAGCAGCAAAAGTGTGGAGTAGGCAACTGAGTAGCATTGTGAAAATAAAGATCAACTCCTTTTTGATAGCAACATCTTCTCTTTAAGTTACAATAAGCAAACAAGACGCAGACATTTCCTTTAGACCAAGTGTGGCAACTGAAAAAGTATTCGGGCTTTGGAAAATAACCTTTTTATGATGAATCAAACAACTACCAGGGATGCTGGAATATATCACAACCTTAGAATGGAGGCAGGCCTAATATTCTCTATGCTCTCTGTCTATGAAATAGTAAAGTTTAACATAGCTCAGATTAATACCCTGAGACAGAAAATGCAATGCTCTTCACATTCTCACCAAGCTAATTTGATGTGAATGGAATGAGTATTCCAGGGCAGGGGAGATATGTCCCAATCAATGCTCTGTCCTGAAATGGTGCTGCTGCTCTTCAGTGGGGAAGTCAAAACATGCTTTGCTAGGCTGTTGCTCAGGTAAGCAGATTAAATCCAATGCAAGCAATGAAGCCCTTGCACCACTCTCCTATGACATAAAAATTGCCTTATATTTTCATGGAAAAGTTATCTCAGTCATGGTTGGCATGTAAATACTTTCCAGCGGGGTTTCCACGGAAACAGAAAAAACGGTGTGCATGTGTATGTGTGTGTGTGTGTGTGCGTGCGCGCATGTGTGCGTGTGTGTGTGGGTGGGAGGAAAAGGTGTTATCTTCAGATTGGAAACTATTTTTAGGTAAGCCACAGGTTAAAACAGCTACCAAATGCTAGCTAAGAAGGTGTCAGGGGGTGGAACTGGACTTCTCAGAAGGATCACAATCTGAAGGGCACTTTATAAAACATTTAAAGAGCTAGTAAGTGTTCTTTCAGCCCCCCTTCATTTTCTTGTACATGTTTGGTACCACTCTATGAAGTGGTATTATATAACAGAGTCTTCTCCTCTGTGGCAACCTGCTAAAGGTTAAGAGGCAGAATGCTGTAAGCAGAACAAAATCCCCAAGGAAGATGCAATATCCAGGAGAAAGGAAGGCAATTTCTGACTTCAAATAAAGCAGTAATGTCTTACAGATGGTATGGTGGGAGGAGGTATTGTTCCCTCCTGTGCTGGCTAAGAAATAGGAAGGAGACCACAGCTGTCTGTCCTTAGCTGATGAGCCCAGTTTTATCAAAGAGTAGGATATCAGCTGCTACTTATAGTAAAGTGGGGTGATGAGAATCTCACTGTCTAGCACAAATGTTGCTGGGTACATTTTCTGGACACCCTTTTTGAATTTCTGCAAGAAGCATTAGGAGAGAGGTTTTTTTTTGTTGCTCAAGGGCTTGAGCTAGAAAGAGAACAGCTGAATTTCCCTGGAGGACAGTGGAGTAAGAAAAATAGGAGTTAAAGTCCTAGGAAAAAGGGAAAGGGAAAAGCAAGACAGTGGAGTTTGGAAGAGAGAAATGAAGAAATTAAAAACAAAACATAAAAAACCACACCAAATAAATTAGGTGAAATCCATCTAGTCATGATGCCTTGCAGAAGCCATCAATTTGACAGTGTCCTAGCATTGGTCTTGTGTGGTGTTTCAGCTCTGGGTAAGCCTTTCCTTCTTTCTTGAAAAAGAAGGACAGGAGGAAAGAAAATGAATTTGGGAGAAAATATAAAGAGGTTCCTTAAAAGCCTCTAAAAAAACCAGGAGAGGTATATGGAAAACTAAACCATGGCAATTGGGTTAGGGTTATTCTTAAAAAAATTATTTTGAAAGTATATGAAAATCAAAATACAATATGAAAGCTGTTTTTTTTCTCCTTTGCTGCAGTCTTAGCCTGAGACCATCTTTTCACAAGGGTCTTTTCATCAACTTTGTAATTTTAAAATAATGGGGAATTCATAAGTAAAATGGGCTTATGTGCATATTGGACTTACGTGCATATTCTGTTTTTACTAGAAGAACATAGAATACTTAATGTACTTATTTTCAGACAATTCTAGCTCCAATATAGAGATTGATATTCTAAAATACTTGTTTCCAGGCTTTAGACTGGGATTTAGACTCAGACACTATAATCTGCATCAGTGAAAAGTAAGAAAAATCCCAGAAATATGCTTGTTTTACAAGAGGGGAAAGCATGAAGACCATAGTGGAACTTGACAACAGAGGATAAAGAATTAGATGTCTATGCAGGTCTTCTGGCATCATCATGGCAAACATGCTTCACAATGACCTGCTATGTGACTAGAGCCATTTCTCATCCTGCAGTTTTCAGGATAGCATTTTCTTCCCCCCAAAGGCACACTTGAAGCTTTGCCAGTCCAGACTGACAGTGTCTCTAGTTTTCTCAGTGCTAAATTATCATTACCACAACATGGAGGCACTAACAGTTTTTTTGAGGGATTTTTCTAAGCAGCACTTACGGATCACAAAACCTTATCCTTAGACTATACAAGTCGAAAACCAGAGACAAGCAATTTTATACTGTCTTTCCAAATTCTGGCACTACAGCAATTCCTTTTGCATTAGAGTAAGGAAAAATAATCTAAATTTCAGGCTACTTGATTGAATTCTACTTAGACGCATCAATATACAATAGAGAACACTTGGTTACAAAAAGATCAAAATTCAAGACTATTTGTATGTCAAGCTTTGTAAAGCTAAAAAGAAGGCTTAGGAGGGCAATGACCAAGTTCCTTTCTTCAATATTCATCAATGGAAATGGTCACAGAAATGCTGTGAGTGGCCTTCTTTTGTTGCCTGCAAATTTTGTTGTCTTCTATAAATCGAGAGTAATCTTAATAGTGTCCATTAAGTCAATATACAGAGCAGAAGGAAACTGAACCACTCAGTGTTAGCTTCAGAGTGATGCTAGAGTTTGGAATGGTGTTTAAGGAAGCTATGTACAAAAAGCCAGGCAATACATTGAGGAGAGCCTCTGGTACACTACAGAGTTGGCAGAGAGCCTGACAAGGAAGTAGGGTCCTAAGTATTATGGAAGCCTATTTACTTGTTCCATGGATGAGTAGACTATTTGTATTACAACTTCTCAAAAATTCCAGTATGTACTTTTAAATTACAAAATACATTTTAGCAATACTCAAGCAGCTTAAGAAAGCTGCCAGGTTACCACTGGAAGAAGACAAAATTGGAAAGGCCACCGAGAAGGAATCCAGCATGGACCATCTCAAAATGCTGTTAGTAGACTGCTAATTTTTATTTTGGCAGCAGATACCTGAAATCCTTTCATTCAGATTGATGAAGCTAAATCTGCAGACTCATTCCTCTACCAGAGGAGGAACAAACTGCCCTGCTTTGCTCTATTGTGCCATTCAGATAAGGATAAATAATGTATCCCACATCTAATACATCAGAATCATTGTTCAGAATGTCCTAATACTTGCTGAAATTAACATAAAAGTTCCAAAGCCTGCATAACTGCAAATTTAAACTGTCCAAAGGGAGATGAAAGGAATTGCACATTGCTGAGTAATGTACTCTTGCAATAATTTTCCCTTCTCCCCCTGCAGCGGCTTGAGACTGAAAACATTATCTCAAATGATAAAGCTCCTTGACCTTGCAGATTTCTGAAGCTTAGGAAATGTTTTATTACAATGCAAATTAAAAGCATGTGGACATTGCTGTGATATGTGATTGCTTAAGATTGCTTTTTCTTCATTTTTTCCACTGAACATACTCAGTGGAAAAAAAATCTTATGAAGCAAGATAATAGAAGGCAGGATGCAGAAGTTTGTGTACAGGTCCTCTTTCATAATGAATTTTGACTATTTCATGATGCATATCATGACAGGTTCTCTTAAGAGAACTGGTTTTGTGCAATGTGACAAGCAATTTCCATTAGCTATATTTATGGCTTCAAACATCATATCTGCAAAATAAAAATACATTTCCCAAAAGAATAGATTCCAGACTCCTACCTTATCTTGCACTAAAGGGCAGGGACAGAAGGCAAGATCTTTTACATATGGCAAACTGTATACTGGATTCAGCTGTAAATGAAAACTAAATAATATGTAGACAGTTCATACTGTCAGCTTCTTTCTATTAAGATGTTTGCTTTCAGTGAAAAGCACAATCAAACATGCAATATATTTGCTAGCACAAGAATAAAAATAAGAATAAAAAAGTCATCAACCTCTTCAACATTATGGGCGATTCCATTCTGCACTGGTCCTGAATCACTCGGTGGTGTTACTGCAACTTCCACTTTTGCACCTTTCTCTGTGGCACCATTCATAGATAAGAGAGGGAAAACAACAGAACAGAATATTAAATTACAAATAAACTAGTGGAATAGCTGTCATATATTCAGTCTGAGCAAATTATCAAATACTAATGTTTAGTCAACATCTGTGTTAAAAGAGAAAGAAAAGAATTTGCCTAGTACACATTTTCAATAAAAATCTTATAAGCAGTGAGCTAGCATTTTGAGAAATAATTTAAGTTCATTGCAATATTCAGTGCTCTTTGTTTATACTAAATGCACTGAGCTTAATACTTCAGGTAAAAAGTGACATACAGCATTCACCCCTGACTTTATAGAACGCACCGTGCTGAATACAAGTGAGGGGATACATTCAGTGATAAGTTTCATATCACACTAACCCCTGCAATCAGTGAAGTTGCTTCCAGGCTGTAATCCTGCTGTCTTCCATGCAAAAATGTGGGAAAGAGCAAATGGTGTAATATGGTGTAATAACATCTAATAATAGAGAATGATATATAAATCAGAATCCTGTAAGTCCTTCTGCTAAACTTCCACAGGAGTTAAAGGGATAAAGTTAGGCCTTAGGTTTCTGATGCCAAATTTATTAAAATTCATTTTTACTTTAACAATCTTGGAATTCTCTAAGCTGTAATTACTTCTATAAGTATGTAGTACATAAATGTGTCAATGGCCCAAAATCTCTTGGACAATACAAAGTAAGGGGGAATAGCAATATGAAATGCCTTACTCAAGTTCAACATGCCTTATGGTATGCTCTTGTGCATCGAAGTAAATACAGCTGTCTACTTACATTACTGCTATCCTGAGATTCTTCTAAATTAAAAATCTGAGATCACAGCCACAGCAGAGTGCCAGACTATCTGTAATAATTTCAGTACATGTGCGTTGTCTCTTAACCCTGCAGTCAGCATTATGGGTTATTAACAGACCGCCCCAGCCAACTGCCTGATTTTGGAAACAAATACTATGTAAACATAACACAAGGTCAGAAAAAGTGTCAAGTAATAAAATTATTCAGATTTTATTGGACACATTTGTATCTGGTTTTCTAATGCAGATAATATGATGAGGTAAGTAGAGAAAACAGGTCATGGTACAGATTTTAATTTAGCATAGGAACTTTGGAACTAAAATAAAAATTCTTGCCTTAATGGCAAACTCTAGTAAATTAATTTTCCAAAATTAACATAGATGGGTGTCAATGACTCCAGGAAAGTAGTATACAGACAAATCAAACCTTAAATGTGAAGGTGATGCTTATTGTGATGAGAGTGGTACCATATAAAACACATATTCTACTAGAGCATTTCTATAAATTAATTAAATTTGTCTGTGTGTACTGCAAGGAAATTTTGCCCCTCTGTCACTTCAACACATAACCAAAATCAGCTTTGCTTTTTTCTTTTCAACCTGCCTAGAAAGCTTTCTATATGCCTTGACTGGCTTTCTATTCTTGCATTTAACTTCTGTCCCATCCATAAATTTCATATTCTTTGGTACAGAGAATCAGAGTATTTTTACTAAAATAGCACATGTAATATAGGAGAAAGTAATGATTAACAATTTTCAAATAAAATAAAACAGTGAAAGAGACTCTCAGGCACAGGTGATAAATCTGCAATGCTGCACTCACCATGATTAGCTGCTCCATTCTGCCTTTCACTGTCTTCCACCTGGCACTTTTTTTTGGCAATCTTATGCAGAATTGAGGCCCTTTCCTTGAACTTTCCTAAAAGAAAACATTGTCATTATTACAATGCAGCCATTTTGAGACGCAAGGTTTATTTGCCATAGCTTAGTCTCCACAGATCACTGCTGATAATCCATTTCAATTCCTCCTCAAACAGCAAAAATGCTATTAAACATTATCTCGTGTTCCCATATACAGGGTTGGGGATTTTTTTCTTTCTTTCTTTTTTTGTAGAATTTTTTTTTTTTTTTGAGAACTCAGCAATGAATAGAACAAGAAATTGAAACCAAAAGCTATGATTTTTCTTTGGAAGAAGTCAGTAAAGTTTCACCTAAAAATATGCTAGTGTAAGATTTCAGCTGAAGCAGAAGATGAATACAGATGAATCAAGATATCATAAATAAAAACAAACAGTTTAGGTTCTCAATTAATAGTACCATAGAACAGAGCTACAGACCCTTTTAATAGTAAATGTGACCCTTTTAATTAGAAAATGTGGTGTAAAATAGCCACCAGTTAAACTTCTAAAAATATTTTAAAATGCTTAAAGTGCAATAACAATCAGGATAAACTGAGGATAACTGAGGATAAAGCAGTAAAGGCAGATACATCAACTTTCTACACATCATGGGCTGTTATAAGGTGTCCGAAGAGTCCTTACATAGAAAGATCTATGAAGGCAGAAAAAGGTTTAGTTCCACCTAATATTGACATCTTTGACATTACCTTGTTTTAGTGTATCATTTGGAAACAGTGGTCAATAAAGAGTGACAAAAACTGGGAATTCTGGAAAGTGTGTTGCCCTAGGGAGTGTAGAGGTTGATCTGCATGGTTAACTTCACGGGAGACAAAAAAAGCCCCGACCTGGAAGGTTTAGAAGAAAAAATAACCTCTAAGAATCTGATATGAAAATCATGTATTCTGGAGACTTCTTGTTGGAAGGAATTATATAAAAGACTAACAGTGGAAAGTAAAAGTAAGAAGTCATTAATTAATTCAGTTATTTGGATAACAGTCACTTCTTGCCAAGCTAAAAACTTGGAGAAATTCCAAGCATACAAGGATTAATCACTAGTCAGGAAAGAAATCCTCTCTTCCTTCCTTAAAATGGAAGCTTCACACCCCTGTACCCACACTTTTGTATGTGGAGAAGCATATGAGCAATTCACAGGGACTAGCAGCTATCATTTGCGAAGTAGAACTAATTTCTCAACAGCAAACCACTTGGAAAGTAATAAAAATACCACAAATATTTTATAAGCCATACTGTCCTTTCTGCAGTCTCTATCTTTTCACAAATACATCATGCTCAAAAAAAAAAAAATCAAAAAAAAAATCAAAATTAGCAATTCACAATATTTTGCAAATATTATCTTTTTTGGCACCCAGAGTTGAACGCCTGCAGAAGAGTATTTAAGCAAAGAACACAATCATAAATAACAAGGCATCTCATTATTTCACTGCACAGGGTAAGAGGCAGAGATTCCAGTTAGAAGGGAAGAAGTAACAAAGAGTTAAAGAAAGAGAGAGTGAGAGAAAGAATAGGATTTTTTTGGATAACAGATAAAAGAGAAAAAAAACCAGAAAAAATACAAATCATATCCCCAAATATTTTAGGCCAAAATGCTGAGTCATGGTGGTTCCTAACTTATTTTGAAAGAGTAGGGGCATTTAAAACTGCTGATCCAGAGTAGATATTAAAAGGTGTCTGATATAATTTCAGTCTCCTAAGGGATTGTGCTAGCTTTCAGATTCCAACTCAGCTTTATATGTTTGATGCCACATATATAGAAATGCTTTTATGCAAGCAATGAAAATGATGCTGCTGACACATTTCTGAAAAATATCTTTTGAGCCATCCATGTCCCCACCTATTCCAAGATGGTGTAGGACCTTTCAATTAAAGGTCCAGTTTTAGAGGTTAATTAAAATGATGAAGAACCTAAGGATATTCTAGTATTTTATTTGAGACTGTGTGAAAATGTAGGTTTTCTTAACAGAGAAACATGGCCACTATTGGACTGAAAAGAAAATGTCTTCGCAGAGATTCACACTGGTTTAAATTAGTTTAATTGAATGTGACATCCATTTTTTCCACATTTACAAAAACCTCCCAGCATCTTTAGAAAGAATTTCTGACACTTAACTTTTAACAATTTTAAGTTACACCATTTCATTCAGGAGACTGCTCCACAGCTGTAAGTCACTGTCATGGAAGTTAAAATAAACATTTTAAATGGAAAATGTGTTTCGTTTTATTTTTATTTCTCGGTAGATGCATGATTCGGTTTACATTGTTTTACATCATTACCTTTGATTAGATTCACTCAATGTAGGTAACAAAAGTGCAAGGAAATGATTAAAAAACATTATTAAATATCAAAAACAAGAAACTGTCAAAAGCAGTAGTACTGGCCTGTGTGAAGACACTGAAATGTAGAAAAGACAGCAGAGCGATACCCCCCCCGCCCCTCCTTCCCTCCCTTTCTCTACCATTTTCCTCCATTCTCTACCATTTTCCTCCTTTAAACCAAACCAAAACTTGTTTACTGAAGGGGAAGCACAGAGCCACCAAGAAAAAGGACCAGCCGAGGATGGAGCTAAGTAATTCCAATTTTCAGAAAGCCACTAAGGTCAGTCTTAGGCACAGATCTTCTCTTGTGTCTTTTTTCTTATCTTTAGGTGGGGTTATTAAATAAAGCAAGCATCTTGTGTCACTGTTCTTATTTCCAGAAGGTGGGTGCCTATGTTTCCTCTGGACCAGTCCTATGTACTATGGTTTGACTATGTAATGGAGCTTTTCACAACAGGTGGTATAATGAGAGTTTAGATGAATGACAGCGCAGGCTTCCACAGACCTAAAACAGGACAGATCGCTACAGAAAATTCTTTGTTAATCTAGGTTCACTAAACTCCAACAGATTTGGCAGCTTATTTTAGTTTGCAAAGAATGAAGTAGAAGGAAGAGGTGATCAAGGCCAGATGATTACCAAAGAAGGTAGCTTAAAACTACATTGTTTTTTGTTTGAATAGATAGAAACAAATCGGTATTGTATAATGTAGATATGCGTGGATCTGCGTGAGTAACTCCAGCTGGCATCAGTTGGCAGAGATTCTCCTCCTGATAAAGGATATATTAAAAAGCCAATCCTTTATCTACAAACTAAATTGCAGTCTACAGGCTGCCTGGGTCAGAAAAATATCTGATTTGATGTGAAAACAGTTCTTCAGAAATTCACTCATTAAAAAAATTCAAGACTCTATCACTTGCCTTGTTTTCAGTCTGTGATCAAAGGAAACATACTGTATCTATCTAGCTATAGCCAAGCTTTCATGAGTCTGAACATATCAAATCTGTGGCTGTTGAGCACTCTGAACTGCACTTACTAATTCTGCTTACGACCTGCTGTGGAAGATAACTAGTGAGTGACTACCAATCTAAACCCAGAAATCCACCTCACATGCTTTCTCCTTTAAGATCAAGCAGAAGTATCAAATGAAAACACGAAGTTTTGTCATGTTGTAGATTATTGGTGGAGCGCAAGATTACAGTGAGGGTCTCTTTTCACCTTGTGGGGCGCATTTACTCTCTCAGTTTGACCTGATTAATCTAATATTAATTTAAAGTCACTTTCCGACTAAAGAGAAATGATCAAAACCATAGAAATGAGGTTCTAATATTTGGAACACAATAGATCTCTGTCCATTAGGATGAATCTGATGGTGTGTTATAACTTATCCATTAATTCTTGTCCCTGATTGTTCTGATGCAGCAGGAAGAAAAAATGCGCCTGAGTTTCTTTGCTGGAGAACTGAAAGAATATTCTGTATCTCCACTCCAGGCTTGAGGACTGGACATAAGAATGTCACAAAAAAAATCAATGGATTTGTAACTGGATTTATGTATTCCTGTGACTAAGTTGCTGTGCAAAAGGTACAAAAACCTCAGTCATAAAAAGGAAGAGAAAGAAGTAAATGGGTAATGCAAGTAAGTGATGCAGAGTGATAGCAACTAAACTTCTGAAAATTGAAACAGAAAGCTGAAAGTATAGTACACTTTGATCAAAATACAACTTGTAAGATACATTAATCATTACTTGCCTCTTGAAAGACAAGTGAAAATTATGGTGGTCATATTTGAGAAGGTAAACTGCATCACAGACTCTTGTCAATGTTAGTGTTTCTAAAGACAAAGAACTTCCTTTTTATTTCTGCTACTGGATTTTTCCTGTTGCTGCAGTATGGTTCCGAAATATTTATTCATGAGAAATGCATTCTGAGATGACATTGAATATTAAACGCATTACTTCTGCATAGGCACAGGAATAATATACATACTGCAACAGGTGTTTCCCTACAAATAACTACATTTAGATGCCAATAGAGTATTTATGAATCGCAGAAGGCTACTTTTGAAATAATAGATATGATACTTCACCATAAAAAATAAAAACCTTAACATACCCACATGTAAGGCTACAATAAGAAATTACCTTTTTATCTTGACTGTAATGAAGACTGAGGTAAAACATACTGCAAAAGCTTTATCTCTGGTAGCCATATCTGAGCGGCCCAGGTTAATGGCTCCTTACAGGTTCTTGACAGGCGTGTTTAAACAACATAGACACCACCGTTTGCCTTTTAAAATCTACTTTCAGACACCTTTTCTTACATTGGTACCACCCCTGTGAACCAGATGCTTAATCTGGGCAATGGAGCGCAGAGAGGCAAGACCATTCTACGAGCTCAGGCCTGCCACAGATGAAAACAGCATCTTCCAACACCTGGTGCAAAGGTGCATGGAACCACCTGCCACAGCCAGCCCCAGAGCCAGATGGGTTTATTGGTGTACCAACAGCAGAGACAGAAAGAGGGAAACAGGCGTTAGCACTTTCCGTCTTCCCTCAGGAATGATCATGAGTAAGTCATGCAATGAAGATTCTCTAAAAACCTTCAAGATTGCTCAACACTAGAAAGCAACTGTGTTTTTAAACAGAGAGAATTACAGTATTTGTCTTAAATTCCTAAGATTAAAAATCAAGTATGAATAAGTGGCTAACTTTTCTACAGGCCTCAAGATTTTCCCCACCCCCAAACATGCTGCTAATCTCTAAATTTATCATAATGAAAACATCTGTCTGGAATTATAATCAGAAGGATGGACAAGAGGCCTTGATCCTACAGACAATCAGGTCTCAGTTCAGGGATAATTCTAAATTGTAGAAATGCTGATCGCACTAGGACAAAAAGCACGTGTTGGAAATTTAGTATGGAGTTAACTGCTTTCCTGAATTAGTATGATAGAACTGCAGTGCTTTTGAATCAGCAGAAAAATTTC
>JAYDZK010000128.1:40171496-40184420 GCA_034509185.1 Euphonia xanthogaster | reverse complement strand
TCTAACAGACCTAGGCATTCTCCCCAGATCAGAAATGAAGTGAAATAAAACTCTGGAAACCATTACATTCTCCTATATCCTTGCATTTGGACTTCTCTTTTGTCCTCCAGCCCATTGAGACTTGTATTTTCTTTCAAATTAGGTATAGAAAGTGTCTCTCGCTGGCGACCTCACCATGAGATTATCTATATGCAGAAACAGAATCAGGGAGACAAGGTTCCCACTGTTTCCAGGCTCTCCATCACACCGATGCACAAAAAGCCGAGCCTATGTTGCCTTCTTTTGCCAGCAGAGGACGGTACGTCATCTGCTCAAGTGAGACCTGCTGCCTTAGTGGCAATCTCTGAGGCGTCCCTTGCAAACCGGTGAATCTTGCTCTGCTTTCTAGGATTTCAGGACAAAGAAATGCAGCGAGATTGTCTTGTGTTACTTTGACTTGGTCTATAAGCTTATTTATCTACCTTTAGAGGGTCTTTTTTACTCCAAGGAAGGTTTTCCTCTGTGCATTTATTGCACAAAATGATAATAGACACTATGGAGACTGATGGCTCTCTTGTCAGAACATTGAAGGCGCCGACCATAAAGACTGTAGTAAAGGGTCCAGTTCTCAGGAAGCACTTGCATGAGCTGCCATGGGAGCTGGGATCTCAACAGCAATAGTACCAATTATGTCCCATGAATAGTTTTTGGGCAGTGTTTTATACTGTGCATGTATGCATCACTCTGTCCAGGTGTTTTGCAATAAGAGGATCATTCTCATCCTGCTGTAGCAGAGACTCATATTCATCTGTTTGATATTCTTAGCACACACCTGTGACAAATGTATTCTTATCCTGATATGGAAAGTGACTCAAGCAGAAGTTAGAGTATTCACTTCACTCTAACTTCAGAACTTAGAGTATTCACTCCAAAACAGCTGTCCAAAAATTAGCATGGTCCTATTTCAGTGAAAATAACTCTGGCATTTTCAGGTTTCAGCTCAGTCACACAATACTAGCATTTCTACTGTGCGAGTCATTTCTCTTTGAAACTGTTTCTCAGTCACTCCTCATTGAAAATCAGACCAAGAGAGCTCACTCAGACTGTGCATTTTACTTTCAAACGAATAAAATAGGCAATATTGATCCTACCACAACTGGCTAGTCGAGCAGCTCACAGGAGGTCTGTGATGTTGCAAACAGTCACCCTGTGGTTTCTTGAGGCCTGCACCAGAGGCTGAACAACTGAGCTACGCAAACCTTTCTTTAGTAATTGTCTGATACATACAAGTTGCCTCGGACAATCAAACTAAATGGCGTAGTGTGGGAATATATCACAAGTCATGTACGAGGAAAGCTATTGAGATAGATGCATTTTAAATAATTGTACAAACTCGTAGCTCCATGGAATGAATTCTTTCCTCTTTTGTCCTATCAGTAGTACTAAGGAAGATTTCTGAATGAGGAATACAGATTGGGCCTCCGCAAGATCATAAAATTAAAATCACATTTTCTTTCTGTTTATGTGTATTTTCAGTGTACAAAAAAAGCTACATAAAAGCTACTGAATTTATAGGCCCAGAGTTTCACTTTAAAAAATCTCAAATAGGAAAATAATGGCTTTGTTCCTGCAGTTTTGGCTTTCTTCAGTACTGGTCTAGGGAGAAACAGTTTTTGTATAAGGAATTTTATAGGCATTAAAACATGGAACCTGTTTTGGAGTGGATTCAGACCTACAAATAAAAATATACATGGAACTATTTCCAATCTCTTTAGCTTGCTATTTCTTTCTGTAACACAGTTCAGAACAATACCCATCACAATTTGTTGTGGGTATTTTTTATTTTCATAATATAATTGCCAAAAATCATAGTTCTAAAATGTATAAGATTTGACAAGTAGTATTTTAATTATTAAAAGTGGAAATTATTTTAATGAGCACAGTTAAAATAATATTAAACTAGGCAGTAACCAGTTTCTTCCTAAACCTCTATGTCATCAGAGATGATTTGGTAGTCAAGTATTGGCAGAAGCCTTCCTTTGAGGGATCTAATACCCTCACAATAAATCTGTAAAAGTAAAAATCCCTTTTCTTTAATAAAATCAAATTAAAACAGTCATTAATAGATTCTAAGGATGAAAAATTATAACAAAAAACCAAGAAAAATTAAGTACATTAGTGAGGATGGGTAAAAGTCCAGATCGTCAAACACTCCACAGAACTAAGTGCCTCACAGTGATATAATGATATGAGATTATACCACTGTTTGTGAGGCACTTATTTCTGCCACTTTTGTTCAAAATTGAGATAGAGAAGTTTCAGTTTTTCTCACATTGAGAGTTATCAAATAAACTATAGATTTAAAATGAAGAACATTCCAGCTGTGACAGAGCTGTCAGTCATAGTTGAACTGTATTTGTGAAACTCAAAGTGAATTGAATACTTAGCATTGCTGAAAGGGGTACTGTGTGAGTTGTGTTCAGCTTGACAAATACAGGCCATATAGAAGGTGAGGGGTCATTTATAGGGTTGAATAAAATTACAAAGAAGCCAACTCCTCTTTAGAACTGTTAGACATGCTACTTTTAGGTAATAGAAAATCAGGCCACTTAAGAAATCAGACTAGTCCAGGCTCCTTAGAAATGTAGAAAACTTAATTGAACTACTTAATAAATTTGCCTATGAACACTAAATTGAGAGGAGCTGTTGAATCCCTCAGAAGCAGAGATGACCTGCAGAGAGACTTCAATAAATTGAAGAACTGGCGAATCACTAACCATATGAAATTTAACAAGGCCAGATTCTGCCCCTGGGATGGGGTAAAAGTGGAGGTCTGTATAGACTGGGAAAGGAGCAGTTGGAAAGCAGTGCTATGGAAAGGGACCTGGGGGTCCTGGCAAGTTGAACATGGGTCAGCAGTGCCCTGGCAGCCAGGAGGGCCAGCCCTGTCCTGGGGGGCATCAGGCACAGCATGGCCAGCTGGGCAAGGGAGGGATTGTCCTGCTCTGCTCTGAGCTGGGACAGCCTCACCTCGAGTGCTGGGACCAGCTTTGGCACTGTAATATAAGACATTAAACTGTTAGAGAGCATCCAAAGAAGGACCACAAAGATGGTGAAGGGCATTGAGGGGAAGCCATTATGAAGAGTGGCTGAGGTCACTTTGTTCAGCCTGGAGAAGAGGGGACTGAGGACAGACCTCATTGTAGTCTACAACTTCCTCCCCAGTGGAAGCAGAGGTGCAGACACTGATGTCTTCACTCCCATGACCAGTGACAGGTCCTGAGGAAATGGCATGAAACTGAGTCAGGGCAGGTTTATTTTGGATATCAGGAAAAAGTTCTTCCCCCAGAAAGTGATTGGGCATTCGAACAGCTCCTCAAGGAAGTGGTCACAGCACCAGCTTGAGGGAGTTCAAGAAGTGGTTGGACAATGCTCGCAGGCACATGGGGTGGTTCTTGGACTGTCTTGTGCTGAGCCAGGAATCTGATCCTGATGGGTCCTTCCAACTCAGCATTTCTATGATTCTGTGATTGACCACAGAATGAAAGGTGGGTGCATTGCTGGCATGGGAAAGAAAGGCAGAGATAGGAGAAAGAAGCAGGAGAGAGATAAGAGCTGTTGGAGGCTGGGGTGACTATACTGGTGCTTGGAGGAAAACTAACCCTATAAGGCAGAGACAGTTTTCCATCAGGCAGTTTCTTGCTGTGGACAGTCCTGTCACAAGGGATGAACATTACCGAAGAGAAATATAGAAATATCCATCTTCTTTATAATCAATTTAAAGTCTTGTCATTTTGGTTATAGCTCTGTTTCAATGAGCCTTGACCATCTGGTGTTAATTCAGATGTTTGAATACCTCATGAAAAACAAACTCATGAATCTTTATGTTTTACGCTTTTGAAGTACTTCCAAGTGCAGCAAGTAGCAGCGGGTTTTGCTGCTAAAATTGTAAAGCAGAAGAAACCTTTTGTGATTTTGGGGTGGTTTTCTTGGTTTGGTTTGGTTTGGGTTGTTTGTTTGTTTGGGTTTTTGGGGGTGTTTCAATTTGGTGTTTGTTTGTTTCGGGGTTTTGTTTATTTGGTTTGGGTTTGGGTTTTGTTTCTCTTTTATTCTTAAAAATACAACGGTTTATGTTAACTTCACTTTTTCTCCTCAGTTCTCACATGTCAGCTTCCTCCACCTGCAGTTTCATAACACAAGTTCAGCATTCATGTAGATGCTCAGGAGGCAAGAGAAACAGTAAGGGTTATGAAATATTCAGAAATAAATTAATATGGCACATCTCCAACCTGACTCAGCATGGTATTTATATTTGTGTTCTATTTAGGAAAGTTGCATGCTCAATAGGAGAACTCTATCCTTGTACTATGGTCCTTAAGTACCTTCAGTTACATTAACAAAGTTACCAAAGAGAAAAACACAGGCCAATGCTGCATTTTGCTTTCAAGTATATTGTATTATTTCTTCTTTGTCAGCAAAGATTCTTGTTGCCATCACAAACACTTGACATTTGGAATTAAAAAAAAAAAAATAACATTAAAATTATTTCCAGCTCAAGGAGTGAGGATGAAGTTTCTTGCCTTTAATTGGAATAAGTCAGTAGGGGCAACATGTTAAATTGATGAAAAGTTATTTGGGAATCAAAATTAGTAAAATCTGAACCCACACTTTAAAACAGCAAGGACAGATATATCTATCATTTGTCTCTACAAAAAGTATTTAACTCAATGGTATGCTCAAATCTGAATTTTGCCAAATAATGACACATCACAAATATCAGATACGGGAGGCAAAACACTAAAGTACTTAGTAGTTTTACCAAGAATACCTTTCTGTCGAAATCTTGCAAGGAGCATTGGTATAGTGACTATAATTATACAAAGAAGAATATTGAAAGTGAAACAAGAGCCTCAAAATTGTATCGTCTGTTCCTTAATGCACAAACTCAAAATTCTATTTTGCTACAGGGAAGCATTTTCCTATTATCCAGGTGTGCATTTGTCTGTGGGGAAGCCTGCCAGCCGGCTGGCATACCTGACGTGATCTGTCCTGCCCTCCACACCTGGGAAGTGCTAGTGGGATACACATTGACATAAGTGGGGAGGAAGCAAATTGTCTCTTCTCTGACTGAGCTTTCTAAACAGCTCCTGCTCAGAGGTGGCCCTCTTTTCCCCCAGGCCATTTATTCTTCACTCCACACTCTGCAACATGACTGTAGTCTCAGCCTGATACAAAGTCCTGCAAGCTTGCTTTGCTGTGAACCTAGTAATTTGTGTGGAGAATGCTTTTCTTTCAAACCCTGCAGGCACATTGCTGATGCCAACAGTTTATTAAAATTGGTCTGATTATTCTGGCTGGTACTTGAGGATAGATGAGTTTACTGTGTCTAATTTTGAAAACCATCTTACAAATCAAAGATTTGAAAGATGGACTTAGGTTTAAATGTTTTTGAGCTCCTCTTCTTTTGATCAACTGTAGTAAAACATGACAGAAAAGATGGAAAAATGTTAGAATGAAACAGAGCAGACATGGTGAAAAATATAGAAGGATGCTGTGAAAACTGAAACAGAGATGAAGAGAGATTCTGATTTTAGTGTCAAGCATAAGTGGTATAGCCAGGGAAGGATTTTCTGTCAACAAGGAGTAGATGAAACCCAGACTGTACTTCACTGGAAGAGTGGCAGAGAAGAGGTGGAGGCAAAGAAATGTAATGCAAAAGCTTTTACTACAGAGCATGCTTTATAAACTCCAAGAATATCCATTTAAAAACATAGATCTATTTAAAAATATACATACAAGATGGCCACTGTTGTTCTAAGCCAAGACAAATACCTACAAGGAATTGACAATTATCAGCCTCTGAGCCCATGCCTACTTTGGTCAAGGTGAGTCTGCCCTTGAAATATTCCAGCGAAGAGCTACACCAGCTGGTGCATCTCCTGCTCTCTCCTCCTCTGCTCCTACATCTGAAGAGTCTGCACCCCGAGCCTCTGCACTGCTTTGCTTCATCACGTGCCAACAATCCCTTGGTCCTCCAGCATTCACTCCTGACTTTCGTAACAAAATACCTTGCTCCTGGGTGCTTTTGCTGTGCGGCAGCATACATTGTTCATGACAGATAATTTTCAGTGGTAGCCACCGAGAAAACCTCATCTAGAATTTCATAGGCAGGGTCTGCTGAGGGAAATTCAGACTGGAAAATTTTCAGAGAGAGGGGCTCCAGTAGAGCTAGACAAGAACATCAGAACTAGGCTGAGAGGGATGCATAATCTGTGGGAGAAGTGTTATTTCTAAAGAAATTCAGCTCAGGGGAAAAAAATGTTGTGAACCAGTCATTTCCCTCATGTCATCTGGGAATTACAGTAGTCCTCATAAGCAAAGTAACAAGTCTTTGGAAACAGTCTACCCATACAACTGTAAAGATAGCAAAACCCTAACTAATCTACATCTGCACCTTGATAAATATATGAAAAAGAATAACAAACAGCAGTTGCAGGGAATTGTTTGATTACAGCGATCTGTATGTTGGTGAGATCATACAAATTAAAAAGTGACCTTTTTTGCATTTTCTTCCATAGGAAGAATGACAAATAACAAACATCTGCAAACAATTTCTGAAATTTATCAATTTATTTATTTTTAATATAGCTAATGTACTGCATTGATTTGGCATATTTCTTTGTTTTGATAAATGCCATATAACATGACATTATCCCATGTATGCATTAGAGTTTATTTTTGCAACCAAGCAACCATTAGAGCTTATTTTTGCAATTTTTTGCACTTTCATCCAAAATTTCAAGTTTGCCAGAAAATACCTACTTTCCATAGAATTATTTTATTGCCTTCAGTAATTACACAAAATGGAAATTAATTACTGACAGACCCTGACTGAGGTTTGTTATCATTTCATGCAAGATTCTAAAACCTATTTTATATACTGGTATAACATTGTCTGTTTTCCCCCACACTCTCTGAGTCTTCCCTAATGACCGAAGATGGATTGCATTGCACCCTCAGTAGATTAGACAGCTCGTCAGCAACATTCCTTTGAAACTCATGGGAGTAAGCAAGTTAGTTCCTGCAGATATAAGGTGTTTAACTTCAGAAGTTGCTGTAGAATATCCTCTTGGATTAGTGCTGAAAATGGAAGGATTTTATTGCTACTTGAAGAATCAAATACATTCCCCAGCTGGTTTCCAAATGCAGAACCCAGAATTCCATATGGATTGAAAGCTGAGTGCCTCAGCTAACCCATCCTGTGAATCTGCCATTGTTCCCTGATAAATATCAGACCAGAAAAAGCTGATGTTCTTAACTGACAACCCAATACATCCCCAGTGGTAGAGTTTGCCAGGGAGGAAGACATATTGAACCTGCTGTGTTTTCACTACCTTCTCTTTGTAGGCATATCTCTTCTTGACATCATCACCATTGGGAAGTGCTTTAAAATAGAGAAGCAATTAGAAAGGAAAGAAGGGGCACATTCATGGTTAAATGGTTATTTGTTTACAGCTGGAAGTTTAGTTCTGCTAGTGTTACTGTTTTTCACTATTCTGAAGTGTATATGCACCACTTTTACTCCTTAATGAAGCTCATTGGACAGCAGCTTCTGAGAAATTTTTCCTTTTCCTAATTTAATTACTTTTTCCTGTTCCCCTTTTTGTCTTTGTAGTTGATTTAGTGCCATGCAGTGTCCCAGATGGTCAGTCTGGGAAACAGACACGGACATTTTCAAAGAGACAATGTTGAATCCCTTTGGACTCAGAATGACCTCCTCCTCCTCCCACCGCCCCCATCACCACTCATTCACAGATTTTAATCCCCAATAAACACAGGATTTAAATATGGGAAGAAAGGTGGGCCACAACTTGAAACCGGCTAAGGACACAGGGAACCAAGGCTGGCATTGGCAGAATATAATTTAGCGGAGTCTGGTACCATTGTTTGCGGCACAGATAAAACCAGCTGGCCATGTTATGCTTGACGAGAACTAGACAAGGGAGGGAGGATCATATGTGAATAGGAAGTGGTGTGAAAGGAGATGAAGGAAGAAAGCTGACATGCTCAAGACAAGGTCTGAGAAAGAGAAAAGTGATGAAAGCCTTCCTGAGTATGCCAAGAACAGCAAAATTCATCACTGCTTTCTTTTCAAAATTCATCACACTTTCTTTTCTTTTCTTTTCTTTTTTTTTTTTTTTCCAAAAACTTATTTTGGGCAAAATACAGAAATAAAGGAAGCTTTGGCATAAACTTGCCACAGAGGAAATACAGGTACTGTATACTGCAAGGTACTAACTTGCTTGTCTGTGAACAACTGTCTTATGAATATTTCTTTAAAACCAGATATATACAACAGAAGAAAGTCCACCCTCATTATTTTATCACTCATTTTGAAATTATAATTTTAGTAATACATAAGAGAATAGGGATCTGCCTTTAATTTTTGCTCTTGAAGTTGAGAAAAGTGAAAGATTTGATCTCAAAACCACATTGTTTTGCAGCAATATCAAAGCTGAAGTTTTGTTAGCTCAGAAAGTGTAGTTGGTTTTCTGTACCTTCTAGTCATTCTTCCCACCACTGAATAAAATGAAAAAAATTACATTTTAAATTCTTTGATCGCTTATGGAAATCAATCACTAAATAACTGTACCTGAGGGCTGCAATTACAGGTATATGCAATGATACTACACAGCTAGAGGTTGGATTGTTTTTCTAGTATACTGGAAAATTTTATGCAGTGCTTTAAATTAAAAGCAGAAGATTTTCATTATATATGTCATGTCAAGTCATAATTTCTTCTTAGTATATATTTTCTCTACCATGGGATGAGGGGGCAATCACAAAATATAATGGTGATGAAATTTAAAAGTATCAACACCTATTCCTTCGTTTCAAGAGTGAAGCATTTTCACAACAATGTAATGCTACAATTGAAATAGGTGACATAATAGGTAGTGTGTAGAAAGAGAATTCAGCAGAAGTACTTGATAAGAAAATAGGGTATATAGCACCAAGAAATCTGCTAAACTGCAATTCAACATTTTGCTTATGTGGATCATAGTTTTTCAACCAGATTTCCTTAGAAAATAAGATATGCGCAGATATGCTTCTTCCTTCTTACGTCTATTGGCCAGCATGATAGGGGTATACTAGGCTCAGGAATATCAATTATTTACAAATACTGTGAAGATCAGTGGCTAGTAAAATTAGAAAGAATTTATTCAATTCCTCGCTGAGGGAGGATAGCCTGTAGAGCTGTTGCGCTGGCCCCATTTGTTAGTGCCCCTACTCAGCTTTCAATGCAGAGGACATGGGTGGAGGAACTGGCCATAGCAGGAGAAGCAGGATCCATGATGTTGAAAAAAACTTGCAGAGGAGTTAATCCTTTTTTGGCATGGTGTTGGAGTGTAGAATATCAATCCACTGAAAAACAGGGTTCATTTATTCCAACATTTACTGAGCAAGTTGCTTTGATTAGCAGTTTTGATCTGATTCCCAGTGAGAATTTAATTATACTAGAAAAATGCTGATTAACAGTTCAACAGTTGACTGCTTTCCTTCTTCACATACACATCAGTCTAGGCTCTTTTCAGTTGCTCGCACAGTGTTAGTACACAGAGGATGACAGTCAAATAGTGTTCCTCCATATGCAGAAAAGCCTTAAGGAATTTCCTGCAGTCAGTGAGATATCTCTTGTTCTAATACAGACCACAAAATGTCACTATGCTTCAATGTGATATAGTGTGGTCCTTAAAGTATTTGGCAGTTTTTCTGGTCTGACAAACTCACTTGAAATCCAAGCATGTCTGATTTTTCTTCAGAGTGCCATGCTGCTTAAATGGGACCAGAACTGCTCCACCAGCTCCTCTGCACAACAGATGTCAGGTGCATATCATGTGTACATTATGAGCTGTACATACAGATAAGCCATGCCTGTTTCAGCATCTTCCTCCTCAGGTGTCAAACATGCCCCTTGCAAATTTAGTAATCTATCTCATCTGAAAGGTTCTAAAAAAACATGCAGATAGTAAAGCTGCATAGAGGAAAGAAACAAGATTACTGCCTTCTACAAACTCTGCATAAGCAGGACTGGAGGAAAGGCCTCTTCTGGGTTGCAGCAGAAGCAGAGGAAACAGGTAGAAAAGGACTTCTCTTTTATGATGGAGGGGCCATTTTTCACAAACCTGACTTTTTTCTGCTGTGATTGCAGATGAGAGACAATTAGTGGTGCAAAAAATAATACTCCTCCTCAGCAGACTCCACAGTGGAGCTGAAACTCCTCTATTTCTCCCCATAATTCTTGGACATGTTAAGCTCTTGTTGCTTTCTCTGAGATCCAGTGATAGCTTGTTTTTATTTAAATATTCCTGTTCACTTCTTGTTCAGTCCCCCACATAAATCAGTAATAGGTTTTTATTTGCTCATTTAGTGAATAAGAAGAGTTAGGTAGACTGCTGAAGGTTTTGATGATACTTAAAAGGTCTTGAGTTTCCTCTAAATATGAACCCAAGATGATTCCCTAGCGTCACTCTTCGCCCACTGAATTTTTCAGTGGGGCAAGGTTTCAAAACTTTGACCAGCTTTCATAATCCTGATTCTCAGGAAGATCTGATTTTCATTGCAGGCAAAAATTGAAGTCTCACCTTCCTTGCAATACAAACTCCAGATTATACTGGGCACAGAGCTGATGTGGGCCACATTTTACTCAAGACTGGTCTCTGGAACAGGGAAGAAAATAACTTAATGAAGGATTTAATAGTGGTAGGTACCACAAACCTTCCTGACAACAACTTTTGCAAGACACAGGAGAACCTCTTTAATAGCAGTAAGGTTCTGTTGGAAAAAAATGGGGAAATTGGGAATGAAATAACACATTTTGTTGCATGATCCTTTGGCCAAATGTACTCACATTTTGCTGAGATATACAAAAATTATTAAACAGATTTGACTGAGCAAATCAGGGCATTTTGTTACCCACAGGATCATTCAAAGATGAAATTTGGGTATTTTAATAGACGGAAATTTTCTATATTTGGAACAAAAAGGAGACAAGACACTGCTTGTGGGAAATTATAAAATTTCACATTTTCAGCAGCAATATTTTCTCCTATTAGTACTTTGCAGCTGTGCCTATACGGAAAGAAAGACATCACTGGTACATCTAAACTTAGGAGACCATATTCTCTACTTCTAGGATGTAAGCAATTTTGACAGAGTTCTCTGAATTCAGCCATTGGTATCTCACTTCAATGTCCAGAAATCTGTCTTGATGTTAAGTACTTCAAGAGAGCCAGAGCAAAACTCCCCACTGACACGTTAGAACTGCAGAGACAAAAGTGGAGTTCTGAGGAACTGAGCTTTTAAGTCCCAATGAAATCCAGAGCTGGGCTCTGGACACGTTTTCTGAATGCAAGGTTTTGACCAAGGAGAAAGCAGGTCTAGAGCCCTCACCAGTGCCCTGGTCATTTGACTGTCCTTCTCTGCTCCTTGGGAAGTCAACTATCTGGGACATCACCTCCATTCAACACCTTCAGGTCACAGCTACCAACAGCCTCGCAGTGAGGAAAGCCAGGTGGAAACAGAGAATGTCAGTAGAGCCATTGGAACCAGAAATAGTTTTTCAACCAGTCAAGTTTCCTTGGTTTTCTGGATTAAGTTAAATTATCTGCATCTCAAATTTCCCATTGAAAAAATGTTTAGCATTTTTCCATGCAGCTGTGAATTACACATCTGGTTTCCAAGGCAGCTGACAATCATTAGAGGAAATGGATAGGAATGCAAAATTAAATTATGGTTACAAACTGGTCTCAGGACTCAGCTCTCGAAGGCACTGAAGAAATAGAGGCCAAGCTTATGCTGAGAAGCAGTTCCTGTTTCTATAGAACCTAGGCAAAAATCCCAACAGCCTCAACGGATGCAGGTCAGCACATGGCATTTTTACATCCCATCTACATCCAGCTCCTAGGTTGATGTTGTACATGTATATGGCCTTCTATGAACAATGTTCCACTGATCTGCCTAGATGGTAGACCAAAAGTAGCAAAAAATCAGTTATATTTAGACTACCTAATCATGCATCTTTCCTTGTGTGTTGAAAATTACAGAGCAAGATATCTCAGGCAGGACAAGTTACTATAAATCAGATTGTACAGACTATACTAAAAACACAGTGCCTATGTTAAAAAATCTGTGCCTAAAGAAAATTTACACTTATTTCCTCATTTCCACTCTTATCTTTCTGTCCCCAAGCCCTTCAAATCAGTGACTTTTATCAGTTACTTTCAAAATTCATGTTTCATGTTCTTGAACTTCTTTGGTGACAAGCTGAAGACATTTTCTTTCAAATAGTGGCTCTCATTTTTGTTTAACAGTAATGATACTACTCTTCCATGACCTCAGAAATCACATTTGCAGCATATAGCCAGCTATGTAACCTGCCACCAGCAACAGAGGGACTCGGGTAACTGCAAAAGGGCTAAGAGCTTGCCTTTCAGAAAAGCTAAAGATAAAAAGAGAAAAGTCTAAAAAATAAGAACGAAAATCTCTACCCCCTTTTCCTCAATCAAGGCATTTTCACTATCTTTAGATGTTCCCCTGATCACTACAGATCCAGAGATTTTAGGGAACATGGGAACCTGTAAACTGAAAATCAGTCCATAATCAGTTTGTAATTTTCATGTGAAATGTTATGGCCAGTCTTGGTCTGTTGGCTGGTTGCCTGTGGTCTTCTTAGAGATATTTTTTTAATCCATTAAAAACACAAACAAGATAATTCGGTAGCAATTACATTCTTAGGCAATTGGTATGGGACTTGATACAGTGTCTAATACTTTATAATACGTATTTCAGGGAAGAAAAGTCAGGGTACACTACATCTATCATTTTATTGGCAGCAGTTTACAAAAGGCTAAATCAATTGGATATGAACAGGAGGTAGTCTGA
>JAYDZK010000128.1:39749434-39759649 GCA_034509185.1 Euphonia xanthogaster | reverse complement strand
AACATGCAACAATGCATGCACCTGCCCGACATCATACCTCAAAACTAGAAGGTTATTTTATCCTTTCTCCCCAAGTCTTCCAGCATAAAAGCATTTTCTAAAAGTAAACTACAGTTTTAAATCTAGGCATTTCCAAAGTTGCAGATGAAAAAGATACTTAATATGAGTTTATATGACCACCGAAGAGCAGCACAAGCTATACTGTGCATTTGAAAAAAACTTCAGCCTTATTGTTCTAGGCTGTGCACAAAATACTATTCTGGAGGCTGCAGAAAAGTCACACAAGCGAGCTAAACCTAACTACCACTGCTGCCATCATTTTCCCTTTGTCAAACTTCACAAAAATCAATCTATCTGTCACAGAAATCATCACTATTCCAAGCGAAGATGGAAGTAGAAAAGCTTAACTTTGTAATGTCGTTGATATGAAAATATAAATTAATACCTTAGCAAAATAATGCATCTGCACTTCCTGCTTTCTTTTGCACAGTAGTCTGGGTTTTTAAGCAGAATTCTTCCAACTTTCAAACAATGGCTCTACCCATCACACTCAAGATAACCTAGCATCAAACTCAAGTGCTATTTTTTATCTTAAGAGATGTTTAAGAAAAATAAAGTGCTTAATTATGCACCTGAATTTGTGCAGTGAGGATTTGACAAATAAGGACCTCTATACCCTTTATTCAGTATTAGGTTCTGGAATGCATCTCATTATGTTACAAATTTTTCCTATACACACACTTCTATCACACTTTATTTTTACAAAGAATGTAACAGTGTACCTCTAGAAGTTCAGTGATAAACTGATCTTAGCAAAGTGCATTATTAATGTGTTTATCCCAGTCATATAGAATAAACAGTATGCAGCTAAAAAAAGAACAGTGCTTTTTTTTGCCAACTCGGTTTACTTTAACTCAATTGCTGGTTACCAACCTTTCATTCCCTGAAAGTTTTAATAAAAACATAAAAGGGATCCCTATTACGGTCCAATGACAACAGCTTTTCTGCTTTTCTGAAACTGTTGGAATGGCAAATCCAAACATAATCCAGATACATCTTAAACCACCTTGAAATTCCAAGTGTGTACAACAATCACTTTAACTAAACCTCTCCCTGAAAGCATGGGGATATCCAAATAAGAATGCTGGAAATAAAAACAAATTTTAACAGTGTCTTTTGTACTTAGATATTGACTAATACTTAGTAATAGAGGAAAGACAAACAGTCACAGTTACAAAAGAAATAGACATTAGTTAATAAGTTTCCTTTTTAGAGGGCTTGATTCAAGCTGTGACTCTGGCCAGTCTTCTTGAAAACGAAGAATTCTACAAGAATATATATACAAGAACTTTCCAAGACAGCTTCTCAATATTGCAGGAGAAATCAGGTATTATTTTATCAATATATAAAGAGCAGCTGAAAAAATCAGAGATTTGCATGTACATAATTTATATGGAACAACCAAAGGAGGCCACAGTTCAGCATACTCCGCTGTCCTGAGTCCAGACAGACTGCACTGAGATTCCCTTTTAACTTAAGGGCAAGTTTCTAACAAAAAGCCCTACGAGCACTCATTAACACGACACTGGAAATTTAGAACCTACACTTGTACACAAAACCATTTCCATTAGTGTATTTTCTAGACTAGTTTTTGTGGTTCTAGTGATAGAGCTGAAAAAAAAAATCATATGGTACTTAGTGATTTATTTGCTTTTACTGTCGCTACCACCATTAAAGAAAGCACATTTGTGGAAAAATTACAGGATAAATCTGAATTCAGTTATAGTAAAACAGCCACAATTATAATCCAAGTTTTTCTCTGAAGTCTTGCTTACACAAACCAATAGAAACATACTAATTGGTCTTGGACAAAAGCCTCTCATATTTTGCACTCCTCTGCAATGTCTGAAACAAGGTGACAATATTCTATTGTATTACAAAAATACAAGAGACCAGAAGGACTCTGAAGACACCCATCCATCCATGCTACTCATACAGAGGCAGATGGAAGAGAATGACAACTCTGTTTTCCACACACCATACATTTTTGGTGGAAACAGTTACATACACAAGGATTTTTCTGAAGCCTAATACTCAAGTTGTATGGTACAAGAAGGCACTCTGGATAGTTTTTAACAAAAACCAGAAAAACCTTCTTGTAGGGAAACAGTATTCCTAAGTATGATGAACTCCTGCTTCTAAGCAAAGAAGTAAAGTTGCCTGCACAGACAAAAGCGATTTTTCTTTTCTCATTTTAGGAACTGCTTCTCTGACAGATAAAAATTAAAATATGTGTCTTTTTAAATGAGGAAAGGGGAAACACACATGTATATGTGTGTCAGTAGCAAGCAAAAAATACAAAACAGCTATTTCATTTCTGTTCTGATGAATATACATATGTTTATTCTTCCTGTTCTTCAGAAATAACACCTTCTTCTAGTTATTCCCCTAGCCAAGGACAGGTAGTACACAGAAATCTCTAATGAAACCACTAAGTTCAACGACAACTACTGAAGATACAGAGCTTGGAAGGTACAAAAAAAAGATAACCTGTTTTATTAATAACTCTCCTCTTTCTGATAACAAGTTTTAAAAATGCATGATTCAAGGTGAGCACAATTTTTCCCATAGTTACTCACTGATTGCTTTTTAACACTTACCCTGGGTGTTGCCACAGATTTGCGTGTCTACCCTCAGGAAGCAGCTCCCTCTTGTTAAGGGGAGTAATACCTATTGCTGCTTCTAAAATAGTTATGTATTTCTTGTACCGCATCCTGCCTTTCTCAAGAGTTCCACCACGTTAAGTTATCATCCAAATGCAGATGCTGCAACTGAAGTCATGCCTCTTCACTGATTTGAAATGCTGCTTTTTAAAACATGCTGCAAGTTTGAAGCATAAAAACAATGCTTTTTTTCCCCTCTCCCAGGCTAGGATAGTTAGAAGAGAGAGAGAAACCGAAGAAAAACTCCTACCAGATTCCCCAGAAACGTCATTGTTACGTAATTCAATCTTTGAATAAGACACTAATGAAAATGATTGAAGAGACAATCACGGTTCTAAGCCTGGCTGGATAATGCACACTCTCCAATTGACTAATCCTTTGCTAAATCTCTGCTGTCTATAATCTTTCAACTGCTAATGTAGCACTAGGTAACTTCTCTGTCAAATCCATCCAGGGAATAAAAGAGATCTGCACAGAAAACTTGAGACCATTTTAGACAGTGACAGCCAAAAATAGGTTTTGCCTTAACTTTTCTCACCAGGAAGCACCAGAGCACCAGAAAGCTCTCTGTGCTAGAAGTTTCACAAGGGATTTAGCTGATCTACTCAGAAAAGGCATGGAGAAATATTTCCTTACGTGGCTTGTACAGAATTAAGAAAGCTAGACTCCCATTATGATACCTACTAATCATTCAAATGTGCCTCACATGATGCCAGAAGCCACATCCCACGTCAGAATTGCTCTAGCCATGAGGTAAGTAACTGTGCGTGCCAAAGACCTCATGTATGAACTACAAAGGTGGAGACAGATGCACATGTTGAAAGAAGTAACAGTGACATTTTGGAAACACTGCAGTACTGTCAAATGGCAATATTCAAAGAGATGTACTTGATTGCAAAACTAATCAAGGAAATGTTGATGTGATGCTTCTTCTAGATAGTAAGAAATGAATGCTTATATATATATCTAGATATACATAGTTACATATATTATATAAATACTATGCACTTCAGCAGTAATAGAGATAAAAACATATCAAGAGACGTGACAGGAAGACTGAAGCCTGGAACCATGACTCTCTCTGTAAACTGTGCATACTACTTATTCCCTAGTATTATTAAGCATGTGTGTATTTCTTTTGGGGTGATATCATATTGCATGTTACTTATTTTGAAACCAAGATGATTTCTTGCGCTGTAAAATATTTAGCTCTTAACAACAAGATTTGTATAACTGTTTCCAGATTCTACATTACTTACAATCCTGCATTAGCCATATTTAGTGTTCAACATCCAATCACATTTGTAGGTTATGTTAGCACATGCACGCACTGAACTATCTCAAGTAATTACTAAACACCAATCCATGTGACTGATCTTAGAAGAGCAAAATAAAATCAAGCATATTTTAGATTCAGAGAATAGCACTACAATTGTCAAAGAAACATGCTGATAAGCAGTATGTAGTCTGAAATGTAGTGATGTGTTTAAAAAATAATTAATACATTAAAACCACATGAATTAAATTAAGCAAAAAATTACTTTTCTGTGTGAAAAAGAAAAAAATCACTTAACTCCAACTTTAAACATCTGTATACAAAGCATTAAGAAGCTTAGGAAAGCAGAGTAGTGCTAGGAGCCTGCAAGCACAGCTAACGTCATTAAGCCTGCATACATCCTGACTTCTGGTAGGTTTGGTAGATCTAATGTAAAGGCTGTACTGAGAAAGACAAGACAAGAAGTGAGCAGTTTTTAACAATTCCAGTACTTAAGGATCTTTTGACTGTAGACGTTCATGACAGTTCTATTTTAAACAAAAGCAGAAATATTTTTATAAAATCGAGTCTTCCCTCAAAGTTGGTTTCATTAACAACTTCAGTATTACCACACTTTCACCTTTGAAGTTTTGGTATTTCTTTCTGCACATCTTCTCCCTTAACACTTCTTTAGCTCTAAACTTTCCCCTTATAGATCAAAGCCATAGTTCTCAAAAAAACTTTCCCACAGAAGTTTTCAAAGCCAGTCCTAAGCAGAGTCTAAAAGCATTAAGTGCAGCTCCAGTCCATCTTTTGTCCCTTTGAGCAAAGCATATTAATTCTGACCAGAAAAGGAGCCCCATGACTAGTGTTGCACACAGGGAAGCCAAGCCCACACAATAAACACAAGTTACTCCCAAGTACTGCTTTCGGTTAAATCGTTAAATCGTGTGTGAAACCTCCAAGTACCTAGACGGAGAGAGACTGACTCACAGTAATCAACTTCCTTCAACTTTATTTGGAAACAGAAATTCAAAGCTGCTAGTACGTGCGCTGTTAGTGAAGAATGACTTTTGTGGAGCAAACAAGTAGTCTAAAAAAGACTGTCCTCCATTGTTTCCTGCTGGAGAATTGTCGTCCACTCCACTTTTTCTGTCTTTTGTATTTTTTCAGGAAGAACAGAAACCAAAAGTTTTCTTGGAAAGAAACAGTGCAATTTTCCTAACTGAGAGCACACAAGTGATGCCTCGGAAAGTACAGCGCATTTCTGAGAAGGAGAAAGAATGACAGAGCTTTTTTCTCCATTAAAGAAACATTTACAAGATCAAAGCAAAAGCTTTATTTTGCTTTAATCCTCAACAGATGAAAACAGTCATACACTCTTAATTAGACGTAGAGCATACTTCTTGTAAACTGATGGCAGAGGCAGGATCACATCCTCAGTCACTTCAGACCCAACTGAAAAAGAGACAGTCATTTCCTAATGCAGCCACAAATTACTTACCCTTTTGTGAAAAAACCAAAATCCTGTTCTTTCTCATCTTTCAACAAAAGTCTGTGTAACAGCTACAGATCAAAGAATTCCCTTATTAACAGAGCAAAGAAAAAAGGATCTCTTCTTACATGCTTTTTGCTCAAGTGATAAGAACAACTGTGACAGTTGACTGTTAACTTCCAGAACACACAGGTGTTTTGTTTGCGCCACAACCAGCACATATGTAAAGTCTGATCTGTTAGAAAAATCGTAAGGCAGAGGAGCATCAAGGATCAGACTGGGAGTCTGGGAGGTGGGAATGAAAAGAGAGGAGGAGGACTGGAAACTTCTTTCTTGCAGCTTCATGGATTGCAGTTGCTTTTGGCCCCTCCTTAGAAATCGTTCCTTTGCTGAACGGTCCATATGTCCCTGGAGATTCTCAGAATCAGCTTATACAAAGTTGTGCTAAGGAGGCTAGAGATACCAGTAGTCAAATCTGCTGGCTATTAAGCAGAGCTAGATGATGAAGCAGATGTTAGAATAGAGAGTGCAAGCCGGACTACAGACAGCCTTGCTGTTAAGAGTGACGTGCAGGAGAGATTTACGGGTTTTCTCTAAAGCCTTAAAAGCCCCAACCAAAAATTAATGAGACAAAGCAAATAACACACAGCTTGAATCAACACGTGAAATCTTGGTTATGATGAGGCTGCATTGTTAAGCTCACACTCAGTTTATCAATATGTCAGTTTATCAGCTGATGTCAAAAAATGAGTTTGGTACAATAGAGTTACAACAGCAACAACACAGTCCTTTAGGGAGAGGTATCATTGAGCGAGTCTTACGTATTGGGCCACTGTGGCTTTTTCCTATGAACTCATGTCTAACTTAATGAAAACACACGAAAATCTAAGGAAACATCCTAAACCTGACACTTCGCATGTATCTAAACCACACCCCAGATAATTGCACACCTTTAAGAAGTAAAAAAGAAACTTCTCAAAAGCAGTTCTGGATTGCTGGTACAAAACAAAAGCATAGCCAAAAGCATGAAAAGGGAGCAGGCACTGGAAAAAAACCGAGAACAATAGGGCTTTATATCTTGCCTTGCACACTTCTTATTGACCGTAGGATTGTATCAGGCAGTATTTTTGTCTGTCGTTTTCACATTATTCATGTGAAAAGAGAGCACTAATGAGTTTCGTTTTCTTCCTAGATTAGCAACCATGGTTATCTGAGGTTCTGGGACTCAGATGCACAACGACATTGCTGACCTAAATTCAGGAAGACTTGGGTAGCTCATGTCCTAAAAACAAAGCCTGCAGCTGATGAATACACACAAGGGTAGATGCTGTACCAGATATCAAACCAGAGCTCCCACAGCTCACTCTGTTATTACTAAGCTTGGATCATAAACATCCTAAATACATTCAGAAATGCAAGAGCCATCTCACACTGAACAGAAAGAAGTTGACACAGTCTGCATTCTCATTTGTAATAGAAAACTACAATATCCCTTAAGGAGATAAAAAGGAAAAAAAAACTTTCAAAAAGCAATCGGTTTAAAAAGAAAAACAAAACAAAACAAAAAAATCCCAATAACAAGCCAACTAAAACCCAACCCAAACATTAATAGTTTAAGGTATTAAACGACCTGAGTATATTTTGCTGCTGCATCAAGCTGTTTAATTACAATGCTGCAGTTACTACTCGTTTAAATTATGTAATGTTTAAGAAAAAAATAACCTCAGCTCTCTAGAGCTGAATGATGGCTTTGTCTGCTAAAAAAAACTCAAAACCACCACCCCCCCCACAACCAAACCAAAAAATACACAAAGCAAAACAACAAAAAAGGCACCAAACCCCCAAAAAATAACAAAAGAAACCCCATCCTAGACTAAAAAAAACCCCACAAATAATAAACAAATAAAAAACCCTAAACAAAAATACACACATAATTGCAGCAGGTTCTAAATTATAATTTACTGACTCTGGAAAAAAAATTACTTTCTTAAGTGGGACCAGGATGACCCAAGTACTGGTAAAAGACAATTAAAGAGCAACAGAGGGCTTCAAAGACTCTGATAACAAACAGTAAGCAAAGTTTTCAAGGGAGCAGACATAGATATCCAACATAGTGCTGATCTTTCTGAGGAAGAGGATAGGGTTAGATAATTGAGAGAAGCATCCCATGGTTGAACAGCTCTGTTTTGAAGATTTAAGTTCTCAATGCATTTAGAGCACTTGGTCATGAGACCGAGACTGAAACTTTGACTCTGAAAGATGACGTGCACTGGTTAATGTATGCCAGCACAGTCATGCAAAACCAGTCCTCCCCATGTCACTGCTCCAATCTTTGTAGGTAACACAGCATTTGTAAACATTCTTCACTATGGCAAGACTCATCTATTAGAAGACAAAATTATGTCCTATATACTTAGTGCCATAAATATTTGTTTTATAAATAGATTATCTCATTTTTGAGAAGTCTTCCAAAATTCACGAAAATCCACTGCAATCTGGGATTAAGATCCACAGCCTTTCTACAGTTGATGCCAAAGATCAATTGTCAAATTAAAAAATTAAATTTTCCCCAGCAATTAGAAGTTTCATACCTATTTGAAAATAAACTAGACTTGAAAATCTCTAACCTCACAGACCTGTAGCTGTTCTAACATGTGCTCTGTTCCCCCTGTCATTAGAGTGACCAATTCCAAGGCTACTACAATGGGATGAAACTGACACAGACACAGTATGACAAAAGTTACACCTTCCATGAGTATGTAAATACTGATATTTCAACAATTAAAAGTGACCAGCCTTGTAACAAGAGACTTCCTTTACCTTACAAGGAAGTTCTGGAGGAAGACAAGATTGGTAACTATTAAAACACACACACACACAAATGCTATCACCCAGATTTTTGCTCTAAGTCAAATGCAGCTTCGAAGTAGTCCTGGAATAGTAGGTGGTTCCTCAGTTGAGGATTATTGTGTTCCAGAAGCTTTCTAATGCTTTTAAGCATATAGGTTTTATAAAGGTATGGCACATCCCAATTTGTGAGCCGTGGAACTACCTAAACATTGTTTTAATCACTAAGAAAGATTTCCTGGTTGTCCTTAGAGGACACAGGACCAGGAAAAGGGGGGATTAAGCAATCAAAAAGTATCCTACATTCTATTACTTTGATGCTTCATTCTGAAGAGATCTATTTCGATTATAGTTCATGCTAAGTGTTGGGATCACCCCAATTCTGCTGCATAATTCCCAACACTTGCCTTTAGTCTCAGAAAAATCCAGTGCAGGGGCACTAAGCACCTCAGCAGTTACTGCCAGTGATAAAGGACAATAGCAAAACACAGATACAGGTTCTCCAGTCCACAGCGTCATCTTTTTATAAAGAGCAGAGAAGTCAATGCCGCTACTTGAAACCAATGTTTAGGACCTAAGATGTTTGCATGTAACAGTCCAGAAGCAATTATAACAGTAAACTCGCCTAAAAATCAAATATATGCAGAAATCTTCGTCAGAAGGCTGAAGACAGGCCTTATATTCCTCATAATAATGTTATACTAAGTATAAATCTTACTGACCATGTCTAAGTGGCACACACATGCTTACTAAATGAAAAACATTTCAAAGTCTCTTAAAGCAGCCTGATGATCTCTCAATTACTATTAATTCACACAAGCAAACCTCCTTTGCCTTTCAGTACCTGATTCTTGCCTCGTCAGGACTTCTTGGATCCTGACAAGTATCACTATTTGACGGAGCTGATAGTTAAAGCCTTAGACAACAAATGCTTCACAAATGAAAGACGCAGTTTTGCACATAATAGTTTCTATTTTCTGAACTATAGGTGAATCACAGTTCTCAACCTTTAAAATTTTGCAGAACAAAAGAAAAGGTAATCTATTGTGTTGCAAATGATGCGACCTTGATAATTACCTCCGAAGATTAAAACAAAGCAGACATTTGCAGCCTCTGCTGGAGCACAGCTGCGGGGCCAAGAGCCCTCGACAATCAGCTGCGGAAACCGACGCAATTTTATGAACTGAAGCTAGGGAGCAGATAATTCAGAGATTCTCTCTGTTTCAAGTTAATAACTACTAGAAAGCAACAGTGAAGCACCAAAGTTTTCTCATTTGTTATATCACTCTTAGGTAAGTATGTTCAAACAGCATGTACTTTCTCATGCTGGAAAAAAACCGCAAACAGGTTTCAAGTACGGGGTAAGTAAGGGCAGAGTTGTCAACTAAAGCAACTGCATGCCACTGGTAGATCAACCTTGGCACTTCAGGGTGAAAATCTAATGTACCTGGGCTCCAGCACCGCAAACGCGGCCGATGCCAAGGCACTTTAAGAGGGCAGTTAAAGCATTTGTCTTCTGGAACTGCCTGTCCTTTGTTTCACGGTTCCCTGTTAACTTGAAACTTCCCCTGACCTAGTTAGCCAAAGCCCAAGGCACGGCTGGAATCCACTCGGGATGTGCCAACATAAAGATTTCAGGAATTCTCTGTGCAACAAAGGCAGCCCAAGCCCCCGACAGCGGGGGCGTGGGCTGGCCGGGGGACCCGCCCCCCCAGCGGCCCCCCCGGGAATAACCTGGGTAAACATACAACCCGACTCGCCGGTGACATCTCTCCCACTTTCCACGTAGTATCGCGCTCTCACAGAAAGTACTTATCACGGAAAAAGTCACCGAGAGCCGCTTAATCCCGTTAGAGAAAAGCCGATCCCCGGCCGAGCCCGGCTGTTCGCGCCGC
>JAYDZK010000128.1:39200514-39210616 GCA_034509185.1 Euphonia xanthogaster | reverse complement strand
TTGAGCCCTGTGAGAGTCACTGAGTTGCTCAAGTGCAACTTCAGACTAATTAAATAATGCAGCTTTTTCTGTGGAGACTGCCTCAGGTGGATCACCCTATGTTAGCATTTTATGTGCAGTCACTTGATTCAGCATAGCATGCTTTTAACAAATCCTCACAAGCCTACCTTTTTGCTAGGTTTTGGCTTGATTTGCAGCCTACTGCCAGACTTCAAATTGTTTTCAGATGAAATTAAACAATGAGGTGCACTTTGACTGTTAATAGGCATTCTTTCCAGTGCCAGATGAGAGACAGTCTTGAGTAAAATACCTAAAACATGCAGTGTAGACGTTGATTCCTCAGCACTGTATGTTTCATTCTATGGATCTGGTATAATTGTGTCCCACTCCCTATTGAGGTCACTTAGGATAACAGAAATATAGTTGGGAGACAGATTTTTTTCAGATGGTCTTAATATTTAGTATTTGAACTCAAATAGTAAAATCTAATAGTAAAACTTATTCACAAATAAACAATTACTAGGACTGGAGACCATAGCTTATACTGAATGTGTGGAAGTAACAGGCTCTGTTTGTATTTTACAAATTTAAATTTACTGAAGAAAATACTGTGTGAGGAAATTTGTCATGTAAGAATATTTGTGTGTTTGAATTTGGTGACAGATGGGCTTTTTGATGTTGAATATTGATGACTATGCATTAAGGTTCTCTTTGCAAAATATTGTTTTAAGATAGATGTTTAGGAAAGTAGCATAGTTAAATAGCACAAAAGGTATTTTAAAATTGTGCCTAAATAGCTTGCATCCTAATTTTTACAGTCAGCTAAAAACTAAAGGTTGATATGAATTTTGTGTGTGATTCATGTAAATGTATCCTGTTTGGTGTCTGATTGTCTTTCTAAGGGAAATGGGAACAAATACGACACTCTACAAGAAGGATGTTCTGCCCAGATTCATAATGCAGTCTTGGACCAAACAAAACTAGATTTGCAGTTGCTTAACTATCTTGACCAAGACTGGAGAAGCGAGTACCACATAAAAAGCAATCTGCCTGATATCAGCTTCACAACATTTCAGTGTGTCACAGAGCTGGATAAGACTGAGCTGGATATTGCTGTTCACGTGACCTACACAACTGGGCAGATGATCATAGAAATTCACAGTCCTTACTGGATGGTGAATAAAACCGGTCGAATGTTACAATACAAAGCGGATGGTATTCACCGCAAGCATCCTCCAGATTACAAAAAGCCCCTCCTTTTTTCTTTCCAGCCTAAAAACTTCCTTCAAAATAACAAGGTACTGTATTTTGCAAACCTGACAGCTCTGTACTCCCTTATGTTGTTGTATGAAAGTATTTTTGCACTTTAAAATGTATTTACTCTATCCTGTGCTCTGTAAAGGGCATGAAACCTATAATATCTCTGTCTAAAAACAGTGTTCTAAATAGGCATGTAGTCAAATATGCTTGAGATAGGAAATTTACATTATGAGAGGTGTTTTTACATTATGAGAGGTGTTTTTAAGGAAGAGATCCTCACTTTGAAAGAAGAAGTTCACAGAGAAGTTGTTTTCTAAATAAAACAAATTCCTTTTACATTTAAACTGCATCAATAAAGGTTCTTACTCCAAATAAGACAGAGAAAATTTGTAGGAAATGTAAAGCTGTGGTCCTGGAGCAATGAATGCTACCTGAAAAATTAATATTTGCAATGGTGGTTGGTAGATTGGCTCTGGGTACATAGAATGCTAAGGTTAAATTCACCATTTGAGTTTCCCAAGTTTTTTAATGATGAATGTTACTGATGGGTGAACGATATGAAAGAGATTACAAGAGCGCATTGATTTTCCTTTGAAATTTTAATTATGATTTTTTTTAAAGAATCCTTATCTGATTCCTATCTCTGGAATGTCTTATACTTGCAGTGCTTATTCCACATGGGTTATAACTAAGCATGGAGGAAAATACATTTGTGAGATGATACTGGCAGTTGTTATGTCTTGATTTTTTAATAGAAACACCAGTATTTCCATTTATCTTTATGCATATACTTTATATATATAATTTTAAATGTTGTCAGTGACTTGTAAATTGAAAACTAATTCAGAGTGCTTCTTCACAGGTGCAGCTTCGGGTAACTGACAGTGAACTGTCTGATCAGTTTTCCCTGGACACTGTTGGAAGTCATGGTTCTGTGAAATGCAAGAGTCATAAAAAGGAATATCAAGTGAGTTAAATTTATCTTTCAAATTAATTATTTTCAGGAGATACAAAGGTGGTTGAAAAGTGTACTTAAAGTAATGTCTCTCTCTTCACAGGTTGGTGTCACCATAAACAATAGCAGTTTCAATATTACTAGAATTGTAACCTTCACTCCATTTTTTATGATTTCAAATAGAAGTAAATACACTTTGGAAGTGGCTGAAGAGGGCAAGGAAAAGTGGATTCCCATTGTTTTGCAACAGGTAAACTTATAATGGAAGCTGTTCCAAGTTGTGTCACTAAGGGAAAAAAAACTGGTTTGAACACTCTCTGATGGAAAACATGAGCCATCTATAGTGTTCCATGACAATGCCCTCTTGACTATACCATGCCTTTTCAAGAAATGATCTGTATTCTTTACCATTTCTCAAGCATCAATAAAGTTTGATTAGGACATTCTGTAATGCTGGTTTACATTCTAATTGGGATTTTTTATTCAGTCAGCTTGTATCATAAATAGTATGAGAAAAAGACCTCTACTGTATTGGAGTATTACTATTATCTCTCTGCAGTGGCACTGGAGATTCTGTTCAGTTTAGCAGTGGTATGTGGTAGAATATTTTGGTTGACTTGGTATGCATGAAGCCACTTAGGTATGGGGAGAAATTCCCTCATGTGATTCAGTTTAGAGTGATCCAAATGGTTCTTGTGGATCTAGTCTCACTTCTGCTACTAAATGCTCAATGCATACTTCCTAGAAAGAGATCCCTAGCCCTCAGGCCAAGTGATGTGAAAATGGGTTTAGGGCTTTTGTCTGTGCTGCAGAGGCTGTTGCAGACTGGGTGTGCATCTTGGCAGTTTGCACTGCAGTATCACACAATTATGGTTTTTGTGTGTGTTGGGTCTTGGGGCCATCATGCCTTCCTGCAGGACAAATAGGAAAAGCAGTGCTTGTTTGGGGTAGTGTTGGAGGTTTCTTAAAGCTGTAAGTGATCTGTAGTGCCTTCGGGAAGAGTGAAATCCTTCCCCTGCCCCTTTCCCTTGACAAGAGCATTATCCAAAACAGTTTAGCCTAAAAAATAGTGTGGTTGAAGGCCCAGTTGATTTCCTTTAGAATCCTAGAAGTACAGGATTGTTAGACTTGGAAAAGATTTCTTAAGATAACGTATCAAGTCCACCCACAAACCTGGCACTACCATAAATAAATCACCACAAAAATAAATTCCCAAATGCCACATCCACAAATTTTTTTGACACTTCCAGTAATGGTGATTCCACCACTTCCCTGGGCAGTCTATTCTAATGTCAGACTTTCCATTTAGTGAAGAATTTTTCCTCACAGCCACTTTAAATGTCCTCTGGTGCCATCTGAGGCTGTTTCCTTTGGCCCTGATGCTTGGAGACCAGCTCCCCCTTTGCCACATCCTCCTTTCAGGCAAGTTGTACAGAGTGATAAGGTGGCCTCTGAGCCCCCTTGTGTCCAGTCTGAACAATCACATCTCCCTCAGCCACACCTCCTAGGACTTGCCCTCCAGACCTTTAAGCAGCTCCATTGCCATTCTTTGGACACAGTTCAGCACCTCAATATGAGCATTGTAAATACTCCAAATGGTTACTAAAAATGCTTACAAACCAAATTAGAAAAGTTAAAAGAATATCTTCAATGGGATTCCTAACAACATCTTTCTATTACTTTTTTGGTACATTCAGCACATGCTCCTCAGCTGTGTGTATTATCTTTAATGATACAGTCATAAAGACATGCCATTTAAATAGCATTATTTAAGTTACTGAAATTGATAAATTGTTCCAATGTGATTTTTGTTAAGTGTGCATAAAGGTTTAGATCTTTAGATGTTGAAGTCACTTCAGCTTCCCATTATGCTTATCATTTTCAAAATAAGTTTCTTTGCTTTTACTCAACAATGGACGGTTTGGCATATGCCCGCCTGTTTGTTCTATTTTTAATATTCTTACGTTCCTCTGAACCAGGTTATTTTGCTGGATCTTACATAGTTTTTGAGTTCTTTACACGTATGATTCCTTCTCTAGTTTATTGATAAAGGCCTGAAATGACTACATCACTCTAGTAGTGTATGTGTAGTAGTATGGGCAACTTCATATCTAATTTCTTACTCTTAGGAAAGATGATCAAATGGTATTACTTCTTGTTTTGTGGTTTATATTTGATATATCTTTGCTATTAGAATGATTTAAAATATTTACAAAAGTCCTGAAATTTCTGCAAAAACTATTCAAAGGTAGTAGTTTTGGTAGTTGAAATACATTCTGCATATATCATCCCTAGGTTTCCCATGTTGGCTGTGTTATTTGTATGCCTACAGGATTTTCTGGTTTGTTCCAGAAGTGTCAATGTTTCTTAGGTGATTCATAATTGTATTGATTAATCTTAGTCTTCTTTCAGTAATAAAGTATCCAGGGAAGACTAAGATCCAGAGTAATCTTAGGATCACTCCTAAAAACTTCTAAAAGGTTAGATATGGCAGTTTACCAAATAATGGTGTATAGGTCAACAGAAGAATCTGTATCCCCTTCTAAAGCCTATTTTTGCATTGTGTTGGTATTTTTCCCTTTGATAGACAGTCTCTAAAAATCTGTGTTGTGACAACTTGATTTGCCAGGGTTGTTCTTTTGTAATTCAGTTGCCCAGTCCAATATCCAGTATTTCATCTCTTCCAAATGTAGGTAGTATCAAGCCTCTATTGGTCTGTCTTTGGTCTATCTCTGTTCTTAATCCAGAACAACTTCCAGGAGCAAGTTTACATCTGATTCTGTTGCTAAGATGGGTAGCTCTGCTATTCTGATAGTCTAGATTATTTTTTAATTAACGCCTGTAATTTTTTGGAGTATTTCTCACATTACTCTCTTACATAAGGTAAGAGATCTTCAAAAAATGAAGCAGCTTACTGAAATGTTAATGCTTATTTTGGCTTGCTCCTTTCTCCCACTATTTTTTGTCATTTTCTATTTTTTGTCATTTTAAGTTAAGCAGAGATTTTCCTGCTGATTTTTTTTAAATTTCAGTCTTCTTTCTTAGTGACAGATAACTTGTCTTTTCAGAAAAGAAAGCAATTCTTATGTAGAACTAATCTTCTCTGAGATGTCTTCCATGTCCCATCTTTCCCTGTGGAAAGTACTAAATATATCAGAAACCTCAATCACTATTTCTAGAAAATGCATTGTTCTTCAAAGATTGCAATAGAGTTTATTGGGCAGTGATAACTGTGCAGTGGTTTCTAAGGACAGTCCTTTGAATTATGTGTAGTGCAAGGCAGTTGATCAGCAAATATCCTTAGAGAAAGAAGACATTGCTGAAGATTGTTCATAAGACCAGTGCTAAATATAAGTTAGAGATCCCATTGTGGAAGCAGAATTGTTGTATAAATATAACATCTGGTGAAGCACTTTGCAAGTGTGTGGTGAAAGGCTTGAAAATTACATTATTATGTGACACAATCTCTGGCTAAAGTCTAGTACAAAAAAATTTCAGTTACCTATAATTGATTCTATAATGTCTTGTTTAGCCAGTCTTTTTTACTTCCTTGGTTTGGATTTTAAACTTCCATTTACTATTGACTGATTCTCATTGAATTTCCTCTGGGCTCAATTAATTCCATGTTGAGACTTACATGCTGAATTTTATTATAGTTTACAGCACAATTTAAATTTCCTTTGTCTGTGGGATACGTGTTGATGTAAATTACACCTTCAATCTTACAGTTTAACTATATTTTTTTCCTTTGTCTTCCTGCTTCCTGTGGTGTGAGAAACAATGGGAAAGGGAACTTAGTGGCATGGTAAGTTGGTGAGCTAGTCTTTCACCACTGAAGAACTAATTATAGGATTCAGATGCAGTTAAATATGGACATATCATTTCTTAAACTATGTTAGAGAAAAATGGTTCTAAAATTTTGGATGCTGCATGTCAACAGTTTGAAATATGGAAAAGATGGTCTATCTAGAAAGACTTTGCCTGTTGATAGCTGAGAGTTACTCTTAGTCATAGCTTGTTCTTGTGGCAGGACTCAGTTAGAGACTTTTCATTAGTTACCATTAAAACTTTTGTCTTCTCTGTCTCCTGGTTGTCTCCATTTAGCAAGTAAACTATTGAAGAGAGATTGCCTTTGATATTTTTAAATCAACAATGGTTATGATTTCAGCTGTGAATGTGAATAGTAGAAGGTGCTCTCTGATTTAGCTGCCTGATATTCCATACTGTGTCTTTTAGACCCACATACATATGTGTGTATATGTACTTTTAGATAGATATGAAACACTTTTAAAAGAACTGCTAGTAGTCGATGTCCTGTGTACTCAAGTTACCCTGGCATTTATGCAATGTCATTCATTATCACTGTAAAATTGATTTGAAATTTATACTTTTTGGAAAAAGGTCTGCTAATGGAAAAACATTTAAATCTTTTTTATTTTACCAAGCTTGGCATTTTCAATGTTGTAGTTATTTTATACTCTGGATTTTATGTACTTTTTCCATTTTAAATGTACTTCTTTTTGTGATTATGAAGTCTTACTGTAACCACTTTAGCTCCTTACTCCTCACTTTCTTCACTATAGTCAGAATTATTTCTTGACTTCCTTTCAATTTACTGTATTCAGGTAAGTGATAACTTTCAGGTTTTTTTAATAGGGTTTCTGATCCTAATTGATACACTTTTGGGTAGACTTTATTAGATGAATTTTGGGCTATTGTGAATGGAATTTAAAGCCTGATTTGTAGTCTCACTTTTGAATTTCTGATTTTTCTTTTCTAGTGCATTCCCTTTTGGCCTGAAAATGATGCCAACAAACTGCTTGTTAGAGTTGAAAATTCTGATCTCCCTCCAAAGAAGATAAATTTTGATCAGCAAGAAAATTGTCTTTTACTGCATTTGGACAATAAGGTAACATATTGCCTTCCAAGTTTACATGTTAGGTAAAACAGCATAAATCACTTTTTAATTTTCATTTTTTCAAAACTTTGTTTTCCCATGCTATCAACTATTGCAAAACCTTAGCTGAAGAAAAGATGATGTTTATGCAAATGCATTCTCCTGCTCTCTCTTTTGTGTGTGTACAAACAGATGCAAGTAGGTATTCTGTTTTAAGTGCTTCTCTGGGGAGCAGTTCTACAGGAGCTAAAATACAGATTGTTTTGCAAGTATTCTTTGTGAGAAGTATTAATATTAGGTCTAAAGTAACACTGAGTAACTTTGACTTCAATAAATTTACTGGTATGTTGCAGATAGTCTCATCTAGCAGTAGGTTTTAAGTAGGTGAATGGTTTTTGTAGTATAAAATTCTTGAGGCCTTGAATGTGTATGCTTGTAATAAGGAAGGTTATTCTACTACCCCTCTAACTTTTCATGGTACAGAACTCCTGCATAGTTTTAATTACAAATGGTAATACCTGCTACCTTGAAGGTATGGTAAAACAGCTAGTTTTACTGCATGATAGTTTTATCTTATGATGAGAGGAAAAGTTCTTCAAAATACTTAAATTACATTTGCTTTGAATTTACATTTGCTTTGGAAATCTATTCCACTGTTATTTACTTTAAAATTTTTACAACTGATAGCTTGGAGGAATTGCAGTGGATGTTAATCTGACTGAACATTCTACGGTGATTACCTTTTCTAATTACCATGATGGTGCAGCTCCATTTCTGTTGATAAACCATACCAAAGAAGAAATTATTGAGTATGGACAAAGGTATGTATGATGAGGTTTAGTGTGGATGTTTGCATGGAGACATATGAACTGTAGTTTTGTATATTGTAAGCATGGATTCTCTAAAGAAGCCTGTTTTGAGGAAATGGCTGTCAAATTTTGTCAGAGCACCCAAAAATCTCTTGCTTGGTAAATTGAAGGCAATGAATTGTTAGCAATGTTAAATAGTGCTAGGTAGTTTTACAAGTTAACTGTTTTGTGGTGTCTTTTTATATGAATTTTGTGGCCTTGTGACATCTACATTCCTGGTGGGGGGCAAAGGATATGATTTTCTGGAACTGTGCAGGTTCTGACTGTGCAGAATAAGTAATGAAGAAAATTTAGCTGAAAGAATGGGTTCAAATTTTGTGAGATAGGGGATGAGAGGTAGTTACATAAATTTTGCCAAGCCAGGACAAAACCAAGATAATTTTAATGAATATTAGTTTTCTGCAATGAGTGAATATTTACTTCTGCACATGGTTACACTGTTCTCTACTTGTAATGTTTTTGTAATGCTTTGCCACTCTATGCAGATACTGTGCAATGCTGAGAAGTATATACCTGCAGCATTCTTGAATTATTTATTTTTAAATGCCAGACAGCCTATTGTTTTCACCCTTCAGTCAGTCAGAGCAGCGTTGTTTAAAGATTTTTACTTGGGAGGTGGAAGAGTTGTTAGTCAAATCCTGTTTGCCTGAAGAATGATTGTTTGGTTTGTTTTTGCTCTGTAAAAATTAGTAATTTTTATCTTTTTAGATGAATTGTGGGAATCCCTAGTGTCAGTTTAATTAGAACAGAGTACAATGTTTTGAGTGGAAGGGCCTACCTTTAGTCCAACTACCTGACCACTTCAGGTCTGATCAAAAGTTAAAGCATGTTATTAAGGGTGTTGTCCAAGTCAAGGGCTTGGGGCATCTCATGCCTCTCAAGAAAGCCTGTTCAAGTGTTTTGAAAGAAAATCTTCCTGATGTTCAGTCTAAACCGCCCCTGGCACAGCACGGATGCAAGGGAATGGTTCAAATCAATGGATCCTAGCAAGCAGAGATCAGCATCTCTCCACTTCCTCTCCTGGGGTAGCCTCCTTTCAGAGAGCTGTAGAAGACAATTCTGCAAATGTTTAAGTATATGTGGGGGAGAATGGAGTTTAAAGCACATTTGTCTGAAAATGTTGATCACAAAGGGGGAAGAAAATGAGTATATAAAATCTACTGTATATACTTTATTTTTAAAGTGTGTGTATGTATATTAAAGTACAAATACTCATTCTTATTGCTGTTCTGAGAATGTTTTTGTGTGTGTTTTTTCATGCACAATGTTATTTTTGTTCTGTTCTCATTACTTGAAAATATTAGTGTTCTTGTTGAAATGCTAGAATGCAAAGGTCATTGACACAGAATTTGACATTGACATTTTAATTTAAAATTACTTTGTTGTAGCTCCCTCAGTGAATTGGAAGACTGCCTTCAGCCAAATAAGGCAGTGTTGTACACTTGGGCAGACCCAACAGGATCTAGGAAATTGAAATGGAGGTGTGGAAATAGAACCGAGGAAATTGCTGCAAAAGAGGTATATTTTTTAAATCAAAATCTTCTTTTATCGGTGTCTAATTTTATATTTATATGACCATTCATCAGTGTATGCATGAAACTGGTATTTAATGATCATGATCAGCAGTCTCATACATGAGTTCCAAACACAGGACAGTAATGACACTTTGTTTGCCAGAGCTCGTTCAAGTAAGCAGTCTTCAGTTGAAAGGTGTCAGTGTGCATGTGTGGTGAGATGGTGTCATAAAACTTTGTAATTACTTTTTTCCTGTACCTTAAAAAAAAAGTCTTCCATGGCTGTGTTGCTAAGACTCTGGATTTTTTTTTTGTGAAGTAGAATGATAACAGTGTTGTAAAAACTTTTCCTCTCATTTGTAGGACAAAATGGAAGTACTCAGTGTGGATTGTAGAAAAGTGGTCTATTTAATGTCCTTTTATGAAGGTTTGCAGCGTATTGTCCTGTTCACTGAAGATGAGAATGTATTTAAATTGACATATGAAAGTGTAAAAGCAGAACTAGCAGAACAAGAAATTGTTCTGTCTTTGCAAGATGTTGGAATTTCATTGGTTAATAATTATACAAAACAAGAGGTGTCCTACATTGGAATTACAAGGTAACTTA
>JAYDZK010000128.1:38915016-38925920 GCA_034509185.1 Euphonia xanthogaster | reverse complement strand
CTTTGGTGCTATTTTTCATGTGTGGGTAGTGTGTATTGTAGAGTAATAACTTTGAGGAGGACACTGATCTTCTTACATTTAAATTTGATGCTTGTATTTTTGAATGTGACAATGGATTCTTATTAGATTAAGATGTTTTTCACGTCTAGCTGAGTTTGTTTTGAAGTTTTGATTTTTTTCACCTTCATAGAATTAACAAAGAACACGAACTAAAAGAAATAAGTGCAAACAATAAAAATCAGTTCTCTAGTGGCAAAAATGTGATCTGCACGTTGTCCTATTTTAATAACAAAAGCTCTGTGGATCAGTGCTAGAATCACTGAGCAAGAGCCCTTTTCCTATTTGTAGAATGACGCATTTTAAAAAAATTGAAATAAATATATAATGGATTAGAATTACTGTTCTCATAGTATTTAATAATGGCGGCCATTTAACACAAACGGTTGACCTTCAGTCCAGCCAGAATCATTGACAGAAGGATTTTAATTAATAATTTGAATATGAATTTTTGTGATTGTATGAGCAACTCTTTATTGCACTTGCTCTGCATATATACTTTACAGAGCCAAGCGCTACTGTAAGTACTTTGGTGACTTCATGACAGAAAAGTTATGAAGCTACCAGTAGATAAAATTAAAAGTTAGCATTAATTGTGATGTAATATCTCTCATGTTTGTGTGTACAGCTGTTCAGGAATGAGTTTGTTTCATGCAGTGCCAGGGTTGGGGAGAGCTTTTTTTCAGCAAATTTTTATCACTAAAATTCATAGCATTTACTCTTAAATATTTAAGCTGTTTCTCAAGACCAGTGCTGGGGTGAGTTAGTGGGATCGATCTAACCTCTGGGCAAAGAGTCTTCTAAAATGACAGCCTCAGTCATGGTTAAATGGATAACATCAAGTTGTATGCCTCCTGCATCACCTGGGAATAACATAAATGGTTATTTCTTTTATACAGAAATATACCAGACAACTACAAAGTTATTTTTCTTCAAGGAGGTGGATCTGCTCAGTTCAGTGCAGTCCCACTTAACCTTATTGGTTTAAAGGAGGGAAGACAGGCAGATTATGTGGTTACTGGAGGTTGGTCAGCAAAAGCAGCTAAAGAAGCGGAGAAGTATGCCAAAGTAAATATTGTTCATCCCAAACTAGGAGCCTATACAAGTAAGTTGATGATTGTATCTGTCCATGTGAATGCTTAGCTTTTTGACTCACTCTAAAAATGGATCCAATGTAGCTGTTGGGCTGTTGAATGTTAACTAGAGTTAACTGCCCAGCACTCGAAAGAATGTCTGCCATGCCCCTCCTTGTTCAACACTGGGAGATTTATTAAATGGCTTAACAGTTTCCACCAGAAAAAAATGGTGAAGTGGGGCTGAGCAGATGCCAGAAAATAAGTGGCAAGACAAAAGTGTCTAAGTAGGGAAATTGTCTGGGCTCTCTCAGTTTTGTGGTTTTTTTTTTTTTTTAATTCTTTAACTGAGTTCTTGAACTATTCACAGGGATATTGTGAGATATTTCAATTTCATGTACACTCAGTAATAAGATGGCTCTAAAATTCATAAGCTGGTTTGAGATTTTAACCTTGTTGACCCAGGATACAGGAGACCTGAATTTTGTTACCTGCTTTTAAGGATTCCTAAATTATCATCTTTCTCACCAACGTGTCACTGAATATACATAAATAATTCTTGGGGCAGGAATACGTGAGATATAGTTTCTCTTCCTGCTACTTTCGCTCACTTATCTTCCCTCTGGTCCCAATTACAGCACTTGAACTAAAAAGAGTGGCAACAAGACAAAGAATATCCCCATATAAATTAGTGCCCTAATTTCCAGTCAATACACTAACTTGGAAATTTATATTACAGTTTATATTCTGTGAGGCACAGGAAGGAATTGAACCTATAACTTTCCAGTCTGGAGGAGTGTAATTCGTCATTTCGTAGCTGTAGATAAGAGGAGAGTCAGTAAATAATGATGGAGGCAATGGTACCGTCTCCCACTCTTCCCTCCTCCTCCCATCAGGTCCTGGAGGAGAAAAGGAAGGGAGAGCAACTATTTGTTCTATGCCAAACCTGTTTTGTGCTGTCAGGACATGCCTGTATATTGCCTGTTGACAGAGGAGATCTTAGTTTTGTAAATCAGTTGCAAAGCTTAAAATGGGAGAAAGGTAGGTGACCTTGTGTTTGTTCAGCTTGGGCAAGACTTAAATGCATTTGGGATTGCACAGAAACAGAGTTTTAGAAAACTTTCCTAGTGAGAATTTGGATGTTTCAGTGGTTCCAAAGGCAGCAGGAAGATTCTTGGACTCAGTGTCTGAATTCCTCTGAAATGCTGTTTTGAACCCCTAGGACAGTAGTCTGCAATTGCAGATGGGAAGAAAATAATTTGAAGAATAAGGGGTGAAAATCAAAAGGTTTTGCCAACTTTTTGATGGCTCACCAGAGAATTTTGGGAATGCAGTGGTGTATTGGCTTTGCAGATACATTGTCTTCCTGGTAATAACATGATTAATAGTCTATATGGCAAAATTGTTCTTGGTTTGCACTTAAGTTTCATGTTCGGGTAAAACTGCATGCCAAGAAAATTGCTTGTCTCCAGTGACCTCTGGGTTTCTTTTTTGGCTCTTAGGCATTCCTGACCCAAGCACTTGGAATCTTAATCCAGATGCATCCTATGTGTATTATTGTGCTAATGAAACTGTTCATGGTGTGGAGTTTGACTTTGTACCTGATGTCAAAGGAGCAGTCTTGGTTTGTGATATGTCATCAAACTTCCTGTCCAGACCTGTGGATGTTTCAAAGGTAAACAGTTGGGCACAGTGACTGCACAAAGCATTTTCAAAATTTAGTGCATATAGTGAAGCACTTTGAAATGTCTGGATGGCTAGACATGCTGAGCACTGAAATTAAGGAAGTCGTGTTTTGTTAATTGAATACCTGAGGATAGACAGAAGTGTTGAAATTTCAGGTTTGAGATTTCAATGTCTGTTTTCCTTTTTCTTGTAAAAACATACTGAACTATGTTGGGATTGTTTATGTTAATAGCTGCCTAAGATTATTTAGCTACTGTGTGATCTTCACTGATGAAGAAAATACCTGCTAAAAGAAAATAACAGCTAAAATAAATGTCTTCTAAATAATATTTAGTCTGTAGATAGTGTATGACTACAGCAGGGTCCTGTTAATTACTTTTTTAATCCTTCATTTTACATGAAAAATCTGTAACCTCTTTTAACCAGAGCTTCCTCTGCCTCACAATTATGGTGTCTGTTTCACAGATAGTACAGGGGCAGAACACAGGCAGTTACTATCAGTAGAAGTGTTACTGACTAGTGAAATAGCGTATTTGACCTTTCCTACCTGTGTGTAGAAAAACTGAATAGTTAATGCATTCAACTTGGCCTTTTCTGATCTGCCTCTTTGTACAGGTGGATTTTATGATGATTGTTCGGAAATACCAGATGGGTTGAAAATACTGTGAACTGTGTAGGAATTTGTTTTTAGTAAATTTGCTTGGAGTAGTGTGAAATTGCAACAGGCTGCTTTGAGAATTATTTGCAGCTATTAAATAAACATTTAGCAAACTGTTGTGAAATTTGTTGTGATTATCTTCTTCAGCTGAGTAGCTGTAAGTGCACTTTCAAATCAGAACTTCTGCTGACAGAAGGAGTTCTTCTTTTAACCTACAACTTGCTAATTTTCAACACATTCTCTGTTCTGTTCAGCTGACTAGTATGCCTGGGGTATTACTCAATAATAAGATCTGCAAGTGAATGTGTGTACCAAGTTCTTTTCTTCTTCCTTTTAAAGTTTGGTGTGATTTTCGCTGGTGCTCAGAAGAATGTTGGCTGTGCTGGAGTTACTGTTGTAATAGTCCGTGAGGACTTGCTGGGATTTGCGCTGAAGGAATGCCCTGTTGTACTGGATTACAAAACACAGGCAGCAAATAGCTCATTGTATAACACTCCACCATGCTACAGGTAACTCACTCTGCTATGTGATATCCCCTACTCAGAAAGCTGCTGCCATCTGCCTCTCTTATCTAGGAAAGCTTCCAAAGTTGCATGCTTGCCCTCAGGCCACTGATACCTTGGGGTGTTTCATGTGATATCTGTGAGAACATGGGAAGTGTCCAGCCGTGTGACTATTAGGCTTTGTGTTGCCTGGTGCAACTCAGCTGCAGAGGATGTAGCCTTTTTCAAAGTAAATATTACATGTCACAGCTCCATTGTAGAAGTTGCAGGATGCGGTTCTGGTTTACATGAGCGCAGCTCTAGTCAATTCAGTGATGATGCTCTCTTACTGCAAGGAGGTAATTTGGCACTTAGACTTGCTTCTTGATCCTAAATATAATTTGATATAATTTCATCTTGATGTTGTTCTCAGCATTTGAATCTCCAGATCACCATTGACTTTCTTTACTGGAAAATGGTAAATAATATTGCAATTCAAGTTTTAAATAATATAAGATATTACAAGAATATGTATTCTTTTAATATTTAAAAATATTTCTTGTTCTTTCTACATCTTTCACTACTATTGGTTTTGAAATGAAACTGTAGAAGAATTTTTTAAAAGGCATTTTAGTAGTTGCTTTGCTTTTACTGTCTTGCAGAGTTTTGCATAATTCTTTGACTGCCATCGCAGTGTTTGGTTTGGCATCCAAAGATAAAACTGATCTAGCTTTATAAACATTGCTAGCAATCAAAATCATAAAATTGCCATTTACTTGATGATTTCATTATGCAAGAAGCAGATCAGACTATAGCTTGCTTTTTTAAAATTGCTAGCTTCTGATAACTAGTAGCTTCTTGTAGCTTCTGATAACTAGTGAAATGGTGCTTTGCTACTAGCATGTTTAGCTGCTGAGCTAGTAGTATCTAGCCATTCTTATCCTGAAGAATTTTAATACCAGCATCCTCTGAAATGATTATTTTTAAAAAAATCTTCAATCTAGTTATCATCTTTTTCACAGAAGTTTTTAAAATTACTTTGAAAATAAAGATTTCCTTTTTCAGGATAATTTCATAATGAAATTTTATACTGATATTTAGTCTCAGCTCTTATAGCTTCCAGAATTGCAAAGTTAGGTTGCCTAATGATCTCCAACACATGTTAAATGTACTGTACAGGCCCAAAGTTCTGTGATTCCTGTATATAAACCCTATAACTTAATTTCATCATTATGATTAGTATCATTGAAATTTTACTCAATTTAAGTATCTTTGAATCTGCTGATTGTCACTGCAGTGTACTATTGCCATGACATAGGAGCAGCTATCTTTATCAACAGAGCAGTAAATCTTGTGAACATTTGTTTATGCCAGATTTTACAGTGCAGAACTTGTTCCCCCAAGTTGTGTGCATACTGTACAGTATGTAGTGCTGTAATTATGCATTCTAACTGGCAGCCTGTCTGCCCTGTTGGCTGGGTACACCCAGTAAGAATTAGCTATTCAGTGTTTCCAGATTTTGGTCTGCTCAATGTAGCTTTGTAACATAGGCAGGATGTATGTCTTTTCCAGTGCTTGATGAAACCTCTATTTCGTGGTCGATTATGTGCCTGACTGCCAAGTCACACATACTGTTTTTGGACGCTGTATACTTGAATATGCCAGGTTTTAAATCCAGCCATTCATGTTTTCCAAGTACAAAGCTATTTCCATTTGAAAAACTGAAGTTCTACTTAATCTCAGTACTTGGACAGAGTGTAGTTCCTCTGATTTGAAAAGCAAAACAAATCAAATTCTGCAGCCTTATTTTAGCCATTGCAAAGAACTTCTGAAAAGAAAGTGCTGCTTTAACTGTTACTCAGTATCTGACAGTAGCCTTAACAGAGTTGTGGGTGGTAAAGGGAACTGAAAATAAAGTTGAACTAACAGTTTCTCCTTTCTCATCACTGTCTTGCCGGATTTCACTTCATGCAGCAGACTCACATTGGAGTATGCTCCAGAATCCAGAATGTAACAGACTGAAATGTTGGCAGGATGCACATCTGTTTGGCTTGGCCCTAACTGTCTGTTCCAGTTTAAGGAACTGGCAAAGATTCTTAGTTCTCTTTTTCTGTGCTCTTTTCCTTGCACTTGTTAATGGTTTGCTGGCAAACAGGCAGGAAATATTAACTGAATTTGCAAAAGCTACTTCAGCAAAATGTTAAATTAAATTAAGGTGATGCTAATGGCTTTAACCTCATGGCACTACATAGTTGACTCTTTGACCCTAATCCGTTTAGCTAAAATTAACAATGAATTTGCTATAAAAATCTCATTTGCAAGCTCTGAAATGCATTTTTCACTTAAAATTGTTCCAGAAACATTATTTTGATTGACGTAAAAGAAGGATAAAAGGTTCCAGCTGTCTGGGTTTTTGTGAATGACTCTAAGGCTGACTTCTAAGAGTTCACTTGTCCAAAAAGTTTTGCTCAAGGAAGTGAGGGCAAAATGTGAATGTGGCCTCGTATATTTGCCAAGGGCATAGTCTTTACTTCACTTAAATCATTTACAGTGGAGTAGTTGATAGTGTGCTGTCATAAATGTGCCAAGATTGTGCTCTCAGAGCAATAAGGTACTTCCTGTAAATGGCAGTCTGTAACCTTGGTTATTCTGCAGCCTTTTGGAAGTGTTCAAGCATTTGATACTGGCACCCCTTCAGAAACAAAAAGCAGCAAAATTTTAAACAGCCTTCTGCTAGATATGTGTTAGGGAAACTTGTAGGGTAATGTTCTCTGAGCACTCCCTTGGAATCAATAATGATTCCATAAGAATGAACTTGTTGGATATACGCCATAAAAACTTGTGAGCAGGTTTTTATGTAAATTGTTGTAGCTGTGGGAAATGTCTGAACTTGAACAAGCTGAGCTTTGTAGCAAAAGCACAAAGGCAAAAGGCGTCAAGAATTTTTTTATGCTGCACTTAGTGTCTAGTATTGAAATTCTTGGTCTCAAGCCATGTGATGCCAGTAAGCTTCCAGCTCTCTACTAAGAACTTGACTGGTAACAGTCAAGTGTGATACATCATAATTTGTTTCACCAAACTTCACTGTTCATGTGGGCAAAAGGTCTTTGTAGGCAGAAATGGGATGAGAATTCTTATTTTTAACATTTGTGAAAATACGGTTACATTTCTGGCATGTTAATGTACATGTATTTGAGATTTACTCCTGTATTTTTGCTAGAGCAGCTGCACAGGGCAAATGCTATTAACTTTTTTGCTAAATTTGGCTCCTTCTAGGCAGTTGTGTAGTCCTTCTAGGCAGGACCTGACAGGCAGTTGTGCAGGCAATGAATTGGCAGTGCATGCAGTATGTCTGGGGGTGTTTTTGTGAGCCCTTCTGGGCTGCAGGAAACCTGCAGGACATGTCCTTCTGTGGTAAAAAGGATTAAAATGGGTCCAACAGGTATGTGTGGCATTAGAATTTCAGGATATTTTACCCTGTGTCCAGAAAACATTGTCTGAGTTGTCATAACTTGTAAAATAGTCAAGGTTTTGATTTGTTAATCTTAAGTGCCTTTAAATCAAACATGGTGTTTTGTTACTGAAACATTTTGTGAACCATTAGACCAGACTTATTTTTTTCCTGTTTGAATAATTTCACTGAAAAATGTTCTTTCCTTTTGCAGTATTTATATCATGGGATTGGTACTGGAATGGATAAAGAATAATGGTGGAGCTGCAGCTATGGATAAACACAGTTTAATCAAGTCACGGATGATTTATGATATTATAGACAAATCTAATGGATTTTATGTGTAAGTTGCTATGCTTTTCCCCTTTGCTTCAACATTTGCTACATAACCAAATATTCATAACATTTGAGAGTTTAATTGTATTTTTGAAGTCACCTTTTTTGAGGACTCCTAGAGAAACCATTCACTTGGTAACTGTCCAAGGATAAGTCTCATTCCAGTAGGAAGTTATTTCAACTTAGCGTGTATAGATCAGTAGTGAACCCTACTAAAAACATATTCTAAACTTAATAAAACAGGAGCGTGGGAGAAGAGTATACAAAGAACAGATATGCAGATTCTGGTTTGTATCCTTACAGAACCTCCTGGTGACATGTAGTCCAAAACAGAGAAAATTGCCTGAAAGAAATTGTAGAGACCCCTTTGCATTGTATTTTGCCTGCCACATTCCAGGAGTCAAAGACTGCTTTTTCTCTGTCAAGCAGAGCATTTTTATTAACTAACTGTGCTAAGTTCTGAAACACTTCCTGAAATAAAATAGAAAGATCAGATCTCACAATGGAATACATTTTCTTTACGTACTTTATGCACAGTTGATTTTCTTCAGTTATTTTTGCTGGCTTTCCAAAGCAGATTTAACCCTCCTGACTTTTACACTGTTGCAAGTTGCAAGTATTTTTGAGCTCACAGGACCTATCCATAGTTAAAAGCTGATACTGTACTAATTTTAATATTTGCCAAGCTCGGACTACTAATTGACCATGAAACTGCAAAATATTTTCTTTCACCTTCAGTGTAAAAGCAACAGCGTGGAGACCTAATTTACTTCCAAGTCCAAGTTAGGATAGAGCAAATTAAATTTGGATTTTAAATTAAAGCTGTCTGCAGTCATAATTGTCAGGAATAAAGTTTCATCATAATATTTAATGCATTCTTCTTATTCATTTAGTTAATGAAAACAGCTTTGCCTTTAGCATCACCATGATCAGCATTGTGATGCTACTCCAGGGAAATCCTGGGGGTTTTTCATAAACGTCAGAAAGCAAATGAAGCCTTAAAAAAAACATTTTGTGACAAACAGAAATCTGTATCTGGCAAGTTGGTCTGTAAGGCAATGAGTGGGAAATGCAATGCAAATTAGATGGTAAATAGTCAGTTGGGAAAGCAGAGCAAGCTTCACTAACTGAGCTGTATACAGCTTCCTAAGCAATACAGTTAAGACTGTGAATTTTTAAATTGTATCTATAACTTAAAGGAAGACTTAATTTGAAATTGCCTTCCCAGCTGTAACATGGCACTTAATCTGTGGCACGCTTCCCTGAGTAAGCCATGTGACAAACCATTTAGCAAATGGAGCCTTTCTTCCATGAAGTGCTCTGTGCCATTTGTAGTTTGTTTTTCAATGTCTGTGCACTGAGTTACATCAGATTGCCTAGTAGCAACTGGATATCCTAAAACTAAAGCGTGGCTGCAGTAATTCAGATGTGGGAGTGCTGAGAAACATAGGCCTTTTTGAACATTAATTTCCTGGTTGAACCTGAAGTAGAAGATTTGCACAGGCAGGTGTTATGATGGATTTTTTTTTTCTTTTCATCATGGAGACATCTGGACAAAGGAACAAGTGAGGAACTAAATAGAATGATACTCATTCTTTTCCAGATAGCATAATAATAGTTATGAAATCCACATGCAGTTTATGAAAACTCATTTATATTGAATGTCTGCAAGAATCTACATCACAGACTTAGAAAAAATAAATCTGAAGGCTTCAGATCTCTTTTATTAGTAGAAACACTAAAAAAGATATTTAAATCTTCTCTTCCTCCCCTGTAATTTCTTACTTCCACAAAATAGTTGAAGAGAAATTATACATATCTTGAGTTTTCCACTTTAGATTAAATTTTTAAGAAATTCAGGAGTTGTGATGCATCTCATGTAATGTTGTGGCCATGTATGCAGTGCAAGATTTGTTCTAGAGATACCTCTTCTCTATTTCATGATTCTGAGCAATGCTAATTTAGAAGATGGACTGAAATCACTAACAGAAGTTTCTAATGTCTATGAAACTTTACTTATGCTATGTTCTTATACTTTAGTTCTCTTTAGCTGAGTGTAATTCTGGTAGCAGTTTTGACTAATTGAGAAGTCAGTCTTCGAGGAGGAAGAGAAGAAACTGCTTAAGACTTAGTCAAAATTTCCTATAATTACCTCAGCTATCCTAAGTAACTATTTATTTTTCTTTTTTTTGAATTTTAATTTGGTCTGTATACAAGCCTCGTGTCTATTTCTCTTGCACAATTCTGAGTATGTCAAGAAGGGTTAATAAGCCTTCCACTTTACCACTTCCATTATTATACTTGGTTATAAAAGGAAGGTTGCTCTCTTTCACAGAAAACAATGACAATTTTGATTATGAAGGATTGATTTTGGTTCTAAACAGGTGTGATTATTCATTTCTCAAACTGCATGTAGCTGAAATACAAATTTAGCGCAAAGTGGGTTAAGCATTACATTCTGCAACCTTTCTAGATGTCCAGTGGAGAGAAAGAATCGAAGCAGAATGAATGTACCTTTCCGCATTGGCAGTGTCAAGGGCGATGAAGCCCTGGAAAAGAAATTTCTTGAGAAGGCTGTGGAACTTAACATGATATCTCTGAAAGGACATCGGTAAGTATTAGTCAGGTGAATCTCTGTCCTGTGCAGAATAAACTATTACTACATTGGTACAGCATGAGGCATTATGCATTGACTTACCAGCCTTTCTCATGCATCAGCTGTTCCTCATACTGGTTTGGCAGCACTTGAGAATAGCAGTCATTATATTGCAAACAGAGATTGATGGTGGCTCAGCTATTGCTTAGGTGTAGTGGGGAGCCTCAGAGAGCTTTATCCTTAATTCTGCTCTCTTCTGCAAATCTGTCTCTGAGGTCAGATTGTATCAGTGTATAAAATCTCTCAGATGGCTTGTCTGCCTGGTTGCAAGAGTTCTTTCCCATGTTCAGTAGTGTTTGTGGGATTAGTTTTTTGATGTCATTGGGCTACAACTTTGGAGCTGTAAATAACTAATAAATACTAAGCTTCTCTAGATTGCAAGCCTTGAAGAATTAAATATTGCTTCCCATGCACAAAAATGTGAATTTTATAATTTTAGAGTAGGAACTTAAATGTCTGTGAGTGCTACTAATGTCTTTTTTTAGAATATACAAAACTTTCTGGT
>JAYDZK010000128.1:38792312-38809340 GCA_034509185.1 Euphonia xanthogaster | reverse complement strand
AGCCTACTGTTCTCATGATCTTTGGCTGCTCAGTTGTTCTGTGTCTTTATTACAGGGTTTTTCCCTCTCACACTGGTATAAATCACAAGGTGCTGGTGTTAATAATGCCACAGTCAGGATAAATCTAACAGTTTTAGCATTCTTTCTGAATTCTTGACTTGGCTTTTAGCTAATGATATGTCAGCATAAACTGTGCAGAAATCAATAGTTGCCTAGATCACCATGGACTGGGCCCAAGGTATTACGTGATTTAAAGCATGTTATTTTTTCTGCAAAAATGATTTTATGTGCTATTGATTTTAGAGTTATACTGCTGTTTGGGTCCTTCTTCTTTTTTTTTACTCCTTTTCTAGAGCAGTCTTCAAGGACATCATGAACACCCTGAATCTAGAGGGCAAGCCATAGCTTGTGATGTACTTGTGCCAGTAGCAACATCTGCTGTTTGCTATTTTCTTTGGACTCAGATTTGAGATGGCAGAAATTTGCACATGGTGATCTCTTTGGATATTGGCTTCTGAAAAATATGTCCCTTGGTTTTGAACATGTGGTTATGCTCTGCCATGTGATGGTTTTCTTTAGCAATGTGGGACTCCTGCATTTGATCAAGGTTTAATTCTGATATGAACCCTGTTCAGATCTTTCTGTATTTGAGTTTCACAACAACAGAGCTCTAGTGACTTCAGCAGCGGCATTAATATCTCGCATAGTAAAATAGGACATGCAAGTATCTTCTTTCCTTCTTCCCTTCCTCGCTTCCTGCCTTCCTGTCTTCCTTCCTTCCTTCCTCCCTTCCTGCTTGCCTGCCTCCCTCCCTCCTTTTTCAGCAAGCAAACATTGCATCTGTCTGGTTGCATAGACCTGTGCAGATGAAGTGGAATCAGTGAACCAATCCTGATTTACAACAGTCTTAAATGTACTCCAGACCTGAGGATAAGACATAAAAAATCTGTGTTGCAGAGATTTGGAACCCACTAAACATCCAGTCTTAACTGTATAATGTAGCCTGTATTCAACCAGGTTATTACAGTGCTGAGGGCAGCAACTTCTGTTAGTTCAAAGGTAATTATTCTCATTTTAAGGACACATGAACTTCTCTGACTCTTCAATACACAGAACACACAATGAAGCAAATGAAATAAAGTAAAAAGATAAGAGGAAACAGAAGCTGTGTATTATATTAAGTCTATTAAGGACAAAGAACAGATCCTGTTATGGTTTACACCTTCTCACTGATTTTCAGAAGCATTAGATGGTTATGCAGGGATGTAGGTTATGGAAAATTGCTTTGAGATGTTCAAAGGAAGCAGCAAAAAATTAATGTGCATCTCTGCATGCTAAACATAAACTTGCCAGTCTCATTGCTTTATCTTATGCAGGGGTCACTAGGATAAACGGTTTAAATTCTCTGCATACCTCACTATTAATTAGACATGTTTTTCATGTCAGGATGCCTGTTTCTTTGCCTTCATTTCCTTCTTGTTTTCATGCTTCCTCATGCTGGATTACATTATAGACTGAGAACAGACTTACATAAAATCATACTGTAATAGTCAGTAAAAAGATTGTCTATTGCCTGGGTACACCTGGGTATATTTTACAAAAGCTACTAAGTAATAGGCAAAAATGGTTTGAGAATGAAAAAAATAAGGCCGACATAAATACAAGTGGAGCATGCTCCTGCAGGCAGTTCCTCAGCCAAGGAAGTTTGAGTAAAAAAATAGTAAGGGCTTCCTGTCTCTGATTCATACTTCATTAGAGATTTCTTTAATGATTGCTCTTTTGTGTAGCCGAAACAATGTTCATTTGCCATTTATTGATGGTTTAATACTAATGCAACGGGATGAAAATTGAACGAGGAATAAGGTTAAATGAGAGGCATGCTCTGTCATAGAAACTACAGGGTTGATGAGTGTCTCAGAAAGCTGAATGGAAGGAAATATTTTTTCAATAGATCTTGCAAATAACAACAGAAATGAACTGATCACTTTTTGGTTTAATGGTACATTTAACTAATTCTGAATTACAGGGGAACTCTTTTGGAAGTGTTTCTCACAGCAGCATTAATACCAAATGAATTAATTGAGATCAGTGTTATTGCAGAGAATAATTGCAAATAAATGAATATAATTAGGGAAATAAAAGTGTTAGCAATTTAATTTTTGCATTTAATTCTTCATTGCTAAGATCCTATCTGTTCTCTCTTGCAATAAGGTCTCTCTGCTTAGTCCTCCTTATCTCACTGCTTATGTAGAGTTTGTAATTCTGGTGGTTCACACGTAAGGTGTATTGTAATTCCCAGGGGGTTTTGCTCATTTGTACCTGTCTGTGCGTATCTCTAGACTTCTGATGTGGTATCAGAGATGTCCTCATAAATCTTAGGGGACTGATTGACTATCAGTGATTTTCCTGAGTTTTACGGAGGAGAAAGAGACTGTAAAACTTGCCCATGGTTGTATTTGAGTATGTGAATAATGGTTTCAGCCCAACAGTCTTTTTTCCTATCTCCACTCATTTTTGCTGACATAAGTCTAAAATAGCTTGTTCAAGGTCAATGGAATTATATCAATATAGAATTAGGGTAAATAAGAGAAGAACCAGGTTTCCATGTGTATTTCTCCTAGGAGTCCTCTTAGGATTTGATGGTCGAGTCAGCAAGCTGAGGAATAATTTTCCTTATTTTGTAAATGCAATTAAAAAACAAGCTAAATTTGTTTTGACTTTTCCAGTCATATTTCCTCCAATCTAATGTGAATGAATCAGATAAAGAGGATTCCTCTGCCTACGTGATTATACAACTCATGTTTGTAAATTTCAAGGAAGAATAGAGAAGAAGGATTTTGGAGTCTGATGGAGAATCATTATTTGATAAAGCAGGGAGAAGACTTTGACCTATGTTACTTGAAAAGCCCTTATTAAAGGTAACAGGATTATTTAAGCTTTAGCTTCCTAAGTATGACTATTTAAAACTAGTGGAGAAGCTAGTCAGAAGTTTTATTAATTTTTCTTAGTGTTTGAGGAGGTTGCTGGTTTTAGAAAGAGATGTTGAGATTTCTCTGTGAATGTCATGGGAAACCTCAAGGGAACTAGCTTTTTCAATCTCTCCAATTAGATATAATTTCAGAAACAGGCTTTCTTAGAAGGATCAGGATGTTAGTGCTTGGCTGAATCACTTTAATGAAAGGTGGGTAGGGCAATTCCTGAATTTAGGAACCAGTATAGTCCAGCATGCAGTATAAAACAAACTGGGAATATTTTATTGTTTTTTCTTGATGATACCTGATGAGCCTGGCCTGTGATGGCTGAGTGTGGGCTACCATGTATCAGAAGAGACATCTGCAGTCCTTCCCATGCAGCTTTGAAGAAACGGACTGTAGCACATGCCACCACAGCAGATACCACAAAGACGATGTTTTTTATTACCCTACTGATACATTTTATATCAGCATATTGCAGGAAGGCTCTCCTGGGCCTCAGATTTCCATGAATGGTGAGGAATGTTCTTTAAACTTCTGTTGGGCTATAATCCTTAAGAATGCACAATACTTTCTAACTATTAAGCCATATTGCAAGAGTCACTTTTGGCTTCAAAGTATGGTTTGTGAGTTTGCAGGTGTTTAGCTCCACTGAAACCACTTTATCTGTTTCTGCATTTGTCACCAGTCTTGCTTTATCAGAAGGAAAAACTGGCCATAAGAGAGAGCTGAGAGGCTTTTACTGAAAAAAAAAAAGAAAGTGCTGAACATACCCCATGACTTCGATATAGAATCCTTTGTGAATTCTAGTCCCCATTTTTATCTATACAGGTAATTGGTGCCTGGCAGCTCATCCCCGTTGTATGTCTTTGGCTTAGCTTTGTGTTAATTACCTAAATTTACTCATTTAGAGGCAACGCTGCATGTGGTTTGGCAGGCACATGTTTGCCTAAAGAGACTTTTGTGCATGCTTTTCTGCCTGCACAAGAAGCTGCATTTAGTGTACTGTACTTCAAAATGTTATTGTTTGCTTTTAGTCAGATAAACAAATATTATGATAATGAAAAGTCCATGAACAAATGGTGACAACAGCAGAGCACTAAACATAAGAATTAATTAGCAAGAGCAGTCAGCTCTCCCAGATGTCTGATGTAATTTTGAAGAGACAACTTGAAATATTTAAGGCATTCAAAACACCACTTAGGAGAGTGAAAAACACCCATACACTTTAACATCTAAATTACAAATGTGATCTCTCTCTCTTAGCTACTGGCTTATAAATGAATGATACCAAGACTTACATGCCTATAGCTCATCAGTTGAAATAAAAAGTCTATTCCTTTGCCAGTTTTCTGACCGTATGTTCTTCCCAGTTCTGAATTTTTTTGTCAGGATGGGCCAGGAGCCAATGGGTGGAGGAAGGATTCCTCTCATTGCAGTAGCTCAGTCCTGTACATGCTGCACCAATTTTTAATATCTTGTTTTGGAAAGTGGACCCAGAACTCATAAACTGTCATGCTGAAGCACAAGCATTTCCATTATGTCTGTCTTTTCCCCCATTTCTTTTACCACAGTCTTTCCTGTGCAACAACTGCTGTACGCATCTCTTACTTTGCTGATGTTTCGAGGGCACATTTATAAGCCAGTTGAAGAGTGGGGTCCTGCTGCGTCTGTTGGGGTCCCGGTATCTAAAACAGCGATTGACCTCTGATATGTTCTGTGCCATAATTTTATTTGGTTTAAGTAGCAAGTAAAGTTGCTTAGAGGCTTCAGTTGTCCTTGGTCAGCCTGAATCTGTGCGCATCACTGTTTTAGCTAGTGGACGTCTGCTGGTACAAAAAATACTCTGTAAATATCGTTTCAGCTGCCAGCCTTGGCAGGAGGAGTCCCTGGAGTTTCCAGTGTTCCTGGTAGATATTGCTAGACTGTGGCTTAGCTATCTACTCAGGAAAGGGGGCAAACTAGATTCTGTATTGCAAACTTTGCCATAACCATATGCAGCTGAATTACAGCCAACAAAGATATCCTCAGATGTACTGGGATACAGGGAATAGCTGCTGCATTTTTTATTTTTTCTTAGCTATTAGGCCAGGCCTTGCTACAACTTGTTCCTAAAGAAAAACTGTTCAGAGGTTTTCTGCCCGCCTCAAGTATGACCCTAGGAATTTGTTTAAAATTTTTTCCTCTCTTAGTTAAGCAGATCAATCATGGCAGGAATTTGGTTGTGAATCCAGGTAAAGATTAATGTGAGGTTTAACTTCACTGGAAATGAGAATTGTCCGTGTGTGCTGAGTGAGATTTGTAAAATGAGGAAATACTCACTAAAGCAGAGTATTGGAATATTTTCAAATTAAGATCACAGTGAAAATGAATTCAGTGCACTCTGGTTAATTAACAAACTAGAAAGGTATGAGAAATCCTATCTCCAATGACTAACACAGTCTGCCTTTTGATCTCAGTGCAATAAGAAGGAAGGCAGATCTTCTGAATGTCTTAACAATGTTGATTTTGCATACTCAGTGGAAGTTTCCGAGAGTTGCAAATATTTAGAGTGAGAATATGTTCTTGTGTAGTCACTGTCATTTTTCCATGACGACATTATCTCCATTTAGGAGGACTGTCCTTCTCTGTTCTTGCTCAATCTCCAAAATAACCATTTGAGGGCCATTTTTTTACATAACAGCCATCACCTGTGCTAAAAGGAAAAAGGCAGTGTAGCAGTGGCAGGCTCTTCTTGATACGCTTTCTCCTAAACAGATTTCAAGTCCGTTTCAAATGGACTCAGTTCTTTCCAATTTCTATCTCATGTATTAATGGTTTCTTTTTTCTTTTTTCTCTTCCCCCCCTTCCCTGTCCTTTTTTTTTTTTCCTTCCCGGATATCTTATCAGTTTCCCTCCTTCCCATAGCACTGGGCAATTTCTATCCAGGGAAGCCTAGCTATGTGCAGGAAGGGAGGGAAATCCTTAATAAACATCTGTTACCTTCATGGGACTGAGCGCAACTTCTGCAGGAGAGATTTCTTGTGTCTTAGCAAAAGCCTGCTTTTACAGGCTTCTGTTACGCCTACAACATCAAAAGGTGGCTAGTGCCTGCCCTGTTAACAGTGTTTAAGGGTAAAATTCTATCTGGAGACATAGTAGTTATGTGAGGGAGAAGCATGAAAAAGTTGCAGAGGAAAATGAGGAGACAGCTGGGCTGCGTGAGGAAGGAACAACTGGAACGGCCTAGATACATTCATCGAGTGGTCACATCACTTCCTTCACCCCATTTCTTTTCCCTGCAGGCAAGCCTGATGATTCCCTTGTCAATAACCTGAGGCAAGGGAAGAAAGGCAGAATCATTGGGAAGAATGAAATGGGGCTGAAAAGCAAAGCAGGTCCTAGGACAGAGCATATTGCCATGGATGTGATAAGGGATACATGAGAGGTTTTTTTTACGGAAAGAAAAGGACAGGTAAAAGAAAGAGTAATGAACAGAAAAGTGAAAAGAATTCTATACAGTTGTGAAGTAAAAATTATGGTGATTAGTAGAAGTGATATAATGAGGAATACAAAAAATGAAAGTGAATACAAGAACAGAAAAAATTGTAGCCTTTTAGGACAGTTTATTTTCTTCTGTTTTTTGGCAGTCATCCTTGAAAGGCTTTAGGAAGGTGATCAGGTCAGATGCCTAATTTCTGATGACTATTTCTCTGCTGTGGAAATTGCCTTTAAACAGCTGGCACTGTTTGCTCTTTTGAGTTATTATCTTAATGGCATAAACGCTTATATTCTCAACTGGTTTTCAGTGTTGGTCTTTCTTCTCCTTGACAGTCCTAGCAAGACTCCAAAATGACATTACAGAAATGGTGTAGCATGGAATTACTTTAAAATAAAAAACTTAAACCCTTACCAAGTGTAAGGTCATAGGTGCTAGTAGGAGTAACTTCAGGTGTTAGGTTCTGAATACAATGTTTATAAGAATCTATAATAAAAATTAAAATAATATTAAAAAGCATTGGAGTTGTTACTTCACAGATCTGTAGCACAAGTCCCATAACCGAATAAAAAGGCTTAAAGTTATGAAATAAGTGATGATTCTACTGTGAAGCTGGCAGCCTAGAAAGAAAATACATCTCACAGTTGTTAGTCACAGAGAAATAATTATTTTTATATACATCTTTATATTTTTAGGACACGTGATTTTGAACAGTTTTGTTGGCAATACAGAATAGTAGCAGAGTAAAAATAGCTTACCACTCTATAGAAAGCCTGTGGCAAAGGGCAAATTTACTGTAAGCATTATATGAGTCATTCATCTGTGCCTAAACAAATTCTGATGATCTATCAAACTTGGAGCTTTATGCATCCAGACTTCCTTTTTTTTTCACCTGGGGTGGCGGCTGGGACAGGTAGCAAAAAACAGATTCAGGAATTTGGATTGGAGTTAGTAGTTAATTACCTGAGTTATACATGTTTGGGTTGTGTTTGAAGTTCAGGAGTGCTCTTAGCTTGTCCCTACCCATCTTCCCTTGATCCCTCTGTGGAGGTCTGTGTTTTCTGCATTTCTCTTGGTTGAGGAAGATCCTTGTCTAAAGTGTTATAATGCACCTTGCAGGTCAGGAGGGGCTACTGCTCATGTTATAAATGTAGATGAGCCTTGAGAAAGCGTGCCTCAGGCCATTGAAGCTTTTTGTACTGCACTTAATGCAGAGGAGAGATGGGATGAAACCATGTCAGTGAGATGTAAGTCTTGCTCCTATACCTCTCAATTTCTGGGCTGATAGAGGACTGCAAAAAATGTTGCCGGGGGTATTCTTCCTCACACAACAAATTACTTGTAGCAGCACCCATGAAATTCTTCAGTCCAGCAGACAGCCAGTGAAAGGGTGTAGACCCAGTGCTTGATTTCTAAATAGTTCCAACACCTTTAATCCCATGAGTTTACAGCAAATATTTGTTTCATTACACTTCACTTTGCTACCTCTTATTTGAAGGTAAAACATTCACCTTGTTCCTCATCACTTCTCTGCCCCACAGGACATGGTGCCAAAAGTATTGATAAACTCCACCCTCATCTAACTGCAGTAGTGCCAAAAGAGTCAAGTTTTGCAACTGCGTTATGTATATACACTTTTTATTTCCCATTCCTTTAAATGTTGTATTACAGGAAGCATTTCTGTTTGTTCCCCCACCCCCTCTCTCCCCTTCCTGAAAAGGAGAAAGTATGGCTGTAATAAACAAGTTCTGACTCTCTTCTGAAATCTCTTTTCCACTGAGGGGGTTCAGCTGTTCATTACTGAATGTTCTTAATTTTGGGTATGTGTTTGACTCACATAACTCAAGTCTCATTCTCTCTCACCTCTATTTATGTGGAGGAAAATAATATAAAAGCGGTTGGAGGAGAAAACAAGAGATATCTTTAACCAATCATTTACCAAAATTAAAATCTGTTCAAATTCATATTTGTTAGTAGGTAATTCAATAGCAAGTTCTCTCTTTCAGTGGTGGCTGTGGTGTTTGTTTTACTCAAAGAAAGTGGTGGGAAGCAGCCAGAACAACCATAAGCCAAATGTGAGACTGAAAGAGCATCAGAGTAGTACAAATGGCTCAGAGTGTGTCCTCTGTAACTGCTGAAGCTCTTGCTTGGAAGAAAAATTACCCCTGTTTGCCCTGATACAAACCCATACATGAGGAAAAAAAGGCTTTGGCAGATGTCCTCTGGAATTTTTGATAATTTGTTTAATTCTTCTGTGTGTCCGTCACATTATATCGGAAAGTGGGATAACTGTTCTTCTCTACCCACTGTGGATGCTGAGTTATGAAATCACTGCTGTTTGTAAAACATGGGGAGGTCCTTAATTGGAAGGATCAAACATTTCCTCAATTGGAAAAATCAAACATCTTGAATAAGTAATTTTGTACTGGGCAAAATGGTCTTAATGGCCTTGGATTTATAGCAAGATTTAATCTGCTCCCAGGTGGTCACTAATCCTGGAGAGACATTCAATTTTTTCAACAATTGGTTGCTTTAGTAATGAATATTTCTAATGAGAGTAGAGAAGCTTATCACAATCCACACATAGCATGAAACACCTAGTGGTCTACTTTAAGTGGTGATGTTGTTAGCATTCATAGTTTATAAATGTTGTCTGCTTGCAGTCTATTTATTAACTTCTGTAACATCACAAAGGAAAACACACTGGATGAGAGCAAAGGAGAGCTCTTGAAAGCTAACTGAATGCATGTTAAATCTGAGCAGGGATAACAGACTTCGGCATGGTCCCGATCGAGTAAAAGAGACAGCTTTACCCCGAACTTGTCTGGGGTTTGTGCTGACAGGTTTGAGCCCTGTTTGCTTTATTCACAGAGCTACAAATTCATGAAGATTCTGAAGTGTTTCTGTTGTTCATAACATGCCTGAATTACCTTTGAATAAGAAGTTTGTCACAGAATGATAGAGCATATTGATGGTTTTTGGCATTTTAGGGAGAAGATAAGGTGTAAATGATGTTGTCAGAAATTTGGTAGCAGTAATTGCCTACAATGAGTTCAGGCTTATTATTCACAACAAGTCAGTCTTTTTAGAGACAGCTGCCATCAATACTCATTAAAAACATCAGAACTTTATACTGCTTCTATAGCAAGGATTAAAAAAATTAAATGAGATTAATTTAATAATCCCCAAACCTGACACATATTTAAATGCATCTGCTTGCATAAACACTCTGAACGTTCACTGAAAGCCTTCCACTACTGATTTTTCTGATGATATACTGTTGTGCTGAGGTTTCCAAAATGAATTAAGTGCTACATTTGTAACTACTCTTATTGGAAAACACATTACTTTTATGAATGACTTCTGCTGAGTGTGAAAAATTCCATAAGTATATCTAGTTCTCAGGTTAATCATAATGAGATTGCATAGGTTCAAATTATGTAATTTTTCAACTTCCTTGAAAGTCAGGAATGCAGCTGCTTGAATCGACTCAGATTATAAACACTAGTCATATAACTTTATATCTTGAAAGTCTCTTTTGGCGCTCTATTATTAAAATATTATGAAAAATGAAAGAACTCTGATTAAATATGCCTACATGGATAAATTTACATTAATGAGAGATGATTAATTATGAGTTAATACCCTGTTCAGAAAAAGCATTTTAGGTGACATAATGAACAGGGTGTGATGATAATCCGGCAACAGTCCTCTGTTGAGAAAATCAAAAGCCAGACACAAAGTGCTATTATGCATTTTGGAGCTATACTGATAATAATCACGATTCTGAACTCCCACACAGCTGTGCTCTCCTTGCTCCACAAGATGTCACTATGTAATCCAGGATGATTTCTGGCTTTTAAACTTTTTAAAAAGATTTTTAAGGCTAAACTCAGATATGGGTTTATTTCTTTTTCTGTGTTCTCAGGAAAAAAAAATCTTGTAGGATAGCCTATATTGAATACTCATCATGTGTTTTAAATAAATTAAAGGGTATAGGACTACCAGAATTTTAAGGACAATCTTCTTCATTTAAAAGACTGTAAAAATCCTGCCAGCAGTCCTTGTGAAACTGCTGATGATCCATAAGAAATCCAGGAGCATGTTTATGGCAATTGTTCTTAAGTGCCATTTTTAAGGGTGTTATTCTGCTGTTCACTCTTCCTGCTCATGTCTCCACCAGGCAGTGTGTCTTTGTCTCCTCCTACTATCACAAATACACATCCAACTAGGTGGAAGTAAAGCTTGTAACAGTATTAAGCTGTCAAAGAATTGCACCAGTTCTAAAAAATAGCAGCAATTTCCTGTACTCCACGCTACAATTAAGAAGTCATAATATGGCATCCTATAGATGCCAACCCCAGAAAGAATCAGTTGAAAAGAAAATCACTGACAGTGGAGATCTCATTTTCTGTATTCCTGTTTTAGTAGAAAAAATATGTGTTTAAGTCTTTCTTTCATTTATGTATTTCTTGGTAGGACTGTGATCTTTTACAATTCTGTCATATTTGGTCTGGATTTTCAAACTTTTTTTTTTTCTGGGAGATTAGATAAGGACATGCTGTCTACACATATGCCTCTTTATGGCTGCTGCCTAAGTAAGTAAAGTGCTGTAACTTCAAGATAAGGCAAACACCTTGTGCAAATGAACACTTCATCTTACCTCACCTTGGTGGTGGAATGAGAAAGTCACATCTAAAATATGTTTTAAGTGACTCCGCATTCAAAACGTGTTTCTTTCTTCTGACCTGAGGCTGACTAAGGTGCACAGCATGAAAATTTAACCCAGCCAAAAGTATTTATTTACAAGCTAAAGATAAATTATAGAACCCTGACAGCAAGGACTTCTCTATTCAGTTATACATGTCTTTTGCTTAATTCAAAAAATCTAATGGAAAATTCTATGATAGGACCTTTCTCTGATGCTATATGCCAGCAATGTCTCTACAGCAAAGGGAGCACAGAGATTGGCACTGAGGTCTTGCAGATCAGATCAGGGAAGGGATAAAGCTCAGCTGCTTCCTTTTAATTCTGTAATATTACACATACACCCAAGTTTTGTTAGGACCATGACTGACTACTCTTTCTCTCTCTTACACCTTAATTTGTTTTACTGCTTTTATACTGTTTTCTTTTGACTTTCATGAGGTAAAATCTTGCCCATGGAGCCTCTGAAATTTTCTTGCTGGTGTTGTCCTGATACCATAGCCCCAGTACCCTGGAGAGGCATGGGAAGGTTCCCTCCATCCCTTAGTCTAATTCATCCTTGCTCCTGGCCTGACTGTGCATTGCTATCATAGCTGTACAATATGGCCTATTTCAGTGTGTCGTTATTTCACTGTCCAGATTTTCCTAAATGCCATGTGTTGAGACAAAATAGCTCTGTGGTGCAGCTGGGGCACAGACTGTTCTGCCTAGCAGTCAGTCAGTCAGCTACGTCCAACTCCCCAGGCATGCTGCTGTACAGAATCATAGAATATCCTGAGCTGGAAAGGACCCACAAGGATCACCATATCCAAATTCTGTCTCTGCACATGGCAACCCCAAAAATCACACCATATGCCAGAGACACACACACACAGGGTGTGTGTGTAAGGGAAGACATCCTCGCAAGAGGAAGTTGCCTCACAGAGGTGCCTCACTGGCTGAGGATGATGGCTGTGGCTGCAGGCAGCTGCCAGGTGAGCAGTGCTGTGCCAGAGCAGAGGCAGTGAGGGAGCCAGGATGGGCACAGCAACTCCAGCTGTTTTAGCTGGAGAGAAGGGAAGAGAAGTGTTGCCACCCAGGGTTTGAGGTGCTCCTTAGTCTTTGAGAAGAAGACAATTATGTATTCTGCCTATACTAGCTGGTGGGATGCTAGTCACTAGGCATGGAAAGGGAAGAAGACACCCAGAAGGAAGGAGCCAGCATCAACTTGTTTTTATTGACATTTTTGGCTGAAAAGGATGGTATTAAAATACTCAGTCTCTCAATGTAACTATCACAGCTGTGTCAGTTACTTCAGCATGTGGCATCAACAGTGGTGTTTTAAATGCTGTCTATTACTTTTTAAGCCAATACTGTTTTTAATGCTACTTTAAGCATTCTGTTTCCCCCACTGCCTTGCAGTGCCCTGATGACAGCATTGCTTACCCTGTCCTTGGAGGAGGTGACATTGAAAGGCTAACTGGGCCTTCCTGCATTGCAGGGAGTCAAGGAAGAATGTCAGGACAGAAGCCCCACCAGGGATGCAGAAGCAAACTGGGAAATACTATCAGTCTCTGACCTTGGACTTAGGTTATGTTTGGACCCACTATGCATGCTTGGTTTTGTAAAAGGCAGCAACTTATAATTGCACTTACATCTGCAGAACAGGTATTTGAGGAAAGAACAAAGATCAGGAGACAGTTGTGGTAGTGCCTGGCTGTGGTGAGGGCACAGAGGAGAGCTACAGACCAAGTACACATGAGAATGTCTTCTTGGACTTCCAGAATAGTGTGTTGGGGACAACGTCTTCTCCATGTAAGAAGGGAAAGAAGCCTTGTATCCTCTCTCTGTAAGTCTTCCTTGTCTTTATGCAGGTTGTAACGAGACTGGAAAGAAGGACACACATTTTACTTCAAACAAGAGAGATTGGGAGTCTGCTTATAGTTAATTCATGGTTGCTGTCAGGCCCCCCTGGTAGAACCCTTGTACCCACCAGCAAGGATGATCTCTGTGCATTACTCTGGTGGTGAGGCTTGCTCAAGCTACTTTTCATGCTGATGCCAAGGATAAACACTGTGAATAGCTCTGAGCAGCTAAAAATGGCACTTGATGAATATTTGACAGGATGAGAAGGTGCAGTAGATGCACATCTCTGTTGATTTATCAGTGGCTTGCACAATGGCAACACCTAAGTACATAGATCCATGCCCCTAGGTAATGTACATCAGAGTGCAAAACCAAAAGGACTTCCTGCAGACACCAAAGGAACTACTGTGGGTGGCTTCTGATGGCCTCTGAGACAGGAGAGATTTTTGTCTCTACACATAAGCACAGCAAGTGTGGGTCCCTTCTGGAACACATTTGAAAACATCCCGATTGCTTTTAGGGACAGAAGTTCTCTGGGCATGATAAACTGAAGGGCACATGGCCTCACAGACTAATATGATAAAGGCAGATATAGGGAACTAAATTTCTGTTCAGTCTGAAAGGGTGGAATAGAGAAATGGCATAAATGGTCCAACAAGAAAAAAAAAAAGATAAAAACAGACCAAGCATTAAAATGGGAGTAAATCAGCATCTAGAAGCTGGTATGCTGCCTCTCTGGAGCTGGAGGCTTTACATCTAGAATTTAGGCATCTTCTGCTGGTCAGCATTCTGTCTGGACAGCAGCATTGTTCATTGGTGTGTGCTTGCAATACATGCCCAGACCAACCACTGAAGTGGTCAAACCTCAGCTGTGACAGGATTCAGCCATGTGGATGTCCTCTTAGCAAATCTGAGGGTGGCTGAGGTGTTTCTTTTTATGGAATGTAAGCTGTGGTTCCTGAGATGAGGTGGCTAGTTCTTAGACAGTAGCAAGATACAGATGTTTCTTTAGCCTGGTAAGTTTACCCTGGAGCATCTTGGTTCTTCCCTTAAACCTTTTAAGTCGCTATCTCTTTGCAATGTTGGCAGAGAACAAAATGGTGGCAAGTAGTGTCTTTTCACTAGGATATTATTTTATATATATTTCTGACCTAACGTTGTTCCAGGCATTGAGGAGCAGGGAAATATTGAAGTCTGTTAGGCCTGCAGTAAGGAAAAGGATGGTGAACATCAGGCCACTTTTGGAGTAGCCTTTGAGAGCCACCTAAGTGAACAGTACAACCAAAATTATTTGGACCTGCTTCTAGTGTATAGTGCTAATTGTTATGAAAATTGGCATAATTGGGCCCATTCAGTAGTAGGAATCTCACATGGAAGTTATTTTACTGTGTGTATGACAAAACTGCAAAATACTGCTCTGAGAATGTTAGATGGAGAAGAAAGAAAGGTTTTAATATGGTGAAATTACACTAATGGGAAGTTCTCAACCTTGGAGAGGGTTAGGGTTTTTAATATGACCATTTAAAAGAATAATACTGCTCTCAGCAAACCTTTCTATTCAGAATGAATTACTTTGCTGGCACCTGATTGACAAAGATGTTTTTTGGTATCAGGCACAGCACACAGTACACAAGGACACATATTTTCTCACTGGAGAGCAACCAGATTATTGCCTGCACTGCTGTTTTTTAACATCACAACCTAAATGGCTTTTATGTTCTGAAAACAAAAAGCAGGGAGGAGAAAGAAAAGCTTTTGAAAGAAAAAAAAATTTCCAATAACCCCCATTAACTGTAGAAGTCATTGAGGCAAAATGAATGGGACTAGAAATCCACTAAAAGCTACAGTACAAGGTATATTTAGACTGACAAGCCTTTCACCAAGTAGTTACAAATGGGACTAATTGCTTAAACTTGTTAGCCATTGCCAGAGCCTCTGATCCTTGAGTCAGCCATGGAGGCTATGGCAGAAATCAATAAGGCATTGCACACAGTGAACTGCTAGGCCATATAGGTTGCCTGAAGGGAATTGCTCAGCTCCCTCTGGTCTGGAAACTGAAAGCAGCCAACTGAATTTCCAGAAAAACTGAGAGCACCGCCCTGGGGCAATTTGGGCAATGGTGAGCATAAGGGGAGGGAATAGAAATACAGCATGAGAAATTATAGGGTGGACTTCCATGCTGTGGTGAAGCTTGTGGTGGATGTCCAAGCATCATCTTCATTAAGAAGCTAATGACCTGAGGCTGGCACTTTTGTCTCAGAGGTAACAAAAAGCTTGGCAGTACCGTCACTGGTATGAACAGTCTGATAGCAAACTACATATAAACTACAGCTACTATGGAAAGGAGACATCCCCTAAGGCAAAATTCTGAACTGTGGGAGAAATTCGTTCCCATGGGCACATTTTGAAAGGTTCCTGTTACATGGATCAGCTACTTTCAGGTGGAGTACTACACAGTTTCAATTAAATGAAGCATGTTTTTGTAACAATTTTAGACATGCTACAATTGTAAGCAAGCTGTGAGAGAGAAACATTGGTACTTGCACGCCAACAGACTTTGAAAGACAGAAAGGTACCATTGCTAGACCTGGTTGTCTCCTTGCCATGAGAGTTGGTTGTAGCCTCCATTTCTGTCCAGTGTCGCACAAAACATTGGCATGCGTGCTACACCTCTGAGTTTTGAAAAGGCATCTCTTGTCTCATATGGTCTCTCCACTGGTCTTTTGCTGCCCTTTAGCTTTTGTTCTCTCCCTTCCAGAAGTTTAATAATGCACTGCTATGTGGCAGCTGGCTGACCAACCCTCAGTTATTCTACCAGACTGCTCACTCCCTTTCACCTCTCCTTTGTCTGTCCAGGACAACTAAAAACAATTCACATAATTTGTTTCAGTTTTTGTCTAATTATTGTCGGGTGAAGACCAGTTCCATAATATTCAATAGCTTGGCAGTCAAAGACCGTCACAGTTTAAGGGAGAATTGAAAATGAAGGTGCTTTTCTGATTCAGAAAGTGTGTGGATGAACATATGCCATGCCAGATCCAGGCTCGAATTTTAATAGGGTAATTATCTATTCTGAAGAAGGTGTGCATATGTGCTTGTGTGCTCATACATCTTTCTTGCTTTCTTGCTCTCTTTCCCTTTCCCTTCCCCTTTCCCTTTCCCTTTCTCCCTTTCTTTTTCTCTTTTCCTCCTTCTTTTTCTCTTTCTTTCTTTTTCTTCCACTACCCCTTTCTTTCTTGCCTTGCCTTTCTTGTTTTTCTCTACAGTTGTGTTTTCATACACAGTGGTGTAAAAAAATTCAGAAAGCTTTTGTGAGTTAAAGACTGTCTTGTACAGGGATAGCCCCAGTGACGTCTTTCCTGCTGGAAAATGTTCAAGTGCAGGAAAGGCAAAAAATGCCAAGGTTGTGAATTCATTGCTGTCACTGTTTTCATCTCTCTCTCATACATGGTGCATTTTGCCTGGGTTCTCACTACTCTGAAAATGACTGTTGTTATAGTTGCTTGATTGCTTATAGAGAAAAAAGATGATAGCCTGTTAGAGGTCACTAAGGAGCTTTTTTTGAAAAAGATTTCCTAAATGATACAGTAAAAAGGATCTGCTGTGGTTAGAAAATGATGAAGAAAGTTGAGTTCAGCCAGATAGTGTGGCTTCTTTTAGATCTTCATAGGCTGTGTAGGACATGACTAAATTTTTCAAATTCCTCATCAGACTGGGGATAGCATTGTAGCAAACCTATGTGCACCTGGAGAAAAACAGCAAAGTTAACACAGGTAAGCTGAGAACCATTATCATGTGATTTATTATCATGTGATTTATAAGTAATTTCCTTAGTGAATGACACCAAAGCCAACAAAGTGCAATCATTGTCACATGTGCATTATTTTGCATGGGAACTTGATAAGAAGGTTGTTTCAGGTGTAATTAGTAATGGTCAGTCAATGTAATAGGATATTTGCTGCAATGCACATGACTGCGGGGTTCTACAATAAGAAGTGGGCTGATTGTACTAAACCCTATCCAGCA
>JAYDZK010000128.1:38631883-38645199 GCA_034509185.1 Euphonia xanthogaster | reverse complement strand
TACCCAACATTACTGTACCAACTAATAATTCTAGAAAAATATTGTAGAGATTTCTTTTAGGAAACACTTATTGGCAGTGAAAAAAAGCAAAGCACAAATTTAGCATAATTTGAAATTGATGTTATGAAGGAAAACTGTGGAATAGTGATATAACTCGGGCTGATAAAATCTGTGTTTTATGAATGACCTATAAAGTGAGAAAGTAGCAGGTTCAAGATATAAAAATTGTTAAAATGACATATGGCTTCAACACTTTTTTTTTCACAAACCTAGTATTACCGGTCTTTTAATTGGTTGTTTCTCTCAAGCTAAATTATCTTATGAATAATAAGATTCTTCTGGAAGGTTTGTTTTTCTTCTCCTAACCAGAAGAATCATGAGTAAATGTGAATGGCTACAAGATTATCTGCATTACTTCATGATAAATTTGAATAAAAGTAATAAAATTTTGTCCTCAACAGAAAAGTTTTGAACCCACTTTCATCCTATTTTTAAAGTGAATTTGCTACAAATCTGGACAGAACTCTGCTCAGAAGTTATTTTAAATATCTGCTCAACCAAATCCACCCAGTAGGAATGATCACAACTTAATATTGAAATATTTTTTGAAAAATATTTCAGGTTTTACATTTTAAATTATCCCATAGATTTTAGGTAACCTTTGGAACCTAAGGCCTTCTCAAGGATCTTTTGCAGCCAGCAGCAGTGGGTGTATCTAAACTGTTTCACTAGAGACATGTACTGCTGAGGAGTTCAGTGAAAGCAGGGCGAGGTGCAGCCCAGCTTTCCCTGTCACTGCACTCAGCTGGTCTCACCCAGCAGGAAGATACAATGAACAGTGGTTCAACAGTGGTTGAAATAGTCAGAATAAGTAAAAGGATTTGTGGTTTTGCACTGGCAGATGCCATGATGTATGGCACGTTATAAAAGAAGCATAACACCATCTTCTGAGTGCAGTGGTCAAACATATTCCTTGAATTCCTGGATTTACCTGTGAAATCATGAACAAGAGCATTTAAAGACAAATACAGGAAAATTATGGATGGATGGGATTTGATTTGTTTTGAGCTCTGTTATTTTAAAATTTCATTTATTTCTTTCCAATAAATAATTTTCTTAGGATTCCTCCATCCTTGGAGGTGATGCATACCAACTCCTATTATTATGCCTTTGTCTTTTCTGCAACAGTATCTTCAAACATGTCATCAGCAGGTCTACCCAGAAGATCTGTGATTTGTCTGAACACTTAACACTGTAGAAGTACAAATTATTCTTACTCTGGTGCCTCTTTATGAGCTGGCACTGTGATAGAACTGTCATGAAAAATTTGAGCTGAATGTGCTTGATTCAAAGCTTGAAGGAGAGGACAAAGACCTTTCTGCTTGAAATCTGCCTCTCTCCTTTAAAGGTGCATATGTCACTGAGAGACAAAAAAGACGGGCTGGAGCAGCTGTAAGACACTCCACATAAAATGTAAAGTGGAAATATTAAAAGGAATAAGTGAAGAGAAATGAAGAAAGGTTACAAGGCCTTACTGAATAAATTAGGAGGAAATTCTGAGATGTGACATGGGCATTATGGGGAAGAGGAGGAGTTGCTCCTTGATGAATTGTAGTAGGAAAAAGGAAAGATTGAGTAAAAACTGAAACAGATGTCGGGGTCATGAGTCCAATGAGAAACACAAGGTCTCCAAAAGCTGAGCAACCAGAGGAAAAAGAGGAAAGCTTTTTCACCATTTTGGCATATTCCCTGTAACTTGGCTATGCTCTGTATATCACAGGTAATTCCTCAGGATGTATTTAGTAAAATATGATTTACTGGTGACCTCCAGCCAGTATACAAGAAATCTGCTAGGTGTATAGTGTGAAGAAAACATCCCTGTGTCTGTAAGCCATAATATGTTGGCTCATCTGAGCATTATATGGCCTTTTTCACCATTTTCCAGTCACAAGCCTTCATGTGTTTGCTGCCTGGGTAGATTTGCATAACTCTGACTCCATCTTTGGCAGAAACACATGCTCTGCTGGGAGTATCCCACTTGCATTTTTATGAAATCTGTTCAGCAGTACAAAAATGCATGGATTCTGTGGATTGAAGGAAACTAATTTTTTAAATAACGACAGTTTCTTTAGATTGCTGCAGAAGGCAGAAATATAAATTACCTGAGAATTTTTCATTAAGTAAAAGCATTTAAGATTTTCTGGGACATATTTTGGTTCCACTAGTTTGTCGACGCACTGCTTATCATGATTATTTGCCTGAAAACTGATTGAAATAATAGTAACTATGACATTCACTTGGCTGTTTCCTTTGAACCAAGACACACTGCCAGTTTTCTTTCAGCCTTTTCTCTAGTGGAATGGAAACGTGAGAGACTTAAAAAAACCCCACTCTTTCTGTGTTGACTGTTCATTTTCAAGTGGGCTTTTACCCCAGACATGGACACATTTTTCTATTTCAATTACTTAGAAGGAAAACATCCTAAATCAACAATTGCATTTTCCTTCTAAAGTCTTGCACATTGCCTTTTAAGCAAGTGTGTGTGCTTTGACAAATACCATTCCCTCTTTAGCTCATATTATTTCCCTCTTCAGGTCCCTACTCTCCACCCATCTGAAACTTTGCCTGATGATGTTGTACTCCCCAAACAGAGGGAAGGTCCTAAACTTCCATACTGTTCTCAGTGTGAATGCATATTTGTACATTTTGTGAATGAACGGGAAACACAAAAGAAACACAGCCTTGTTGTGTCACTTCATTTGGGGGAAAAAATTATGCAGGAGACTGCAAGAAGGCTCCTCTGCAGTTGTCAGATGCTTTTGTAGCCTAAATTGACATTTATTTAGAAGCACACCCATAGTGTGCTGAGTAACTGAGGATTCAAAACCAGATGCTACTTTAGAGAGATTGAGTAATGACTGAGTCTCTGTTATTCCTGTCTCTGATGTTTGATATCCAATGTGCATTCGGGTGCTGGCTCTCCTGCTTAAAAATTACTCCTTGCCATAGGATGAATGCCAGCAAGGCAGCTATCAGTTATGTTCCACAGCAGCCAGAGCTGGCAAACTGTACAATTATAGAGTCATGTCACAAGAATAAGTACATTGGAAAAAAGAGAGCTAAGAAAATGAGGAAGTGCACAGTAGAGACAAAAAGATTTTCACAAGTATGATTTTTCTCAACCACTTCACTAGTAAATAATGACACCAAGTTACACATGGGCCAATACATGTATATAAGTATTGATACGGATTCTGTATGGTTTCTTCACATTTTTCTGTGCATGATATTTTTGGATGGAAATTTCAGGAACATTTTAATCTACTTCTTGAACACACTCTGTCTGTGAAATTAGCTACACCTATTCCATGACACATTTTAGACTTGGCCAGAATGATATCCAGAAGGCTGCTTTAAAAGAAACTTTCATCACTTTATGTTCAGAGTAGGCTTTTCTGTCTTTTTACTGCAGTGTGTTCTGATATGCAATGCATTTGCCAAAGTGTTACCTCCTCCTGCACAGGAAAGGGACAAGCAAAACTCTTAAAACACTAAAACTGATCTGAAATTATTCCTTATAACTTTTATGTGATGTTAATTGCAGAAAGGTCCTGTATTAAAAAAGAAAAAAAAAAAAAAATAGGTCTGCAATTTGCAATATTGGCTGCTCATGAAGCCACTACAGCCACTGATATTTCCTAGTTCCCAGCCTCCTAAGAACTTAAATCTGAGCATTTTCACATGCTAGGGCATTGATCCCTCCTTAAAAGTGGGCATAAGATAAAGATAGCGAACTATCAGTATATTTTCACAAAACGGAAATGATCATTATCAGTTTCTTCATAGTTTTTATTCCCCACCTTCAAAAAATAAATAGAACAAATAAATCTCCCTTACAGAGTTCACAGCGTGCTTTCCAAAACAAACTAACATAAGTGCAAATGCATAGTAATATCATCACAGGTTCATATGTTCAAGTAAATATTATTAAAACTCATTTAATGCATTTTTTCTTTCAAATATCTTTTGCAACAGGACCTTTTGAACCTTAAGTCTTCAGTTTTCTGGTTGAATACTGTATTTAACCTTTTTAATAGATGAAAGTATTTTTATTTACTTATTTGTCCTTTATTCTTTATTTTAAACTGTTTAAACTTGACTACTAATACTATCAAATACCTTGCTCAACTTTAGCCAATCCCCATCTAAAAATTTCCAAGTGTTTTGTTAACAGTAATGTTTAAAAATTTGCAACATATTTTCAGGTAGATAGATTGCGTTAAATTTCATTTTAATATCCTTTTTTCAGCTGAAATTATTTAAAAACTTGACTCAGGAATTGTGTCAACAACAACACATATCCTGAAGAGTAATGTATTTTCCTATGCTTGGTTTGAGAGTAATTTTAAAAGAGATCCTGATTTATGTGATCATTTAATTACAAAAACCCATAGCCTCACATGTAAAATACATGCATGTATTTGAAAATGTATGATGTATTAGTTGACTCAAGATCATCTGAAAGACAAGAACCTTAATGTAGAAGTCCTAACTTGTAGCCTTCTGCTGTGCTGTCACCTACATATTATACTGTTTAACCTGCAATTATTTTTCCTTCATCCTGCTTCCTTTTTATTCTGAGATTTTTCTGCTAGAAAGCCTAGAAGGTTTGCCATGATGTGATCAAACCTTTCTCTAATTTAAAAAAAACCTAAAAAAAGAAAAAAGAGAGAAACAAATTAACAAAATACAAATTTTATCTAAATCCTGAGAATCAGTCCAAGTATGTCCTGAAACGTGCATCTTTGCTGAAAAGCATGCAGCTTTTTTTCTATTCCTGGGATTCTTTAATCTTGGCAAGACTTGGCAAAACACTGTTTCATTTCTTAGTTAATCTTTATAAGTTACTCTTCATCTGCTAAACATTGAATCTTCCAAAATATCACAGTTTTACTATGAAGAGACAGCAAGACAGATGGGTAAGGTTCAAGAAAGTTGGTTTCCTAGTCAGCATCCATCTAGAGAATGAGTAAAATGTAATCTACAAAGTGCACCCTTACAAAGTTCTTTGGTGGTTGTTATAGGAGATTTCCAGCAGTTAAAGCAGACAATACTTCTAAGACTTCTAATGGAACTGAAAATTAAAGAAAGTTTCAAATTGGGACCAATAGTTACAATTAAATAGTTGCAATGAAAACATGACTCGGGAACTCATAATCTATGCAGACAAAATTGCTGTAGATCCCTCAAATTGTTGCTAATTTTGACTAATTCCATAATTTAGCTACATTTTCCATAATATTAAAATATCTGTATTTTTTGCACAATTTTTTTCCCTAACAGAATTTTGTAAGTTTTATTAAAACAGTATCCAATATAAGCTACTTTTCTTTATGAAAACAATAATTGAAAATAGGCATCCTATTATTTGAACTTTGGATACTTGGAAACAGACCAGATTGTATGGAAGAAACAGGTCATAATGCGTGGAAAAATTCACAAACTGGAGGTGATGTTGAACAAATGTTGAAAAATATTAGGAACTATAAATCCATGACAAATTTATTGCCAATAATACCTTTTGAGTCTATATTATTGAAGCTGGGGAAATGAAAATCAAATAATTATTTAATACTGTTTGATTTGAGAGTAGGCTAAGTTAGATTTTAGGAAGGAATTCTTTATTGTGAGGATGGTGAGGGACCGAAACAGGTTGCCCAGGGAAGCTGTGGATGTCCTGTTCCTGTATGCGTTCAAGTCCAGGTGTGATGGGGCTCTGCGCAACCTAATCTAGTGAGTGGCATCCCTACCCATGTCAGGGAGGCTGGGAAAAGATGGTCTTTATGTCCTTTCCAACCAAAGCCATTATATATTTCAATGACTTCTAAAAAGAAAGCTTGCTGCAGAACCCATGATGGCTGCTTTTGCTCTGTGCAAGGCAAAGCACTGTTATTGCAAACCTGCCATCAGGAAAAATATGGAAGAGGGTGTTTTCTAGGTTCTAGAATCCTGCAGAGACAGTGGAATCCAACAATGATAGCGTAAAATTCTAACGGAAACTAACAGACAAAACAATAGGTAATTTACCTTTCCCTGCAAAAAACCTCAAAATTCACCTGCCTTGATAGACTCAATGCTGGTGGTAGAGGTGTTGACATCTAGCATGGGCCCTTTAGGTGAATGCTTAAGTGTCTGTGCATGCATAAAAAGGTTTCTCAGATAAGAGAAATTTAAGTTTTCCAGAAGCAAGGGAGTCTTTGGAGGACAGAAGAATCTATGATATAAGACTAGTCTCTGCCATAATCAGAAGGAAACAGACTACTTTAATGAATATTAAAAAGGATTAAACTGTGAGCTGGGAAAGACATACAGCAAAAAAGACAATTCATCTGGGAATAATAGCAATACAAATGAAATTGTTTTATGTATCCAATAACTAGAATTGGGACTGAAATTCAGTTGCTCAGGGGATATGGGAGCAAAGAGGAGAGAAATCAGTAAGGCAATAGAGGTCAGTGTAAATGATCCTCCCAAATCTACTAAAATAATAGGTCAGTAGTAAAGAGGTCAATGGAAACGACCTCATGAAATTAAAAACTAAAAACACTTATGAGTGGAAGTTTGAACACTATAAGAGTTGGCATAGATCATATGAAAGTAGAAAGTAAAAAGAGAGAAAAGGCAGAGAATATGTCTTTATCAAAATTCTAAGATAAAAATGTCTTCCTTCTCTTAGCTCTTTTCACTTCCTCTCTTTCTCTTTCTGTCTTTCTCCCCCCTCCTTCCTTCCTTTGCTTCTCCTTTCTTTATCCTTGTTCTGTCTTTTCTTGTCTTCCTCTTCTTCTACCCTTCCACCTTTCTCCATGTACTCCAGACTAATTTTCAGTGCTCCAGTGGTAAGCTGTGTGTCTAGCTCTTTTACCTATATTCAGTTCTGTATATTTCTTTCTCCTTTTTCTTTTCAGTCTTTTTACAGAGGAAAGTAGTAGCAATGGAATGTTAGGTTTGGACTAAATATTTTTAGGGGGTGTCTCAGCATGTTGTTCTTCCTACCATGTATACTTTTATCTCATGTATCTTGTTTTGCCACACTAATTATCTGCTGTGGAAAGTTGGGGGGGGTCATCACATCTTTGAAAAATTTCCACTGTGCTAAGCAAACAGCCAGATAACTGCAATTTATAACCACAAACTGCAAAGCTGAAAGTTTAACATGGATATTGTTGAACCCAATTCAAGACTGAATGCCTAGATATGTGTATAAAAAGGCTTAAACTTGTGTTTTCATAAATTGTTTGGGAGAGAAATCTTTATTCAGATTAAGATTTAGAAATAGAGTTGTACTAACATGGGAAAGTTTGCTTCAGTTTCTGGCAGCAAGGTTTTGTCCATTGATTTTTGAGAGATGTTACTAGACAAAGCCCTAGCCATCTCTTCTAGGTTCAGTGCTGAATTCATTCTGAGAAGAAGGCTGAACTGAAAAAAACCTCTAGATACCGTCCAACCTGTGTGTTTCTGAGACTGTAACAGGAAGTGAAGCTCTTACCGTACAAGGGATGATACATGAATGATGAATGCCATGATGAATTGCATGAAATAGGTTGTACATTTACCCTCTATCTATTTTTTTTAATTATCAAAACAAAAGTGATAGTATAAGTGGAATTATAAGTGAATATGACGTGAATATGTATCTATATATCTATATATATGTGTATCATGTATATATACCAAAAATAGACAATACTTTAAAATAAACATCCTGTTAAGTCAAAAAATTCCTTGGTAGTAGTCAATTGAATAACTATTTTTTCATAATTTGAAATTCCATTTTCAGTGCGTCCTTTTTCTACAGCAGTACAGAATAATAGAAAAATAAGAGCTCTTTTTCATTTCTCTCTATGGCTTGCTGTTCCTGTCAAGTTGTGTAAGGTCAAAGAGTAGATTCTACATCATTGTTGAGAGGTGGGAAAGACAGCAGTGGTTTGAGAGATGGTATTACCATCTATCTAAATTCTGTATATTGCTGGCTGCAGAAAACTCCTAAAGCAGAGGATCCAAGTGAAGGATCAGATTCAGATTGTGATTCAGATTAAAGGCTTTAAAGGTCTTTACAGTGGAGTTTCCTCGACAGTGTGCTTGTGTATCATATGTTACCTATCACTATGTACCATTGATTACCCAAAGTGAGATGTAGAATTACCAGAAACTGCCTGCTTTTCTCTGAAGTACTCAGCTTTGACCATGGTCAGATATAAGACAAAGCATTTTTCTGGTATAGGGCAGTGCTCTCCGTGTTCCCAACTGCTGGAATGCATGAACGTTATTTTCCATTTGCTGGTGGAACTCCTTAGGGTTGTAAAGAATAAAAAATGTTTTAGAGATCTAAATATAAAGCAATGCGATTTTAACGTATTGTGTCATTAAGAAATTTAGAAGCTTTTAGACAGATTGTGAAGGTAGCAGAAAATGAGATGTAGTGTTGCATTAGATATGTTTTTAGTATTTTCTTCTTTTTGTAAAAGCTGTAATTTTCAGAGTTTAGAACCAATTTAACGTCCCTGGAGCTAGAGCTTTTTTGTATCCATTGTCCATTAGGTGAATTGCTAAGCCAAGAATGGAATCCATTTATAATGTATAAAATATAGTAAAATGCTTTAAAAACAGTCTAGGTAGGGAAGAAATCATCAGGAGTCCATTAAATTTGAAGATGGTGAGTTCTGAAGTTCTTGTTATAATCAGATAATGTGTTTCTGTGCTTTGATAAGAGGCATTAGATAGAGGAAGATTTATTTAAAAGTTTGAATTCAATAAAAATTTATACAGAACAAATGAAAAATGCATTCTGTTTGACATTTGAGACAAATTTCAAAACAGTATCTTGCTCTAAAAAATACCCCGTGACTTCAGTAATTTTTATTATGTTTTAATAAAAATTAATAAATAAAACCTGAAATTATAGTGTCAGTGTTAGAGACTTTAAAGAGACACTTGTCAGAATACCCTATTAAGTTACATTCTCATGGCATCATAACTTGGACATGAAAATGTGGTCTTATCAGGGAAGATCACAGGCACTGACATATTGTTAGCATTTAAGAGTAAATCTCTGCAGAGAATTTAAATTGTTAAGAACAATATGAAGGGAATACAAAGGGAATACAGAGGGAACAACTGAACCCAAGAATCCCTGCAGAATGTTCCAAGTTCCACAGTGTCTCATTTGTGCCCAGCCTCAGCTCACAGCTCACAGGTCACCTGTGTAAATGTCCTCTAGCAGCTCACGGGTGACCTGCACGTGATGCCAGGGCCAGCGGCTGACAGGAGCTGGCCATGATGGAAGCCCTTACTTGGAGCCTTGCATTTATTTCTACTGGGTGACTACAAACTCACTGAGATGTCCTAAAAAGTTTTTGCTGCAATGTTGAATCTTGATTCCTCTGTGATTTGGTGCTTTTTATTCTTTTTATTCTGAGAAGTAGATGTATCTCCCAGTAGGAATCTGTTCAATGTACAGGCAAGGAGTTAAGGAATATTCTGGATTTGATAATTACAAAGTTTTAAAAAATCTCAGTTATCTGGGGTTGAAGTTAAAACAGAATGTTCCAAACATTTCAATGTGGCGAATGTATTTTAATGCTTAGTCAGCATAAATTAAGTATGCTTCATCCTTGCTGTATTTTTTACCAAAGTGTTTTCTTTTTGGAAAGCATTAAACCCATCCACATACACCATTATTTAGTCTATTTTCTGTCCATCATTCTAACACATCTTTGGCTGATTTACACATATTCTTGTAGCTCTTCCTTCAATATCCTTATATGGCTTGTACTCAGATTGGAGATGTTTATGTGAAGAAACAAGTTGAAACCAATGATGATTCCTAGGTGTTATTTTGGACTGTTGAGCTGATCATGGGGGATGAAACAGTGTAAATGGCAACTTTTGCAAATCAGAAATTTGAAGGGTCAAAATATTCTAGAGTGAATGTCCACTGCAAGTGCTATGTAGGAATGGAGAAAACTATTTGAAAACATCCAAGATGCAGTTAGTGGATAATTTCCATGACAGACAAGACACAGACAAAACAAAATGTTACACTTTTTAGCTTGTACTTTCTATCCTGCATCTCCCCTCCTGTTTCTGTGTCAACTTACCTTACACACACATTTACAGTTTTCTGGTTCCTCCAGGGCTCTCATGATGCTCTGGATAAATAGCGTACATTTCACAGAAAACATGCATAAATGTAAATTCACCCAAGACATTTAAATGACTCCTTGGGGTTAAATGAAATACTTGTTAATGACAGTCATGTATAGTAATAACAGATTTTAAAAATCTGTCTCTATACACATACAGAATCAAACAGCAGAGCTACCAACTAAATCATAGCATGTATGCCTCCAATGACACTTGAATTGTAGACAATACTTTGCATTAGAATTTTGCACCTTCAACAATCTCTCTTCCCCTATTTGGAATTAACAGGCATTTTGAACAGTACCAGAGAGGTCTCAAGATCCATTATGAAAATGGAACACACCATGAGTGGAGAGAATAGTGGTGACTCACCACATAGGTGAGACACCACAGGATCACTATTTGGGACAGAAAGCAAATATATCAGAAGACATAATTCCATTGCAGGAAGAAGGATGCTAGTTACTTCATACAAGTCAATGTGTATATAAAGGGAACTTATTTGCATTTTGCTTCTTGATGTGACCACCCATGCCCTTAAAATCAAATCAAACTACAACAGCTAGGGAAGAAGGCTATGGCAATGGCCAGTGGAGTGCAAAACATCATTCAGGAAAAGGTTAAAAAATATGTTTTCCAGCATAAAAATGTAGTCAGAGATGTTTTAGCTAGGTATTTTCTATTTTTAACTTGTGGCTGTTTTACAATGTATTTACATGCTGAAGGTAGTTTGCGGCTTTCCAGACAGGGCAGTAAGAGAGAGTACCCTGAGAAGCTTTAAAATAGATATTTTTTTAATTTCTGAGAGAGATTAGTTGGTATAATTGCCAGTGGTAGCAAGATCCATAATGGTATTCCAGAAAGCCTTTTCACTGTCCTGTGTCTATGTTTCCAGCACTAAATGTAGAATGAAGTACTGAGTCACAGACCCCTTTTGGTTCTCTTGCCAGGATTCCAAAAGCTGATATAGGAACCTGGGGAGTTACTGCCTACTGCTTTTGAGAGTCCACATGGCATTTGGACACAGTGTGAGAGAAAACAGAGTGCTCACCTCCTCCCACATTCTGCTAGAGACAATGGAACTACTTCGGGCCCATTCGCATGTTCTGGGATCTCCCACGCCCAAGAGACAACGCCCTCCCCAGATGGGGGCTCTCTTCACAGTTTGTACTTCCTGGCTTCGAAAGAAATAACATCTGTCTCTTTGAGCCTTGCTAATAACAGCTTTGAGGTCCCCAGCATTCCTTTTTTTTTTTTTTTTTTTGTTCTATCTTCAATTATACAGGTTGTATTATGAAGAACAGAAAGCAAAGAAAGGAGAAAACCATGGTAGTTCAGGCAACACTTGTGATCCTGGGTGACATTTCTTCTGTAAGGCAAGCTGGTTTAAAACTAATGCTTTAGCAGAACATTTTCTTGGCTTTTGTGATTGGGCTGCACTGATATTATTTGTGTTATGATTTAATATATCCACTGCACTTGCATCAACACCATTCCAACGAAGACAAGAGGTAAGTCTTAGAGTACTGCACAAGAGAGACAGAGGAATGGTTGGCTCTGCTTTTGACTCTGCTCAAGTAGCAAGAGCAAGATCCAAAAATTAGAAAATATATGCAAAGATAGTTCCTTTTAACTTGCCACAGACACTCTGTAGGTATCCTCACATCTTGTGTCTGGGTTTGGAGAGCAAGTACTTGTAGAGAGCAGCAGGCAACCAGTCCATCCCTGGAGGACTAGAAACTCGTAACTGTGCCTTTGAGAGCCACTGCCAGCTCTCTCTTCTCTTCCTTCCCAGATTAACACCAGCAGCTTGGTAAGCCACTGCTGCAATGCCTCAGTAACAAAATATAACATGTAGAATCGTGATCTTTGAACATCCAAAAAGCATTACCTGTTATTTAAATCCCTGATTCTTGACCTTTAATTTTACTGCTGTGAAGGTATAAATCTCCAGGCCTGTCTTGGGCAGGGGCAGTGGTGAAGATGAGTGAAAAATTTTGGTTGGAGAGGAGATAAGAGTAGGGTTTCTACCTCTTAATGTCTAAAATTTAGTAGTACAAGATACGAAACTCAAAAATAGAAGAAATTACAAGATAATACACAAACAATTTTTATTCTGAGAAGGAGATAAAAAATAAAAGAACATGCTAGGTGTCTATCATATCATTCAATGTACACTGAGTTAAGATACTGCAGTGCTGAAGTGGTGCTCCAAAGCTAGGTACAACTGAGGAAATGAGGTAAGAAAAAATTAGACAATTTGCTCTTATTTTTTAGTTGCAGTTTGGCTACATCACTGTTCATTAGAATCTCTTCTCTAGTTAGTCTTTCAAATGAATGCAATTGCTTCACCAGTGTGAGGCAGCTGCCGTTGCTGGTTTGCTCTGTTAAGGATAGGCTGCTTTTTTGAAAATGAGCCAGAGTGCCTGGGAAACACATATTTTATGGCCTGAGAGATTTTTAAAAATCCTGGATAAAAAGGCCATAACTCTATCATCTGAGCAAGTAAATTCCTTTTTATAATTAAATTATAATTAAATTGATTAAAACAGTTGCATAAGATTTAAATTTTGTGCAGTGGTCTTTTTAATTACAGGTCACCTTAAAGACAGATCCCATCATCTACACCAACAATTAAATAAAGATGGTGGATATTGTTACATAATTGCATATTGCCAAGTAGAACAATAAAAGGTCACAAAAAGTGACCTTTGCACAGAGGAGGTCCAGAGATTAGCTTCAAACTTTGGTTCCTTTTGGCTGGATGTCTGTAGGCAGTTTTTTCCAATGGCAAATAAATCATGATCTAGGAAAAGTCTGGTGTCATTGCATGGCAGGTAACCAGGATTTAAAGAAGCAATAACAGTTTAGTTTAAAAGTTTAGATGGAACTACTTAACCTCATCACTACATTACTTTTTATTAGTACAGTTACCTTTTAAAGATGAGTGAAGGATCAAAAATCACATTGACTTTAGGCCTTCGACTTGTCACGAAAAAACCCCTCTCAAACGAGCATTTACATATGGTCACTGCAAGCACAGGAGAGATCTGATAGACAGATGACATATACCAGTGTATGTGACATGGAAAGCTGGGAAAGAGAGAACTTTT
>JAYDZK010000128.1:38241735-38252420 GCA_034509185.1 Euphonia xanthogaster | reverse complement strand
ACGCTCTTCCGATCTCCTTCTGCTAGACAGGTTGCTCAGGTGTCCTCCAGCCTGTCCTTGAAGACCAGGTATAGGAGCTGCACAAACTACTCAGCAATTTCTTTCTTTTATCTAGTCTAAACCTACCTTCTTTCAGTTTAAAGGTGTTTCACCCATCCTAGTCCAACTTCCTGAATCTTTCCAGAATTCCTTGATTGCCTCAACTTGTCTTTCCAGCAATATCACTTTTTTCACTACCACTTCTTTCATCATCTAATCAATTAAATTATTGCACAACTGTAAGAAAGGATTGCTATTGGCATGCAATGCAGCACATTTCCCCCTTTCTTATTATATTCTTTCCATCAATGAGACTAGGCATCACAAAGGAACCTAGGAGAAATCAAGCAGTTTCAATCCTTGAATGCATTTAATTTTCAAGTAAATGACTGCTATTGAATGTTTGAACCTCTTAACTTTCAATAATGCCAAGTATGAAGTCCTGCACCTGGGTTGGGGCATTCCCCTACACCAATATGGACTGGGGGATGAAATGCAGAGAGACCAGCCCTGGGGAGAAGACTACGGGGGATACTGGTGGATAACAAACTAATTATGAGCCAGGAAAGTGTTCTTGCAGCCCAGAAAGACAACTACATCCAACTGACCAGTGTAGCCAACAGATTGAGAGAGATCTCTTGAGATCCCATCCTGGTATACTCCAGGAATATAGCTCTGGAATCCCCAGTACAGGACAGACCTGTTGGGATGAGTCCAGTGAACAGACTTTTTCAGGGGCCTATAGAGGAAGGACAAGGACCAATGGCTTTATGCTGAAAGTGGGTAGGTTTAGCTTGGACATAAGGGAGAAATGTTTTATGTTGAGGGGAACAGGTTGCCCAGAGAATCTGTGGGTACCCTATCACTGGAAGTGTTTAAGGTCATGCTGGATGAGGCTCTGAGTAACCTGGTCTAGTGGAAAGTGCCCCCAAAGTAGCACACTGGACTAGAGGATCTTTAAAGGTCCCTTCCAAGCCAAACCATTTTATGATTGGAAGCATTGTCCTGTGTAACTGTTAAACTGGTACATACTGATGTTTATCAGTACCTTTAGGGGTCAGCAAAATAATTGTTCTAAAATTAATTAAGATTGTAATAAATTATTCAGCAGGTAGAATATATATTTACTGGTCACAGTAAATTCAGCTGGCCTACACTTTTCTCAGTACACTGATAGATGTCAAAACCTTTTAACTTAGATCCAATGTAAAAATGAAATAAGCTTTTTTGCCTACCTGTTACTGAGGACACAAATGGTAGTGCTGCATACAGACCTGGCTTGGATCTGGAGCAGTGAATTCCTGGGTCTGTGGAGGACCAGGCATAACCACGTTGTTTCTCAAACCTTCTGACTGTTGTAACAGGACAGTTGTGCTTAGAAGAGAGTGTCCCACAGAGCTGGGGTGGCACTGTGCTGAGCCAACTTATTTTTCTGCCTTGAGACTCCTGCTCAATCCATCCCTTCTGTCAACAACTTACCTCCTTGCGGAGGGTACCAAAGGGCTGGCTCCTTAAAAGCATGTGTGAGCAAAATGGTGTGAAATATTTAATTTACATGGGAGGTGTGCACCATACAGCCACTCCCTCACTCCCCCACCAGGGGAATTGGGGAGAAAATTGGAAAGGTAAAAAGTAGAAAACTTATGGGTTGAGACAAAGATTAATAAGAAAAGCAAAAGCCATGCAGACAAGAAAAGCAAACCAAGGAATTAATTCTCTGCTTCCTGTGGGCAGACAGGGGTTCAACTATCCCCAGGGTCCCACGTTACAGTGACCTGGGAAGATAAATCCTGTCAATCCAAACAACTGCCCTATCTGTCTTTTCCCCCCAGATTCAGATACTGAGCATGACATTGTATGGTTTGGAACACCCCTTTGGTCAGCTGGGCCCACCTGTCCTGGCTGTGTCTTCTCCCAGCCTCCCAACTGCCTTGCCAGTGGGGGCATATGGAAAACAGAAAAGGCCCTGGCTCTGTGTAAAACCTGCTCAGCAGTAACAAAAAACCATCTCTTATATCAGCACTGATTAGAAAGGCTAGAGACCCTGTGTCCTGACTGTACACTTCCTCTGTATTTTCAACCTTACCAGAGAAACGATGTGCAGAATAATTTTGATTACGAATTACTGTTCTTTCAATTTACTGAACACACAGAACAGACTTTGTTTTGTAGAGAACCTAAAGGGCAATGTCAGGAAAAGGCACATCACAGCATTTTGGCTGGGGTTGATTCTGGCTTCATTCCATACCAAAACTTTGTACATGTAAGGGGAGTTTCATGATTTGTAGTTGCAAAACCAGCTTTGTAATCAGGGTTGTGTGAGAAGAATTATTTCATAAGCATCTAGATCTGCAAACCTCAGTCACCTTATGTGGCCAGGTACCATGTAACATCAGGATTAATCACCAGTTTGACAGAATATAACAAAAGGAGTTCAACACAGACAGCTAGTCTGATGCTATAATTCAAAGAAAGGCAAAGTCTTACAATGAAGTAAAAAATTACTTAAAGCACAAAGTGATTATAGTGTAAAGCTGTGGGTGTATCTTCCTCATTCTCGGTAAACAGGCATGTTACTGAATAAAAAATGCTTATGGTGTGGATTATAGTGGATGGTTATGGTGTGGATAACATGATATGAAAGCAAGATACAGGAATTTTTGTGTTCCTTAAAATGCAGTTCTCAGGATAAATGAGTATGCCTAACACTAGGAGACAGCCTACAATAACTCAGCCAGGATCTGACAGAAGAGGGGATCATCATCAAACACACTCTAAAGTATCCTTAGAAGCAGCAGAAAGTCCTTCAAACTGGACAGCAAGAGAGTCCTGTAGTTTTTTTATACTGGGAAATATCAGCATTTTAACCAAGAGGCAGGTGTTACAGTGCCTTGTTTGAGTGCTTGTGTTTGTGTTCTTGTGTTTGTGATGATTTACTACTAACAAGAAGCATTCATAGTAAGACCAGTGCAATACCAGCTGTTTCAGCCTGACTACTGAAATGATTGAAATAAATTCTTTTTCTAGAAAATTGTCTTGGCAGGCTAGAAAATATCAGTGTAAAATAGGATTATAATTGGAAATGGATTGTTTGTTTTAAACAAAATTGATTATCAGGCTTTGATATAAGTTACAGCTAAGTTACAGATTTTCTGTATTGCATTCATGCTCAAAACAAATAATTGCAACTGAACTGAAAATCTCTAAACCATTGGAAAATTAAGTAAATGCCCAAACTGTATTCACAGCTCCTCCAGTATATAAGAACCAATTCTGCTAACCAATTATCTTTTTTTGCATTGTTGTATCTGTCCCATTGAAGGGTTTTTGAGGATTATTGCAAGTAGGTGGACTTTGAATCTACAGCTCTAGCTATTACTGTAGCTCTAGCTCTAGCTCTTCAGGCTTGTCTGATAAAATGCTTAAATGTCCTCCCCCACCTTGTTAAATACTCTAAAGGGTAACTGAATGAGATAAGATGTCCCACAAGGCTTGCAGGCTTTTTGCTATTTTGCTGTAGAATCTCAAAACTAAGAAGCCTAGAAAAGGGTTATTAAATCTTGTCAGCACTTAGTAATAACATAAATTTACATTTTAACAAATATCTTTTGGCATTTCCAACTGTGTATCATGAAAGGAGTTAAAACATCCTGAAAATTTACATCAGGATTCGAATTTTATAGAAGGCTCACCACTAAGAAGTTAGCCCAAGAGACATGATGGAAATCTGCAACACTAAACACATGAGTGGTAGCTGCTCTACTGAATGAACAGAAAGGGTTCAAAGCAAATCTATAATCATTAGAGACCAAACCAAGGAACAAAGAGGGAAAACAGCACAAGCACATGTTAATGTCACTTCTTGGCAGAAATTTTTGTTAATTTAATACAACCCACGTATTAATTCCAGAATTCACTCTTAATTGAAATACATAGAATATAACATGTTCTCTGTAAACGCCGTATAAGCAGGAATAGCAAGAGTTACATTTAACATGCTATAAAATTTTGATACTCGATATATCCATGCCAAAGTTGCCTTACTTCAGGCATTTTTTTTTGGTAGACCTCTACTTTTCCATGACATGGTGCATGGTGCAGAAGACAAAATAAGGGTATATAGCTTTGAATACACAGAAGTAGGAGAATACACTTGTCCCACTAAACATAAAAAACACATGAGAAACCAAACCAAACCAAACCAAAATCCTCGAAACCTATACTCCTAGAAAGAAAACTGATCATGTATAATAAAGAGAGTGGCAAAATAATTTAACAAAAAAAAAAACCTCAAAACCTCTATCTAACTTCAATTGTATACTAAAAATCTATTAGTCTCCTTAAAATGTGTAACATTACTCTCCAGTGGGAATCAAATTTATTTCTTTAATAAAAGGGCAGTTGATGATGAATAAGAGGTGCCACTGCATGGTCCTGTTGTTATTCTGTTTTCATCGAAAAGAGATATTAAAAAAAAAACAAAATAATCAGGAGAGGTTTTGAGTATTTCTTTTTCACTTCAATCAGTAATACCACTGGGTAAAAGCACCCTTCCCCTCTTTTGTGAAAGTGACAAGGAAGAGGGAGAAACGCCAGGTGAATGAGTATATTAAATACAACTCGTAGTAAAAACAAATTTTTTTTGTTTGCAACAAATGGATAGCACTGCAAGTGAAAAATAATTTTTTGAAGATATATGGATAAATTTTATCTCCAGCTGTTATGTGTAATGCTATTATTTCAGTAAAGCTTCTCTTTGAATCTCCATGCTTGGAAAAAAATTGTATCTGGTTTGATGCCTTGCACCTCTATCCTATTACCTAGGAAACGAAATATTAAATAGAACCCCAGACAGTGCTAAAGGCTGGAGGCAGAGTGGCTGGAAAACTGTCCAGAAGAAAAGGACCTGGGAGTGCTGGTTGACAGTGGCCAAATATGAGCCAGTGTGTGCCCAGCTGGCCAAGAAGTCCGGTGGCATCCTGGCCTGTATCAGCAATAGTGTGGCCAGCAGGACCAGGGAAGGGATTGTCCCCTGTACTCGGCACTGACAAGGCCACACCTCAAATCCTGTGCTGAGTTCTGGACCCCTCACTGCAGGACAGAGGGGATAGAGAGTGTCCAGAGAAGGGCAGCAGAGCTGGGGAAGTGTCTGACATACAAATCCTGTGAGGAACGGCTGAAGGAGCTAGGGTTGTTTAGCTGGAGAGGCTCAGGAGAATCCTTATTAGTCTTTACAACTACTTAAATGGAGGGTGTAAAAGGGTGGCACAGCATCAGCCACATCTCTCAACATTTTGCCCCATCAGCTGGCTGGGGTGGTCCTGGGAGGGGACACAACTGGGCCAGCTGACCCAAACTGACCAAAGGGAACTCCATACCTTGTGATGTCACTCAGATAAAAAACTAAGGGAAGGAAGAGGAAGGGAGGCATTTATTATTTACAATATTTACCTTCTGGTGCAACCTCTACTCATGTAGGAGCCCCGCATCCTGGGAAGTGGCTGAACACTTGCTAATAGAAAGCAGAAATAATAGTAAGTAATAATAGAGAATAGAGATTTTTTTTTTCTTTTTGATTAATGCATGTGCAAACTTCTCTTTTGCTTTAGCAAACTGCCTTATCTCAACCTATGAGCTGTTTTCCATCTGATTTTGCCTCCTCTGTCCATCTTGGAAGGGGGGAAATACAGTGGTTTGGTGTGTACCTGGCATCCAGCCAAAGTCAACCCACCACATGTGACCTCAACCCAAATTCCATAGCTTATTTCAGGTGGAATGTCCTCCTATCTTCCCTGGCATAGGTTGTCCCTTTCATTACAGAGAGCTGGCACTGATTCTCATTCAATGAGATTGTGCTGGTTTGATGATATCTTCCTCTAACTTATGCTTTTGCCTTTTTTTTTCACCAGGGTTTCCTGGAAAATTGGCTTTCTCTTATTCGGTGTTCAGAAATATTCTTTAAGTTTTTCATTTAAGAACCAAGTACCGATGTCTCCTCTTGCCAATACAGCCCTTCTTAGAAAAATAATTCTTAATTTTTCTTAATTGGTAGCCTGTTCCTCTCTTCCTACACTTGCTCCACCTTGTCCCATGACTGTCCATTACAGGCACAAAGTTTTATTAAGGAAAGTGTGATGACTCAGAAGGTTTAGGGAAGAGGAAAAAAAGAAAGCACAGCTTCTTCTAATGTGAGTTTTTTTCAGCTACTGATATTGAACACTTTCATCCTTTAATCTCATCTCTCTTGACTGTTGCAACCATATCCATATCAATTGCAAAAGTATGACTCTTATATACATTGTTAGTGATAACAAATCATATCATTTAACACACTAGAGGGGTAAAAAGCATGTGGGATTGGATATCTTAATGCTGAGATTTTGTCAAATAAATTAGTTTTCTTTTTAATAGAAATGTCGATGCTGATATCATGATCAGAATAACACAATTTGATTTGAAATGAACGTCTGGAAGGTCAGAGTTAACAAGAGAATTAAGTGAATAGGCAATTTCTTGAATATCTCAAACGGCAACAGCATTCAAGCAATCAAATATTTCTGCTTATTCTTCTGATCTGCTATATGAAGTCCCACAGCTGTGATGGAGTTTAATATATTTATTTATACGTTGCCTCCCCCAATGCAGTATATTTTCATTTAACTAAATATGTGTAGGGTTTTATGAAGATTTACAAACCTGGTGAATTCTGTATTAGAGCCATAGTATTCCAATATTGTGTGCCCATCTGGAACTTGTAGGAGAAGATTACCGTGGGGCCTGAAAATTGTTGATCATAACTATGCATAGTAAACCAAAAATTTCTATTTCAAAGTATTCAGCTTGAACCCAAATTCCCACTCACAAATTAAAGAGGTGAACTCTTTAATTTTCTTTCAGTAATATTTCTAGCAGGAAAAACAAGCTCAAAAATCTCAGAGCTTCTCTGAAGGTAAGCAATCAAAATCCAAGACAAGTTGTGTAGCCTCACAGACATGAGCAGATTTGGAAGTGTTGAGAAAAGGAAAGTGGGACAGGATTATTCAGTCTTGACAAGTCTGTTCTCAACTCATTCTTTCTTGAGATAATGTGTTGTGCAAATTGTATAGAACAAAGGAAATAATTTTCTGTCAGGCTAGAAAAGAACAAGGGGCTACAGTCCTTTAGAATTATACCTTTGGTAACTACCATGGGTCTAGAGACTGGCAGAAATGCAGCAGAATGGGAGTGACAATACTTGAGTCCTGTCTCTCTCTATCTCTCTCTCTCTCTATATATGATTTTGCAACATTCCACAACACTGTTGGATTTTATGAATTTATGACTTTTATTCATCTCACTGTTACCCACTTCCTACTTCATATAGCTTTGGATGGGATTTGGAGAGCCAAGACTTAAAGTCCTGTTAGAGAATTATCAATGACTTCAAATGTCTGACTGACTATAGGTATGGGACCCTTTCTCTAAACTAAAGCAAGGCATATGTGATCATTGCCATAAAAATCATAAATGCCACAGTAGTCAACTAAACTAAAATAATAAATATGGACATGATGTAACATTGATCTTACTCAACTTAGAAAAACAGCAAGTTGTGTTTTCTAACTTTGGAGATCTAAAATTTTACATTAAAAGGTTACAATTCTTTTTTGTAAAGGAGATGCAGTCTTTTTGACTTGTCATTGGGAAAAGCAGTGTGGGACTTTTAAATGTATGTCATGTATTTAATTTCTGGTTGTTTGCTGTAGTGATTCAAAATGGTCACAATGCAGAAGTTTGTTTTTCAAGGTTGTTCAATATGTTTCTGCTCTCCAATTGGCTAATGTGTGGTCTTGTTAAACAATTTTTCCATCTTTCTACAAATTTTCTGTCTTATGAGTTTTATCAATCTATTCTAACATTGTGAATGGATTAGACTAAAAAAAAGTGTAGCTTTTATTTTCAAATGTGCTTGTATTCCTCTGGTGCAATAATGTGCGCTGCACTGTGATAAACTCTTGGTCAGTCCCTCCAGTTCTATTATTATCAGGACAATGAGGTATTTTAATGACGCCATTCAATCTTTGGCACTATGTGGGATATGTTGAAGATTCTCTCATCTTTCAGAGTGTAGTACCTTTTTTTTTTTCAGCCCGTGTGACTCTTTAGACAAAAGGGCATAATGCAAAATGTCATTTATTGGTAACATTAATATTAAATAAAGTTGAGAGACAAAATTGGCCACAACCGAGGTGCTCAGATTATTATAAAAATGGTAACATTTAGGTTTGTGTTCTTAAAAAGTACTGTCTAGTTTTGTTGCCTTTCTTTTCATTTTACTTCCTGTCTATATATCAAAGAAGACAATAAGAGATAATTACCTAGAAAATATTATTGATCAGCTACCTAATCCAATATTTTCCAAAATTTTAAAATATTACTCAAGACATAAAGTTGGATTAAGTTATATTAATTACAAAAAACATTAAGAGAGGCTCACACAACACCTCAGTATCTCTAGGAAGACTGGATAATGCAACACAGACTTATCTCCTAAAAGGTGCCTTTGTTAATGGCAGTCAAAATAGGTTGGAGTTTACTGTTTTGGACTGAGCTAATCATACTGAAGTAGAGGAAATATGTTGGACAAAGATGAAAGTTTTTCTGCCGAACTAACTTGATCATACATTCAAACAGATAAGCTGTTCACTGGACATCATTTATGGAAAGATAGGTATCTTTTCCAGATTTTTCAACTAAACACAATAAAGTTGAGCAAACTGAAGGTCAGGAAATTGTTTACAAACAAGTCATTGGAAGTAGTTACCAAACACATAGCAAAGCATCCTACCTGACTAAGAAAGAATATATTTCATTATTTTGAAGGAATGGTCAAGAGAAAATTACTCAACAAACTTGACTTGAGGAGCAGATAAAATGCAAGTTGTGCAGATAGAGGGGCCTTTGTGATACAAACAATGTTGGGAAAGAAGCTGAGTAAATATTACTCAACTTTTGTTTTCAAACCTTCATTTCACTGTAAGTCTGCTATGAATAGCAGTAAAGATGACATCAATTTATTACCTGAACATGAGAAGAACCTTAATTTCTTTGAGGTCTGTCTCACTGAATCTTCCTATGCACAGAAGAAATAGAACTTGAAGGATGTCTTTAAAATGCCTGGTATGACAAGCATTTTATTCCTCAGATTATTTTCTTTATGTAATATGGTGCCTATATTTTTCATTTTCATGTAATAGCACAGTTCATGGATTGAATGAGACCACTGTGTCACATATAGGGTGTAAAAGCAGGTTATTAATTTCTGAAAAATCTGCTGATTGCTTATGAAATTACAAGAGAGCTGGGACTGGATTCAATTTTGAATAATTTTCTCAGAAGCCAACATAAAAATATCTGCAGAAGGAAGATCCCACATAGTTTGTGGTGAGGAACACTCACTCTTACCTTACACTTTTCCAATCAGTGTATTTACTTGCTGCTTCAGGCTTTTACCTTAGCCTTTGACAAAAGTGTTGGTGCCTAAGACTTTTACAGCACCTGGCCCTAGAAAGCCTAGTTGCTGTGCCTAATGATGATCAAAATCAACTAAGTTATAATTTGAACACTTGCCTGCTTCATTTGAAGTAGTAAATCAGTTTTCTGGTGTAGTTACTCTGCTGGGATAATATTAATGTATATTTTAACAAAACCCAACAAAACCACAAAGATCAAATTTTTATGCCCAAATCAAGTAAAACAGACCGAAATTGTAGCTGCTTTAGGCATTATATTTGTGAACGTGAACAAAGTGAGTTATTTATGACAAAAGTTCAGGCTTTCATCCAAGTTTTGTAATTGCAATTTGGAATGTACCTAAAGTATAGGTATTTTCAAAACAGGTCTTCCTGCACTCCTTACAGGACGGAGTGACTTGAAATCTCAAAACAGGTTGTGAATTTAGCTTCAGAGTGCCTATTCATTTGAACAGGAATGCAGAAATCATAGTGTTGAACTTGGGTGAACTTTGGTGATTCTTCATACTCAGTTGTAATATAAAAGGAGGAAGGGGGAAAAAAGAAGAGAGGTAAAGAGCTCAGTAATGTTTTAACAGAAGTTAAAACATATTTAGGAATTTAGAATTTAGGCTCTGATCGCTTCTACTTGTATTTTGGTGTCTGGCACAGACAAATAGGAATAACACTAGGTTTGCTTTCATTTCTCCTATCAAAGAAGAAAAACTTCGGTTTTGTGGCTATCTATATTTATGGTTTGGCAATGACCAGAAAGGACATAACACAGTAACTGCTGGATTGTAGAGATGCTTTTCTTTTTTTCATGCATTACAATCTTTGGAAGGAACAATTTATCAGAAGAATTAAGTGGGGATTGTAAAATGAATTTGCCCTTTATTCAGTTAATCAAAAGTGGTTTTGAATTGTTGTTTAAAAGTAAAAAATTCTCCCTCTATGCCAACACACATATTAGTGTAGCATCTCAGGTCTCCAAGTCTCCCTTCTGGTCTCTCTTTTTCCCCCACTTCAGATTTTTCTATTTCATGAGGACAATATATAAGGTATTCAAATCTCCATAGCTTGTTTAGATGACAATTGTAATGAGAAATGAGGGAAGCTACTAACACAACACGAACACGTTCCCATGACAGGGAC
>JAYDZK010000128.1:36908342-36918408 GCA_034509185.1 Euphonia xanthogaster | reverse complement strand
GCGCCGCAGCGCCCCCTGCAGCCGGGGGGAGGCACCGCACCGGCCCCGCCCGCCGGGAGCCAGCAGCGCCCCCGCTGGCCGCGCCCGGAACTGCAGCAGAGGGAAAGGGCCCGCGGCCGAGAAGGGCGGGCCTGGGCTCCGGGTTCTGTTTGGTGTCAGCGCCCAGCCCTGCCTGTCTGCTTGCTTTGTCATACACGCCAGTAAGGAAATGCTGCTCCTACCTCATCTCTTTGCCTGAGAGCCCCTTAATTTCTAAATTATAATAATTCAGTGGGAGGGGCTTTACATTTTCCAAGGGAGGCTCCTGCCTTCCTTAACAGACACCTGGCTTTCAAACCAAGACAATCATGAAAGTGTTGGTTTCTGTAGATGAAAACATGAAGGTATATAGGTGTAGAGATTTTCATATGAATACAGATATGTACTTTTTTTCATTTTTGCAGAAAACCAGGAGAGGTGTGGAACTGAGTTATTTACCTGTTTATTGATATGTGACTCTGAAAAGTGTGACTTATTTTCTTTCTTAAAGACTGCAGCCACAACCCCAAGTTAATATCCCCTTGTAAACAGAATCAACAGGTTTTTTTTCCATGAACTTCAATATACTGTCCCTGAGCCCAAGCTACAGCCCATGTACTTCCACTCAGAAGTGACTGCAAATGTGATTCTGTGTCTCCTTTTCTGTTTCCCAAGCCCCAAAACATCAGCTTGCTGGAGATTCTTGCTGATGTTTGAACTGCAGCCATACACTTCTAGTCTTCTTCACTGGTCTCACAGACAGAAGTATAACAATCTTTGTCAGATAGGCATCTTCCTATGGATTCCTGAAAAAGTAGGAATCAAAAAGGACTTTCTAGTCTCTCTCTCACACAGAAGAGCAGAGGAGGAACAAATTGGTAAATCCTGCCTTCAGGAAATTATTTCTACAAATAATGAAGTCAACAGACTTTTCTGAAAAAAGGTCTGGAATTCCCTGTGAGCTACTCTTGTGCCTTAAAAAGATAAAAAAATCAGCTTGTGGTCAGGCAGCAGAAGTCTCTGGCAGATCTGTGACAAAGAACTCAGATTCTATTTCTTAGTCCTTCAAGGACTTTTTTTTTACCAATATGAGCCCAGTAGAAAGTAACTGAGCAATCACAGCTGTCACTACCTTAAGTGAGGTAGGGTGAGAAATTGAACTGAAAGGATGAGAACTGAGGAAAGCAACATGGTCCCAGGCACTGGGCTTCAGACTGAATATTGTGATGACTTACTAAAAGTAGAGGTTTATCTACTGGGAATGGAAAACTAAGTTGGCCAGAATGTGATCATGTGATTTTTCTGTGCAAATAAAACTTAATATGGCATCAGGATCTTCCTCTATGAGGTGATCCTCAACATGGGTCTAGGAATATAGGAACTGGGATGCAGGACAATAAGACTGTTGTGGTTTAGGAATGGTATTCCCCAATTTAGTAGTTGTGCTAAAACCACACCTCCACTCACTTCCCCCCTCTACACCCCAACAGAATGCACAAAAGTCAGAGATCATGGGTTGAGATTAAGAACAATTTACTGGAAGGAGCAATGAGACAAGAAAATGAGCAGTAACAGCAACAATATTGATGGGAAAGACGTACAAAAAGAGGATGATTCACATGTAAAATGCTCACAAAGTCCAAGACAATGAAACATCTGCCAATGAAACATCTATTTTTCTCCATCTGGAAACCATGCCCTTGTTCCCAGAAGCTGGAGGGCCCCCTAGCCCCACTCCCAGCAATGATGTGAGGTGGCACAGAACAACCTTCTGCTTACGACAGGGCTCCACTCCCTCATAGCTATGGCAAAAATTAACTCTGTTGTGGCTGGGACTAGGACATTATTCACCCTGTATTTTATACCATTTATATAATGTCAGAATCCTATGCCTTCCAGCTATATGCACATACATTTATATAAATATACACCTAGTCAGAGATAATTTGCCCTTTTGTTGCCAGTACAGCTCCTTGTGAGATTTTAATCTTGGCAGTTTGATCCACCCATCCGTTGTTGCAACATTCTTCAGCAGCCCAGCTCTTGGGCACATGAGCATCTCATGAGGCACTTCTACAGCCAACTTCCCTACCCAGTTATATTTTAATCCCTCTCCTTCATGTGATGCAGAGCAAAAATGATTTCATAATTTTATTTGTATTTAAAACATACTTCTTTAGATGTCTTTCTTTTTTCTTCCTCGGTAGTTTCTAATAAGAATTTCTTTTAGTTTCCGTCTCTGCCTATTCCTTTTTGAAAAGCATTATGGGTTACTTTGATATAAATGGGCCAAAGTTCAAAGTTCTTGATAAATATACCACTTGGTATGTAAAGGTGCATTCTTTTTAGCAAACCATCCAGAAGTTCATTAAATGCTGAGAAAAACACTCTCCTGCACACATTAAAGAAAAATAATCCACGAATTTGTGAACAATCTTCCTTTATTTCATGAATAGTAGTCTAACTAATCTTCACTAATTAGTATTTTCATCTGTGCCACTTGTTTCATTTGCAGTTTTAGATGTGAATTTATGGAGGTTCTTATGACTGTCCTTAACATAATCTATTCCTCATAATTCTGTTCAACATTTCATTTCTTTATAAGTTACTGATGATTTCCAAACATGGCATGTCCATATGTTTCTTTCAAATCTCTAGCCTGCACATTAAAATAGAAAGGTGTTAAACTTGGAGGCCAAAGACATAGAACAGATCAACAGCCAACAGAGGTCAAACATTATCAGGCATTCATAACTGCAATTTACAGAAGAGGCTGCTTTTGTGGTTTGTTTTTTTTTTCCTAACTATATTTGAAAATCACCATGATTCAGCTCTACTGGATAATATCAGCTAGACAAAACAAAATTATTTTTATTTGGCTATATTCCCCTGCAGTGTTATACCTCTTGTTATTCTGTAAACTTGAGATAAACTGACCTTTCACAATCCTTGTTAATCTTGTTTCAAGTCCATAAAGAAATGTTGTATAAATGATACTTTAGGAAAAGGTATGTAATACACAATCTTTAAAGATAACATTTAAATCTTTATCTTCATATGAGTTAAATTATTTTTGTTTCACATTTACCTCCTTTTAACAGATGAAAGCGGTGTGCTTGTGTTGCCTGCTGGAAATAATATTAATGCAGATGGTAAGTAAATAAGCATCTCATCTTCCCCATGCCAGATGTTCAATAACTGCAGAACTGAATAATGTATACTAACACATCCTAATGGATTTATTATTCCACGTATCTTTTTTGCAATGCAAAAGAGGTCATCTGAGACTTTTGTAGGTTTTTCCAGCTCTTGTTATGGACTAGCAAGGAGCTGTCTGAAAAGGCTGCCATGTGAAAGAGAGGCCACATTACCTGGCAGCAGTAACAGAGTATGATACCACATGAAATAGAAATTCACTTTGAAAATGGCTGGGATACAGTTACTATCATCATTATCACTAAGAATTAAAGTTACACTTACAAAAGTATATGAGGTGAGGTTGATTTAACAGTAACCAAGCTAGCTTGCTTCTCATGAACTCCAAACCTTTGAAAGAAGAGGAGGGAAAAAACAGTGAGATGGTCACCTTATTGTCAACACCGCAGTTAACAGCTTTATTGCCTGAAAAAAAATGCACTGGCATTTTAGTTATCTTTAAAGGGAACAATAACAGGATAATTTTCTTTAGAACACATAAACCACTGTATTGCTCACTAGGACTTCAAGGTTAAAACCAAAGTTAAAACACTAAAACCATTTTTTAATCCCTTCAGGAACTTCACAGTGAAAACTAGAATAATGCCTGTAAAAAATGGAATCTTAATTCTGAAGGAACTACAGCGCAGTGTTACAATAATCAAAGAGGGGAGGGAGTTTAGCGTGAACGCAGTTAACAGATGGAAAGGCAGTTAAACTATCCAGCTTTGCCATGGCAAGCTAGCTGTCCATCACTGATGACTTTGCACTGCTTCTTGTCCTTGATTTTCCACTACAGTAATAAAAATGTTCCTGTTTTTCAGCAGTAGAAAACCAGCTACTCAGCATATACTAGAGTAAGCATTGTGCGTATTTTTAAAGATTCCTATTTAGAAACAGTAGACTCAGAATTTCTGGTGGAAGGCTAAGAGAGACAAAAAATTAAACATGTTTTAGTGGAACTGTTATATCAAGTGTTATTATATTACACCTGGCATCTGTTTGTCTCTTTGTTTCTCTTTTCCAGTCTTCTTGCCAAGTGACTGCTAATAAATAGATTTAACCTGTGCCATCTGTTGTTTTACTAGACCTATGTGCTGTGGCCTCCTGTTTACTATAGCATTACATTTAATCAAGTTTTTTGCCAATCACATTTAAAATACATACACATACAGGTTAACCAGACAACCACTGTTAAGAAGCAAAGAGAACCTCCTCAAGCATATGTTATACTTATATATATATATAAAATCTTCCATTTACAAGATCTACTTAGTCCTGGAGTGAACTTGGAGTGCATCTTAGTTGTGTTTGTTTGAAGTTTGCTATTTATTAGTGCACTGTACTGGAAAGGGCAGAGGAATCTCCGTAAGGTGTATTGTAGAGCTGATAAAACAATTCTGACTTTCACGAGAAGAGGAACTGGTAACATTGCAGTTTCTTCTGCTGAGCAGAACAGTAGATTGTAACTCTATAACTCCTTTCTATCCTCATCATAGGAGCAGAAACCCAGCTGATAGAAGTGGTGTGCGAGCACTGAAAATGGATCTATCTTGCTGTCATATACACAGAGATTAGGCACAAATGAGTAAATACTCAAAAACTTTTTTTTTACTTTTCCAAAGATTTTTAGAGCTATACCTCTCTGCATCATGAAACACAGCTATGTTCCTGTCTGGTAAAAAGATGAAACACTTCAGATAAACCATTTGGGCAAGGTATTGCCATCATAACATTAAAACCTTTTTAATCATTTTAGTGTGGTCAATGACTTCAAGTATAGATGTTGGGGGAGTGCTCAAATAGTTGAGTTCTTTTCCCTTCTGTAAAAGTAAAGATGGCCTGGGTTTAAGAAGCTCTAAATATGTGGAGGTATTGTATGAATGAACTGAAAAAGAGCTGCAAGTACTAAGTGCTATTAAACAGTGAAAATCAAGAGATGAAGTTTCAAACACTGTTTTCCCCACCTTTTTAATGAAAATCCGTTGAAGAAGTGATGCTTCTTAATTGTTGCTCATTTCAAGGCTCAAAACTGACCATAAGGAGATTTGGCAAATGATCTTTAAAGCAGGTGGCCAGAATGAGTAATACCCTTATGCAACAGCAGATTTTTCTGTGGCATTTCTGAGCTCATGGAATCAGAGAAGTTAGCAAATCCTAATCCTAATTGCAAATAATTTGTTTCTTTATGCAAAATGTAAGTTTATCTTAAAGATTTTGTTGCTCATGAGATGTTCTTCAAAATGATACTTACAGAGATAATAATATCAATTCAATGTGTGAGTTGAATTTATAGCACAAAAAATAAAAATATAAATTGATACTTTAAGATCCCTCAAAAATATATTTACATCATTAAGTATTGGTTTAAATCAAAAATTCCATGTTTTCTTTCCCTGTTTATATTTTTTTTAACATCACAGTTTCTTAGCATTTAAATTCAATTAGGAGTGACATAAAAACCTCATAAACACCTCAATTTCTTGTTCTTTTATTTGGTACTGCACCATGAATCATTGAATTCTTAAAGTTGGAAAAGACCTCTAAGACCATTAAGTTCAACTGTCAACTCAGCAACACCACTATGATCACTGCTAATCTATGTCCTCAAATGCAATATCCACACATCTTTTAAACACTTCCAGGTAAGGTAACTCAACACTTCCTTGAGCAGTCTGCTCCAATGCTTGACAACTTTTTCTCAACATTCATTCTAAACCTCCATTGGTTCAACTTGAGGTAGTTTCCTTTTGTTCTGGGAGAAGATAGTAACCCCCACCTGACTATACCCTCCTTTCAGGCAGTTGTAGAGAACTGAAACATTTAATTTAATTTCTTTTCAGATCACAGAACATTCTGACTTGGAATGATAAGGTTTCCCCTGAAACTTTCCTCCTTTCTCCAGGCTAAAACAACCCCAGAAACCCCAGCTGTTCTTCCTCACAGGATTTGTGCTCCAGACCCTTCAATAGCCTTGTTGCCCTTCTCTGGACTCACTCCAGCTTCTCAATGACCTTCCTGAAGTGATGGGCCCAGAACTGGATACAGCACTTGAAGTGTGGCCTCACTAGTGCCCAGTACAGGGGGAAAGCCCCTTCTCTGCTCTTGCTGGCCACACTGTTGCTGATACAAGCCAAGATGCCATTGGCCTTCTTGGCCACCTGGGCACACACTGGATCATGTTCAGCCACTGCTGATCAGCAGCTCCAGGTCTTTTCCACTAGGCACTGTCCAGCCACTCTGCCCCAAGCCTGTAGCACTGCCTGGGGCTGTTGTGACCCAGGGGCAGGACCCCCCAACTCGTCTTGTAGAACCTCAAATGACTGACCTCAGCCCATCTATCCAGCCTGTCCCGGTCCCTCTGCAGAGCCTTCCTGCCCTCCAGCAGGTCAGCACTCCCACCCAGCCTGGTGTCACTTGTAAACTTGCTGAGGGTACACTCAATCCTCTCACACACGTTGTTGATGAAGTTACTAAACAGGGTTGGGCCAAGGCTGAGTCTTGGGGAAAACTGGGAGTCAGGAAGGAAACTTTTTATTTGTTTACTGCTTGATTAATGTATTTTATTAGCAAATGGCAACTTTACAAGGTTCAAAATACTGCACAAACTTAAAAGATGAAACCTTACCATCTTTAAATTTTAAAAATTAAAATTTTAAAAAAATATTAAATTCAAATAAAAAAAAAAAAAGAAAATCCTCTGAAATGCAGACCTTTTTTTTTGCTGTTTTAATAATGATATGGGTAACAATTTTGCTGGTGTTCAAATGCCATGACCATTTTCTCTTTTTTCCTTTATTTAAAGTAAAAAAACCACAATGCCTGTAACAAAGACTAACAATATGCAAGGTAACCACAACAGCTATATTAGCTGATGCCCAGGGATTAAAGGAGGAGGAGGAGGAATTAAAGCATAGATGGCAGGATACCTACAAAGATGAACAAAGAACTCATTAGCAGAACATGGACATAGGGGAAGAATTCAATTCAAGAGAATGAAGAAACTGCCCAAATGTGCAGGAATGAAATTAGGAAAGCCAAAACCCACCTGTTCTTTGGCTTTGGTCTTTACTGGTAGAGCTCATCTTCAGGAATGCCAGGCCCTGAGACCTGTGGGAAAGTCGGAAGCAAGGAAGACTTACCTTTGGTGCAGAGGATCATCTTAAGAGGTGTTTGAACAGAGCAGACACATGCAAATCCATGAGGGCTGGTGGGTTGCACCCACAAGCGTGGTGAGAGCTGGCAGATGTCATTATGAGACCACTCTTAATTCCCTTTTAGAGGGTGTGGCAAGTGGGAGATGTTGCTGGGGATTGGAAAAGAGAAAGTGTCATTCCTGTCTTCAGAAAGGGCAAAATGGAGGACCCAGGGCGCTAGAGGACTCTCAGCCTCACCCCAATCCCTGGAAACCTGATGGAAAACACAATCCTGGAAATAATTTCTATGTATATGAAGGACAAGAAGGTGACTTGAAGTCACCATGCTGACTTGTGAAGGGGAATCATGTGTGACCAGCCTGACAGCCTTCTAAACCAAAATGACTAGCTCAATGGACGAGGGAGGAGCAAAGAAGATTAGGGAGCAGTCTTCTCAGTGGCACCCAGCAAAAGGGCAATGGGCAGGTATTTAAATACAGAAAGTTCCTTTTGAGCAAAAGAAAATGCTGCCTTTTAAAAATTTATTTATTTATTTATTTTAGATTTTTTTTTTTACGGTAAGGGTGGTCAGCACTGGAAGAGGTTTTGAGAAACGTTGTTGCATTTGCATCCCTGGCCTCATTCAAATCTCAACTGGACAGAATTGTTGGGTAATCTGCTCTAGCAGTCCAGCTCTCCTCTTTCAGCAGGGGGTTAGACTGCACACTCTGCTGAGCTGCCTGACAGCCCCCCAGCTATGCTGTGGTTATTAAAGATATATAACATGACCTGCACTAAGACCAATGCAAGAAGAAACAACAAGAAGTTATGGTTTTGGAGATGCCTTGTGGAATGGAATGGAAATACCTGTTTGCAGAACAGACCCTCTGTTGATGGCAATATGTGGCCTCCCTGGGACCACCAGGCTGAAGTACCTAGCATGACTTCCAGAGAGGGATCTGAAGACATTGGAGCACTGGGTGATTATCAGTGGCATGAAATTAATCAAGAACAAATCCAGATTCTGCCCCTGGGATGCAGTAAATCTGGGCAGAGGTATGAGCTGGGAGAGGAGTGTGTGTAGAGCAGCCCTGCAAAAGGGATCTGGGGGTGCTGGCTGGCAGCAGCTCAGGGTGAGCCAGCAGTGTGTGCCCGGGCAGCCAGGAGGGCAAACCCCATTCCAGGGTGCAGCAGACACAGCATCACCAGCTGTGCTTGGGATCATCCTCCTGGATTCAGCCCTGGTGCGGCCTCACCCTGAGTCCTGTGTGCAGTGCTGGGCCCTACACTCTGAGAAGGGTGGGAAGGTCCTGGAATGATTCCGGGTTGAATATGCAGTAAACATAATTGAAAGATTTTTAAAATATATCATTATGAAGCTTAAACTGAGTGGGAAAACATTTTGAAATTTTTTACATAAGCTGAAATTGAATAGAAAAGGAGCGTTAAGATTTTCATAGAGAGTAAGCATGGGAAACTCAATCAGAAGATTGTTTTTTTAGAAGGCCAGACAATTCACATGAGACTTGTATATAGCCCCAAAAGGGGTTTTAAAATGAATAGAATAAAGAAATATGAGACACTGGAGTGAAGCAATAAGGAGGGTTCTTTTTTCTTCCCATGAAAGGACTATTATGCTGTAGAGGAACCAAAACCCTAAATGGCCTATAATATTACCAAACAATTCTCAGAGGTTTTACATTTTTTGAGAGATAAGTGGGTATATTAGATACAGTACAGATCATTCAGTCACTATTTTCCTTGGTGTTGGAATGGTTCTGTGTTTTGAAGAATTTTAAAATAGTTTAGAGCTTAAAAAAGTCTTACCTTATATATGAGAAGCCTGGAATAATTTATGTAGGTAAGAAGCAATTCTGGAATTCATCTAATACTTAATGCTCGATCTGGCTATCCCTCCTACTTCCCACCCCAATATGTCCTTAAATTTGTTTTTTCACCAAAGACAATTTATTCAATGGGAGAAATGTATCATATAAGGTCATGGTTTTAACACATATGAAGTGTATTTATTTGACGGAAAAATCTACTCTGCAATTTTAAAGCTGTGCCTTTCATTCCTGGAATGAGCCCCATAAAGGCATGCTTCTCTTTTTCCCTTCAAAACAGAGCAAATCCATAAATAACCTTCAGGGATAGGTGCTTGTTTTAAAAAGATGAAGCTTTAGCTACCTTTTGTTGGAATATTTATTAAAACATCTGAATTCTGTTCTGTTTCTTGCAGCTTAAGATGGGAAGCTCATGGTTATTTGTAATGACTTAAGAGAAAAATTGAAAAAGTTCTAAAGCACAAAATACTAATAAACTCCTCTAAATTCTTTTTCATGCCCAAAACAGTACAAGGTGAATTTTGTTTGAAAAACCGACTTATTTCATTGTCAATAGATTTTTTCCCAAAATATTTATTTTCTTCTTACTATGTAGCACCTATGTATGTCCACAGTATTCCATCAAAGTTCCAAAACCAGAACAATAACATTAACATACTAGGAACTAATAAAGAAGAAATCAGTATATGCTCTATCTTGATACTAAAATTATGAAATACATTGATTCCATAGGAACATTGAGCTTTTATCTTCAGATAGGTTTTGCACATCACACCTTGCTTTTTGGAACAGGGAGAACCCTGAAAAGAAAAAATAAGACAGGTTTGAAGAGAAATATTATTTATATTAAGTGGGTTTTTTATGTATAGA
>JAYDZK010000128.1:36691917-36706000 GCA_034509185.1 Euphonia xanthogaster | reverse complement strand
CTCAATAAACTTCAACACATGATTTATAAAGTGAACGTAATAGAAAAAATCCATGATGCCTATAATGGGAATCATATTACCACACTACTTAAGACACTGTGAGAATTGCCTAAGCAGTTATCATATACTTGTGCTGATTTTTCGAATCTTATTAGGCAGGAAAGCATTGCCTGGAAAATTATTCATCTTTTCTGTGTTGCTTCCACTCAGTTATATTTTATTGAACTAATTTAAGGGAGGTTTCCAATACATCTAGCTTCTGTTGAACCTCCAGGAAACATATTAATGTGTTCACAGTGATTTGATGGGTATTTATTTGTTTTGGACCTTTTACATTAAGAAAAATTTCTCTCCTAAACTTCTATACCAGCAAGTCCATGTTGAAACTGCTGTACTCTCAACTAAAAAACAAAACGAAAGAGAGATGTTGTTTCAGAAAAAGAAGAGTAATTGCAAAATCATGCATGCAGATAAAAATGTCCTGCACAGCAGATAAGCTTGATTATTTGACATGATAAATTGCAAGTAAAATTTGCCTGGAACAGTTGATGTGAAATGCCTCATAAAGGAAACCAAGACTCTGCAGAGTGTAGCAGTTTCAAATGATGACCTAGTATCTTTTAAGAAAGATGCTATTTCTAGAATGATGCATAATTATTTGTTATATAAATAAATAAATAATTTGTTACATAAATAAATGTGAATCCCTCTGTGCTTGAAATCTTCTGATATTGCTAGTATTATTTTGGAGAGGGCAATTCTGTAATTCTTTATGTTTTTGTAAACATTCAGCATAAATTTACACTCCAGGAAGTTCATATTGCTTTGGGTGCCTTAGAACAAGGCATAGAGTGATTTATAACTCTGTGAGACGGAGGGCGAGTCCTAATTCTTGTAAAACCTGGTCTTGTTTCCTGGTGAGTGTATCTCACTGCTTTTCTGCTTTTCCGAGGAAAATAGAAAAATCAGCTGATGTGCCTTGAGTAAAGCTCTGTGCAATTGCGAAATCTTTCATCAGTCCTTTCCCTTCTCTAGTTCAATCTATTAAGTTCTCTGTTTTCCTCCCTTTGAGCTTAAGTTCTAGGTTTTGCCCTGCTCACTCTGAGCTATGTCTCTGTATGAGAGGGGGGCTTCAGTCTCTTGTGGGATACTGGGAGCTAATTGGGTTTTCCTGTTAGTGTTGAGAAGAACAGTGGAAATACCACAACATCAGTGGAACCCAGAGGTTGCTTTGTAGCTATTATAAAGAGATAGATACAATTTCCAATTTTAAAGAGTAAAGGAAGAGGGTTTTTTTAATTTTGAAGCTAAGATAATTTCTGTTTGTGCACCTGACATATATTCCTGTATAATTGACTAGTTAATGTATTTCCACAAGCAGTAATGTTTTCTTATGTTGTGAAGCAGAGGGAGTGCAGAATATTCATAGCAGCAAAAGATTATAGTTTCTTATTTCCAAAGATGCTATTTGTACTGTCTGACTGAGTAGTACTGACTACAGTGAATATTTGATGCATTGCTTGCTTAGAGTTGCATGATGTCTATTTTGTCAAATACAAATACATGTTGGGCTTTTGTGTTGTTGTTTCTATCACAGACTTGCCCTCTGCAAACTTAAGCAATTACAACATCACCGTGGTGGAAGGAAAGAGCATCACGCTGTACTGTGATACTACTGGTGGGCCACCCCCAAATGTGTCCTGGGTGGTAACTAATCTTGTTTCAAACCATGAGGTAAGGTTTATATTCTAACACGTGACAATTCAGGTGACACCTGCTGAAGGATGGAATGAAGTTTCATGTCCAGCTCTAGTTAACTTTCTATTAAAAGATGAAATAGAAAGTTAGTGTTGGGATTACATTTATCTTCCAGTTACTTTCAATCAAGGGTGCCTGAGGCAGCGCTTTTGGGGAATGGCAGACATTTGTTTCTCAAGACTCTCATTTGCACTCTGGTTTTTGGATGTTCACTTGTAAATGAGAGTAATGTAAATTTTTGGAAGCAATGTGAATTGGAATACTGAAACACGAGCACTTTCTTATTATCACTGATACCTGCCAACAGAGACTAAATCCAATCTATACTGATTGTGAAAAAAACACTTTGGGTCTGTAATTTTCATTTCATAATTGGGTGTGTTGAAATTTGGTTGTAAATATTTTGTGGCTTGTTTAATTTTTCCTCAACACACTTAGCAGCAACAGAAAGCCTTGAAATTCAAGATTTTACTTAAAATACTGGTTGGTTTTGGTTTGGTTTGCTTTTTTTAATGATGCATGAAGAGCTTTCCTCATTGAAACCGTCTAGGTGGGAAGATTTTATTTACTGGGGTCTTAATATTTTTATTTTTTGTTTTTGTAGACTGTGTGCTGCATATGTCCTTTCTGATGTAAATATTTAAAAAGGAGGAGCATATAAGCAACTGCTGACCTCATAAATTGCTATTGTCTCACAATAGGAAAAACCCATGTTTATTACAATTTTATGTCACTTGCTTTCCTACAATCATGATGGTGCACACTGTGTAAAGCTTCTTGGTCTGTATGAGGTGTGGGAAGTGTACTTTCAAAACTCTTCCTCTAGTGAGGAGGAGACAGGACCTCTTGAGCTTCATAGTTTTTATATTTTCTTTCTGAAGTTCATTATATCAGGCTTGATAGAATTTAAGCAGTCTGTCTTTCATTCCAGCTTTCATAAGAGCTCTGCAAAGCTCTAGTTGTATTTTTAACATTTTCTCTGATCTGTAAAACTCCCCAAAGGCATCAGTCGTCATCAAGAACAAGAAATTAAAATACTTTGGGGAACCTCTGCCAAGTTGCACTCTTTTTCAAAATTTTTTAAAAGTTTTAATTCTAGGAGCCAAAACAAATGTGGGACTCTGTTCAAAAAGTGAGATCACCTAATTTTTTTAACCCTCCTATCTTTGAAATGCCATGGTCAGTTTGCTTCAAGTTTTCCATGAGTGTTCTATCCTGGCATAACTTGATCATGCTGTTGTAGAGGGGTTTATAGTATAGGCTGGCTACAAACTTAGCCATGGAGCACAGCAGTCTTTTCAGTAGCAGAAGAGCAAGAGACTTTTAGACCTTTTTTGTGATTCTCAACGATCCTTTTCTATGAGTGTTGCTTCTGATTTCTTTTCTTTCACTCCCATATCTCAGTTTCTGCCTTTATGTTCTTCATCTTGTACACTTCTTTTAACTGTTTCCTCTCACGTCTTTTAAAGGAGGGATATTAGCTCTTTTAAGAGTTAAAATTAGGTTTTAGTTCTGCAAAGCTAACCTTTTTGTTCTGAGTTCCTGTGTTGATGGATAGTTTGACTGATGTTTAGATTTTTCTTGTTGTAAGTTTCAGTCCTGAGCCTTTCAGCCTCTCTGCTTTCAGTCCAGCCTTGAGCACTGCTCAGCTCTGAGAATTGCAAAATAAGAAAATGTGTGAAAGGGTGTTTGCTTTTCCACCTGCTTCCCCTACTGTCACACTGAGGTTGAAGGGACATTGAACTCATGTGGAGTTAGGCTGTCATCTCAAGCTTCAAAATTCTGTTTGCACAGGACCGTATGCAGGAGCATTCCTACATATTCCTGTTGACTGCCACCTAAAGTTGCTGTGGTTTTACAACTATAGTTGGTTACTTGTTTGTGTTGTCTGTAGCACTGACAGTGTACATTGCAAAAAGTACCTCAAAAGTAGTTTTAAAAATTATCATAATTGTTTGGGGTTTTTTTGGAGGGTGTTTTGGTTCCTTTCCAGTTTAACAAAATAGTTTAGCTCTTTATGAAAAGTTCAAGTATGGAAATAATAATTACTTGGTGATCATATGAAGACCCTGATTTATTAACATCAGACAAACAACTAGTTTTACTAGTGCTTTTTGTGGGGGGGGAGTAATTCAGCCCTATTTGTTTAGCTGATGTGACATAGCTGCATAGTCAGTATGTTTTTTAAGGTTGTAGAGAGACAGTCAGATTTCTAAGGATCATAAGAATCAAGATTTTTAAGAATCATTATTCTCACCTTAATTAGCTTGTTCCTAAACACATAAAACAGCATTTAGACAAGAGCTTAGGTAGTAGAAGATATGCAGTTTCTTGTGGAAGGTTTCTTGAGAAAAGGAAGCTTTTAAAAGAAATTTGGTTAAGAAGAAGAAGATAGAAAACATGTCAAGATACAATAGGGCTCAGAAGGCAGCAGTGAAAGAGATGTCAAGCATAAATTTAAAGGAAAGAAAAAAGGATGAGTAAAGCAAGGATTGGACAGAATATAGGCAGGAAGAAAACATTCTAGAGAACAGGCAGAGATAGACCATAGAAATCAGTCATGAAGTTTGAGAGAGGGATGAGCAAGGGTATATGATTAGAGGGGAAAAGTGACAGGACAAAAACATGGTTGAATGCAATGCGTGTAGCAGGACTTTGCAGCTTTGAATCTGCTGTCACTGACTGTAAGAATTGGTTCTGTACGTGTTTTATGTCTGTTTGGATAAGACACTAAAATAAGACTTTGATTAATTATGGACAGATACAGCTAAAAGGAAGGGAAAACGAAAAATGCTATTCAGCTGTGGCCAGTAATTCCCTCCCTCTTCTTTGTTCTTAATGCTGTGGTTGACGCATACATGTTTTTCTGATCATTTTCAGAGTGACACAAATAAGAACCCCGCCTCTCTCACCATCAAGAATGTCTCGTCAATGGACAGTGGACTGGAGATTTCCTGTGTAGCAGAGAACATTGTGGGAGAGGACCAAGCCTCTGCTGAGCTTACGGTATTCTGTACGTATGTGGGCCTCCATGCAGACCTGGAGGCTAAACTGCATTGGCAGGAACTGTTCTGGGTATTTTTTGGACCTTCAGGCTGTTGAAATGAAAACCCTTAAGGTGTGTGAACTGTCTACTGCAGTTAATGCTAGAAGTAGCCCAGTCAGCCATTGTTGCATTTATCTTTTTCAGCTCTGTATTCTGCAAAAAATGTATTTCTGGCTGCTTTGTCTTCCAGTTAAAAGAATCTGTAAGTAAAGGTCTGAAATGCTGACTACTGAATGGCACTGTCAGTGTGGGAAGGTTTGTAATGGTGTGTATATACATGCACACTGTCTCAGCAATTGCAAAGGCTAGCAGAATTATACAAGACTACACATGTTTATATTCTTACTACCTAAAACAACAACTACTTTGTTCAATGTTTGTATGGCCAGATGTAAATTTATTTGTCATAGCTTTGAATAGTACACTTACTTCTCAGGGCCAAGGAAGGGAGAAGGGGCATATAGTGTAGAGAAGCACTGATTTCTTAGATCTGAGCTCCAGGCTGAATTCATTTCACATGAGCTATACAGCATGTTTTCACAAGTTGCAACCCTCTGTTTAATTGAAGATGGGAATGGAACATTCTGTAGATAGCAAATTTTGCTCAGCATGTGCTTATGACAGAGTAAACTAGAAAGAAACACTGTAGACGTAGGTTTGTAGGTTGAAATTGGACATCTAATAACTATGGGAATGAACATAAACTCGAAGTGTTTAAAGAGTATAAATGAGATTCTGAGCCTGGCACTGTTATGGCTGATAAAAGGGAGTATAACTAGAAGAAATTGGATTTAGTTAAGAATATATATAGAGGAAAATAATGGGCAAAGTGTTGGAATAATATCTTGAGGGAAGCAGAAGGGGTCTGTAAACTTGAGACATTTAGCAGGTTTGAAAAAGGAATATGTATAGTAAAGAATTTTTTTCCCCTGACAGAATAATCTAGAGAATTAAGTAATCTGTTTTGTCTTTGATTCTGTTAAGAAAATAATCTGTAAATCTGAATTCTTAGCTAAGTGTCTTTCCAGTAGTACTTGGTTTTGGCCAATTTTAAATACTTTCAATACTACTCAATACTGCTTCTTACTTCAGCACACTTGTGCCATGTCTTTTGAACAAAGTAAAACTAAAATGTCTTTCTTTTCCTTCTAAGTGATCCAGTAACTAAAGGTCTCACACCTTACACATTTTAAGTGATTTAACACATTTTCAGTCTTTGGAACTAGTTTGTTTTATTTCTTTCTAAAGAGCACCTTTAGTTCAGTTCAGCATAATACTCTAGACAGAGCAGGTATGTTCCTGTGTGAGTATCCTTCCAAAAGGTTCCATTCCATCTAGTAACATACTTTTGTACTGATGAATGAAAAGTACTTCCAGGAGAACTTGGGAACGAGGGAGGGAAGGTAGGAAGGACACATTCAGAATATTCTGATGTTCTTCACTCTTTTTTCCAATGTAGTTGCACCAAATATCACATTCATTGAGTCTCCGACTCCGGACCACCACTGGTGTATTCCATTCACTGTGAAAGGGAACCCTAAGCCCACATTGCAGTGGTTCTACGAAGGAGCTGTGCTGAATGAGTCTGAATACATCTGTACTAAAATACATGTTATCAATCAAAGTGAATACCATGGCTGCCTTCAGCTGGACAATCCTACACACCTGAATAATGGTGCTTATACCTTACTGGCAAAGAACGATTATGGAGAGGATGAAAAACGGGTTGATGCTCATTTCATGTCAGTGCCTGGAGATGGTGAGTGTAGTTTTTTTTTTAATTTAATGCTGGCAGTTGCAAATTGTTGAAAGTGGTGAAATAGTGCTTTTGGCCAGTTTAATTATTTTGGAGGAAGGTTTTTATAGAACTTCTTTTCTCTGAATGAATGTCTTCAATATTACTTGTAAAATAATGTTTTTCTTGAGCATTTTCTTCTGAAGGGAAGTTACGCCAGTGCTCTGTAAATTTCCCTTTGAGTAACCATCCTCCCTGGCAGCCAAGGCTAAGGGAAAGTTGCTGTTTCTGAAGTTTTCCCAAGTGTCAGTTCTTATCCTGAAAAGCACTGAGTGCCAATTCAGCCCCTCTTTAACTTGCTGTACTGCATATGAATGGAACTAGGTAGTGTGTTCAAGGATGTGGAGGATGCTTGTGTGGTGTCTAGTGCCTGGCTGCAAAATTGATAGTACAGATATGTGAGTTCATGATAATAGGTTGTTTTGGGACTAGAGGGAACTGGAGAAAAAAACAAGTAGCCCAGAAGGAGGATGGATATGGTCTCAGATCTTAACAGGCATATTTGGTGTCCAGTTGCCATTTGTCTAGGTGGCAGCTGGGCACCTACATTGCTAGGGGTATCAGCATTCAAGATGGTTGCAACTTCAGTTGCTCTAAAGATTCCCCCTCGCCCTTTCTAAATACTATGTGGGTAGGCTCAAGGTGGACTAGCTCACTGAATTGCAGGGACCACTGTAAGTGATTGATGTTCACTGCGGCTTGATGTTTTCTCACATCTTCAGAGCCATACATGAAGTGGCTGTAATGCAGTCACTATATGTGCAAGCATATTGGAGCATGTGTAAGAAAACTCTGAGTGGACCTTGCACATTTGGAGTAGAAATAGAAGTGTCATCTTGCGCAGATAATTGCACAGTCATACCTCAAAATATGAGACTGTATGTATCTTTGGCTTTTTGACCATGTGATATAAATAGTTGCCTTTATTCTTTTTTAAAACAGCAGTGCTCTGTAATGTTATCTGATGGAAAATAAAAAATGGTGAATATTTAAATTCTCTTCCTACATCTCAGGCCACAGACCACAAAAATATGGTCAGTATTTCATTTTTACCATTTCAGCTCAGTTTGCTGAAATGGGGAGAGAGATGGTAGGTCTTTTACTTTCCCATCCTTAGGAGAAGATGAAGAGCTGATAAAGCCAGGCTTTATTTACTCCTGCTGTGCTCACTGCTCCTCTCCTCTTTTTTCTCTAAAGGTCTTTGTTAAAGCAACTCATTACAGAAACATGCCATGGTTTCAGCTACTGGTGTCCCCTAATACTGCATTTTCACTGTTAAGCAAAACAGTTCACCTCATGGATGTTCTGTGTACAGTGGAAGCTCTCTTACACCCTGATTATTTAATATGAACCCGGCTTCATTTCCTAACAGAGCATCAGCTACCTCTAATATACATTAGGTGATTTTGTAATTTTTTTGGTCTTTGATCCAAATCCTTTTCCTGTCCTGTTTTTCATTTATGCTTCTGTCCACAGTAAATAGAACTGTAGCTATCCTCTAATTTAGAAAGAAAACATGATTTATTTGTCCTATCCCTTTTATATTTGTATAGAATGTAAGTCTACCAATATAAACTGCTGTATTCTTTAAGAATTTCCCAAGATCTGTGGTGGAGTAAGCTTCACAAGAAGAGTATAGAGGAAATGGGACTATGTATAGACAGGATGTAACTGCATCAGAAATTAGTCCATGCATAGTGGATGGCACCAAACCAGTCTTAAAAATTAACAACAGGGGAAATGGCTTAGCTACTTAGCCTCCTCAATACTGTTTTTAGTTTTCTCCGGCAAGAATCATGGAACTGAGCTTCAGGAAACATCACAACATTGTTGACTCCTCCACCGAAGCTCCCATAAAAGCAAATGCATCATATTACAATTTTTATTCTATCCTATTTCTATTTAAAGCACTGTCAGGCTTTTTCAAATCCTTAAAAGGCTCTATCAGTGCTGTCATTACTGTGTAGTTTCTTCTTTTGGCCCACATATTGTACACTGAAGCATAAAGACTAAGGCCCACACCCTGACATTATGTTCATTTTCATATCTTCATGACTGAATTAAATACCAGTCCTGATGTTTCATGGGGTGGGGTATACTCACTGAGCTTTAAACTGATTCAAGTTATTGCATCACTTGAACAAATGCTCTGAACTGAAGATTAAAAACAAAAAAAAAAAAAAAAAAAAAGAAAAAAAATTTAAAAATCCCCTCACATATAATCCACTTGCCTACCCAAAGTAAATGTATATGTCTGAAGCATTTTCTACCTCAACAGTGTAATAGTCCACTTTCAGAGTTGGATCAAACATGATGTTGATGTAATTTGTGCTAAGATATTCCTAACTTTCAGCATGCTTCTTGAAGGACTGTTTCATTGGTCCGAGGTTGCCGGTATGAAAGAGAGGAAACCATGAACCATAGTTGGATTTTGGTTGTGCTAATGATACCCAAGTTAATGTTGCAAATTAAGATTTTATTTTAAATGTGAAGACGTGGAAGAATGAATTTCATGTTTTACTAGCTGAGTTTTTAACTATCTTTAGTCTGCAAAAGTTCTTGGTTTCCGATTCTTGCTGGGAGTGACTTGATTGTTTGAGACTAACTGCTGTGAACAGTAAGCACGAAATGGTCATGGTTTATTTTGGAGGCTGTTCTCATAGAACTTTATCCAAAATGGCTAGTGAATGTGGGAGACATTTTTACCAATAATAGATATTTTTAATTAAGTTTATTCATCTACTAACTCTCTACATTAAAATTCAGCTGAATGAGTCCAAGTCACATATATCTTGTCAAAATAAAAGAATATGCTAAATATGCCTTAGAAGTAGCATTTTGCTTGCTTGTGCAGCATAACATGTTTTTTGCAGAAGTATGTGTTTGGATTGAGTCTCTTGCTGCTGCTTTATTTTGGAAATGCCAAGAAGCAAACAATCCAAGTGTAGTTGATGTAGTTTGTAAAGATGAGTGGATCGGACAAGGCTTTTGATAGCTCATTTACTCAACAACCTCTTCTAATGGGGGCCAAAACAAGTCATTTTGTACTTGCTCTTGAAAATAATTGTGTGTAAATGTTCAAAAGGACTGTGGTGAAGTTTAATGTTGAAGTAACTTCAACTGATGATTAAATTGGTATGTTTCTATGTGCTGAATAGAAAAAATAATACTAAACAGAAATTTGGGGGTTGTTCACCATCTTGATTTTTGTAGTTTTATTTGAAGTGTTTAGTCATATAAAAGATATTCAAATGGAATTGATGACTTCTTATTTTATATGTCTGGGAGGAGTTAAGGGTTATACTAACCTTCTTAGTTTATCCCAATTCCAGTGAATAGAACCAAAAATGTTGACATTTAACTCATAAATAAAGGAGTAGGAGTTTTTTGCTTGCTTGGGGGGTTTTTTCCCCTTCAGATCACAGAAGGTGAGTTAGAAATACTGTTTTTCTGCAGTTGGATGTTCTACACTTGGAAAACTGAATCCGTGAACTTTTGTGGACGAAAATCTCTGGTCAGATTACTTGAGGATAGATAGTCAGGCTTTCTTCACTGATTATTTATTTCTGCCAATTGACATGACAGTTCTCATGGGATCTATTAACATATATCCCTAGATACTGGAATATCTTCAAATGCATTTAAAAATAAGACTAATTTTCTGCTTCCATTCTACAAATAGGTTGCAACTTGTATTTTCATCAGGTTCTTGTGCTTTTAACAATGGTGTTCTGCTCTTACTTCACTGTGGCACTATGCCTGTGCTATGCTGGATTTACTGTGTGGTAGTATAAACAGAATTGTGTTTATTGAAGTTGTATTAAACTTTAGAGATTTAAATTATTTGTTAATTTTATTTCCAAGCCTGCAAAAGTAGAGAGAAAAAATGTGGAAGAGATAACTGTAAGCCTACTACATAAACTATGCTGGAGGTACATTATAGATCAGAATGAATGGGTATGTTCAAACACATCACAGGTGTCTTGCAAAACATGAATAACAGTTCATTGATTTCTGTGGCTGTTTGTGCATTTTACTCACTTATGTGCTAAACCTTACACACAGGCAGTAAGTAATTAGAAAAAACTGCAAACAGGAACTAGTAAAATTTAGAGAACTGTAGACTAGACAGATATCCATTTGCTAGTGTAAACTCTGGTTTCTGAGACGTCTGACTCTTTCAGTAAGAGCTCTGTCTGTGTATCAGCTGTGCAGCTGGCTTCTTGGAAGCATCCTTTTGCAGAGTGAATCAAATGGTGCTGCTTAGGCCATTTCTACCTGTAGCCTTTAACTTGGCAGCTCACAGCTCAAAATGGTTTGCTCACACAATGCTACAATAGCATAATTTTTTTATCAGGTAATGATCAGTGATTGTTAAAACTATGAGAAATCTGCTTCCACTTGAATTCAGGGAAAAATTTACCTTTGATTTTTCAACAGGAATAGTTATCATTGCACTCATTCCATATATATATATGTATGTATGTATTACTAGTGGAAAGTAGAAGTAGGATTTTGCCCAGTTGTGAAATAATGCTTGCCCCTGCCAGAGTTAGTGCTGCGTGCACACATGACACGAAGCAAAATATTAACCTTTGGAATAACTCTAAGATGGTTGTAAATATAATTAACAGACTGCAGTTATAGATGTTGATTTGCATTTATGTAGATACTTATGATCTCTATGGCAAATAAAGTCAACTCTTAAAACTACTCGTAAAGAAATTTTTATTCTTCTAGCATTTGCAATTTATTTACAAAGCTTTTCTTTTTTTTTTTTCTCTTTTCTATGTACAGGTAATGGCCCAATTTTGGATCCAGACGTTTATGGTATATATTTGATTTTCTTTTCTTTTAATAATAGAAATGAAGGAACTGAAACATTCAAAGTTCAAATGTTAGGCTCAGCTAAATTTAAATGTCACATAGAATAATACAGCTCTAAAAGGTACTTTGTGGTTTTGGTTCTCCAGCCTTATATTTAACATATGTGATGACAATATGATGTTTTACTTACTATGCTGCTTTTGATGCACATTAGGAGAAGCATAAATCCACTGCTACAAATGGGTGCAGTTGATCCTGTAGGATGACAGCTGTGTGATGTAGTTCACAGACATGAGATTTTGGAGGCATTTCTTGGAGGAAAGAGAGTTTGTGATTTCTCTTTATACAACTTAATTTATTTTTTCAGGGATGATTCCATACTTGTTTTGCCTCCAAAAATATACCCCTAAATCCCGCTTAGAAATGAAGTTGGCGCAAGTAAGTTTTCCTGTAGGCAATTTATTTTGCTCTGTCTGCTCATTTGTACCTTCCCTTAATCTCTCTTGCATAAGCAGACCATCAATTCAGTGGTAGCTGAGTGTGTGCCAGGAGATTTTGATGACACAGTGTTCACATTAGTTTTTTAGTTAGGCAAAATGTACCAAGTGAAAGCCAGTATGCACTGAAATAGAATCTGCAGAATGAAAAGCAACTGTCTGGTTTTCAAAAATATTTCTGGTATACTTCTGGTGAGTAGAAAAGTTCATCTTACACAAACAGCTTGAAGCTGGATCCTGTTTGGAGTACTTTTTATTTGGATGAAATAGCCCATGACTCAGGTTATCTAAAGCTGATCTAAATGTTATTGCTTTGATTCCATTCCATGTCATTAAACTTCAGCAAATGTGCAATTGAAGCATCAATTTGACTTCAAATGCTTAGAAACTCCAAAGGATAGCTTTCCCCCCCTCTCTACCTCTCTTTCCAAATTTTTTTTTTTTTTTTTTTTTTTGAGAAGGGAGGGTTGGGGATGTGAAAGTGGCGATGGTTTGCACAATTTCTTCATGTGTTGTATTATATAAGGTGTATGCATGAAGATTTTGATTCTGAGCTTTTTATCAAGGTACTGGTGCCTGTGTATGGCTTTAGCCATGTGAGTGCTGTGCTTTGACTGACTTGGGTGGATTTCTGCTGAGGTGTGGGTACTTTGAGTTTTGCTAGCAGATCACAGCCTGCAAGACCTAGTCCTGGTGATGGCGGCCTTCCTCTTTATTTCTGGCTGTTCTTTCTGCTCTTTGAAACTGCTGTCCTTGTGATGTGAGGCAATTTCCAAATGTTTTTGTTAAGTATTTTGAACACACAACAGAAATCAGAAGATCTGATAAGGTGACATCAGGCTGCATGACACTGAGTTTGCTGAGGGGAGTCCTGCCTGCATGGGGCACTGCTTGCTGCATGCATGGAGCAGTCACTTGTGCCTCTAGCTCACCTCTGCAGCACCTCTTGGAAAAGACAAAGAGAGAATGCTGTCCTGACACCGTCTGGAAATTAACTGAGAGAAATAAACTGACTCACGTGGGTCTGAGCAGGATATTGAGTGCAAAGCCAGCTCCTTTGGCTCTGAGTTCTTATTTTCATGCCATGATGCCTCTTCTAACATGGTTGTGAGCATGAGAGAGACAACATGCCCCATATCTGCCAAACCCCAGAACGACTGTGCAAGAGTGACCCCCTGGTGCTGATGTGACTGTGCTGTTGTGTTTGTCCCAGCTGCCATGCACCTTGTTTGTGAGATGGCTGTAAAATACTGGCCAGCGTCAGCTACAAATCACCACAGCTGCTATTAGTCACTGGTGGCTGCATGAGGTACAGAGCACCAGAGAACCTGGCCCTAGAGCAATATGAGCCTTATCTAGCATGAGTCAAAAGGCGTTTTCCTGTCTGTAGGAGTACCAAGTGTCTGTGTCAGGATTTCATAGTGAAATGAACAGGAATTCGTTCAACTCAAATCGTCCGGCTTGTGCTGGATAGCTGTCACGTGCATTTTCCTTGGCAGATTCACCCATTTCAAGAAGCTTTGAAGATATGGCAATACCTCAAATGCAAATGATTCACAGTTAGACAGCAAGAAATGCCAGCATACCACCAGTATACCAATATAGACTATCTTAGCTCTTGCTCATTTTAATATAGAAGGGCACCCAGAGGATTCATAGACCAGACCTGTGGTTCTCATTAGCACTCCAGGGTGTGATTTCCAGTAGTTTAGAACAGGCTTGAGCATAAACAGAGCTACAAATAGCATCAGCTGTTATTTACAAGTGAAATTGGGAACAAAAAATTTCCTTCTTCAAAGTTTGTTTTACAAAGTCAGAGCAGCAAAGGCTCTAAATATTTGTTTTATATGTTAGTCTTATAAAACAATAATAAATAGATGGTTGGCTGAAACCATCTTGGTGAAAATTTTCCCAGCTAATTATAAAGGAAACCCAAATTTTTTAGGCTGAAGTACTTGTTATAAAGCAGGCTTTGCCTACAGATAATGAATTAGAAGTCTCCTCCTCTTCACTAGCAAAGGATGCACTCACAGTGACAGATGGTCAGCACAGAGCCTTGTCCGAAAATCCAGGCTGCTTGTGCAGGTGAGCTGTTCAGGCAGCTATTGTGCCACCTGGATGTGCAAGGAATGCTGTTCATTCTCCTGTTGCTGGTGCTCT
>JAYDZK010000128.1:36615387-36627107 GCA_034509185.1 Euphonia xanthogaster | reverse complement strand
GATCTGTACACAGATTGTATTGTAGTTTTCACAGAGATGAAAGAATACTTTTGCTTTTAGTAGTAAGTGAAGCTTCTTTTTTGTCACCTAATTAGGCCATATTTTGACTTATCTACAGAAAACAATTTCTGAATACAGTGAATCAAGCTTCATTGCAAAAAATTAGCAGTGCATGTGTTTAAAAGAAAATTTAAAAGTTGATTACAATCAGTGTCATTTGAAATCCCATCACTGTATCTTGCAATTTGGTCCTTTCACTACTGAATAAGTAAATCCAAAGAGTGATGACTTCTAAAGAGTCTGCCTCAGGTTAAGAGTTACAGCACTTTCATTCTCTTAAGATGCAGCCTTCAGGGTGGGAAAAGTGAACTGGTGAAGACCAAAGACCCATCAGCTTCAGTAGTCACTCAGTTCCAGTGTTCACTCAGAAGGACTGCATTTCTGTCATTTCAGCACAACACCCATCTCTACCTTTAATTGACGTAACAGCAGAAGATTCCATCTTCCAGTTGGGATTGGCTGATATTTACTGCTTAACTACCAGGATTTCTCATCAGCTCATTCAGCACATGTCTGTCTGACATGCTATCCCAGAGCTCCTGGCTTTTCCTTTCCATGCCATGTTCTGTTGCTTGATGCTGGCTGGTGGGTTCATCTGCCACTCCAATATCTTGAATATTTTCACCTTGAAATGATACAGTCTGAGGTACACAGACATGTTTCAGACACCTACCAGACTTCTTGGCTCCTTTTTGTATGAAAGCAGAAGGTATTTCTCATTTTTCAGTTCTTGTCAGATAGTGAAAATTCTGATTTCAGATGGCTGAGAAAGAGCCAGAAGCTCTTGGACATGCTACAGTGCTCTTTGTAGTTAAGCCATTATAAACCAGGTATTGGTGTGTCTACCTGCAAACCTCTTGCCTGGGAATTACCAACAAGGTTCAGTTGTTGCTGTTGAAAATTGAGGCATAACTTTGTAAAGAAGCAACATCACCAGGTCCTTGAACCTTGCATGGATGGCAAATATTGCAAGATTTTTGTGTCCTGAAATCAGCTGGACAATGTAATATCTTGGGAGCATAAATCCTAACCTTTACTTGATGGTTAGCTTCACTAATCTTATAAGTTGTCACAGACCCTAAGATATTTGAGATTTTAGTTAATATTATGGTATTTTAAAAACTAGTCTTCTATACATCTGCACAGAAATTGTAGTTGATGAAGTTGTCAGCCAAGACTGCCAGAACGGTTGAAAGAGGACAAAAGAAACAAATCCATTTTCTCAAGGAACAGTGATGGACTTCATCACTTAACTTGAAGCCCAGCACTTGGAATGTATCAGTCCATTACTGCTAGATATCCATGATTAATAGTGGAAATGCAGTCTGTAAATAATATGGTTGTGTTGTGGAAATGTGAAAAGCCAAACCTCAGGAGAGATCACAAAATGTCAGTGGAAGAGCCCAGGCTGAGATTCTTAGGGCAGAACTTGGATAAGAAATTTCTTGCAGGTGCTTTTGGGATTTTGAGAATCAAACTGGTCTTTGAGCCTTACCCCAGTAACTCCCAGCCCTGCCCCACAACGTCACTGTGGTTGTTTGGGTGCTACTGGAAGGAAGGTTATAACTTTGCCCTTTAATGAAGAGGCTTGCAAGCTCATGGTTTCAGGCCCCCTATAGTGGAGAAATAGCTGCACTGACATCAGTTTGCACTTCCCAGGTAATCTGTACTTGCAACTCACTCAATTTTGTCAATTTCATTGATTTCAGTGTTGGAAAAGAGCGTACTGTACTGGGCAGGCTTATTGATTGATTAGTCAATGGGCGGTTTAGTGGCAAGATGTTTTCAGTGACTAGCCTTATAAATAGCTATTGCATTTCAGATGGTGTGGTGTGGATTGTGACTTTCATATGGGAAATTTGGGTATATTCTGTATTTCTGCATTTTCAGATTCTGTTCTTTCAAGTGTAGGAATCTGAATATGCAGTTTAGATAATAGCTATTTTACTTCTAGTTGGCTTCCATTAGGGAAAGTCTGAAGCTGATTACAAATTGGCAGAAATAATTTTTCTAAAACAATTTTTATTTATTTTGCTGATCTGAAAAAATGAATTTAGCCCATAGTTCCAATTCCAGAGTAAATTGCTAATTGCATGTGCAGTGCTAATTTTAAAGGCAGAAGTTTTCAGAGCACCCCTCTTTTATCCCCTCCTGAGCACCGAACTTTTCAATTTATGCTTAGGGATTTTTGCATTTTAGGGATTGTTACACCATTTAGATAAGGGTGGCCTCAATCTTTTTCTGACTTTACTTGTTCCTTACTTATGTATTTCTTTTTTACATGTGCATAGCCAGATTTTGTGTGCTAGTGCTCTGCTTCAGTCCACCACCTTCTTTAATGAATTTTGAGGGAGGAAAGAAATAGGATAGTTATTCCTATGATTTTTTAATGACTACCATAGTACAGAACTTTTGCTTTTAAAACCGTAGGCCTTGGTTATGATTTCAGATTTCATTTTTGGATAAAAAAAAGAAAGAAAAATTTCAGAATATGAGGCAGACCCCAGAAACCTGAGGAAACAGCAAAAAAAATCTGTTTTTTTTTTTTTTTTTTTTTTTCTTTTGTATATTATATTCTTTTTTGTTTTATTCATTGCAATATTTTTAAAATTCAGCTTTGAATATTTGGGAGCATTTGAACAGAGAGAAGCATATGAGTGTGCAGAGCTGGCCCTTCTCTGTCACTGTGGGGAGACAGCCCTGTCACTGCCACCAGAGAGAAGAGAGGGAAGCAGCGAGACATGAGGGCCCACTGAGTTGTAGCTCCTCTACCAGGCTGGTTGCAGAAGGGTGCAGCTAGCTGTAGTTCAACACCCTGTTGTTTTTCCAAGCTCTGACCACTCACACCTTACAAGGCAGCCTGGTTTCTCTTAATTTTGGAGCATGTTGACAACCTTCCTCCCAACCCTCGGATCAATATCAGTGAGTCATTCAGTATGAAAAAAGACATAGTTGCCTGTGTTTCCAGGGAAGGTGCAACAAAAGGAAGAGCTGTGATCACCTGGTCTGTATTTCTCAGGCATCCTTGTCCCAGGAGTCCCACAGCAGAGCCTGGCACCAGCACATTTCTTTGCTGGGTGCTCGAGCTTCACTGACAGGCAGGGACATGGTGCTCTTGTAAAACGAAAGCTGCTGGCAAAAATAAAATTCACTAAGACAGTTTCTGTGCTACAGGCACCTGACAGGCAGGTCAGCATATTTGTCTGTTTCTGGGTGCTGCTCATCCTGCACAGGTGATTCTTCCTTTGGAAAGTAGCAATGCGCAAAATACAGACTGCCTGCAGCGGGTAGTCTCCATTTTACTTTATTCCAGACTGTGTCTGTCACCCTGCAGTTTCCTGCAGTTCTGAGGAATAGGGGTAATTTTTGCCTAACATTATAAGGTAAAAATTAATCAAGCTGGTCCCTGTGCACAGAAGAAGGATTGCCCAAGACAAACATTCTGTGAGCATTTCCATCTCTTTTGAAAGGCTTTTATATTTGACTGACTACAAAAAAAGGGCTGCTATAGTGTTTTCTCAGCCAGCTAAGCCCTGAGGCTGGGGATTTTCCATCAACTCCCAAAACTTGCAGAGCTGAAAATATATAAGCAGCTCATTTTCCTATAAAAGAGACTATGACCTCAGCAGCCAGAATGCAGAGGAGCAAAACTGATGAATCTTAGGGAAATCCAGGCTGGGAAGAAAAACCTTTCTGTCCAAGCTGAACTTGTTATTCCTGCCATTCATTGTTAGTTGTGATTGTGAGGTTTAACAAAGCACTCACTTTGAACTCTTCAGATGCTGAAAACCAAAAAACTTTATATGGTGAAAGACAAGCATGGATGAGGTTGAGATTACAAGGAGGTATATAAAACATATTTACTTCTTGTCCTGATTCTACTGCTGATTTTATTCTGGAGATATTTTATTGGCAGAATAAGGGTATAAAGATATATGAGGTTATATGTTATTATTTTGACTAAATACATTTGTAGTTTGACTGCATGTTTTAATCCCTGATTGCAATCACTATTTAAAATATGTGTCTTTACAGTTGTTCATCAAGTCACAGGTTTGTCAGAAATGGCTGTTGTAGTATTTCCAGGGGTGTATTTCCATTAGTTGCCTTTGACATTTTTTTTTTTAACTGGGCAAGAGATTTTTCTCCCAGACCATAGCCTTCTGAGTCTCAAATATTTTTCCCAAGAATGTGGTCACTTATTTCCTTTGCCCAACTAATAAAATGTAATAGGGAATAAATGCATTTTAGGGAAATAAGATACTTTTACTCCTGCTGCTTATTCTGAGACTTAATAAACCTGCATTTTTTTGTTTTCCAATCAGATGGAAGAAATTCTCTCAAAGGCAGAAGGCTTCAACTTGAAAAGTGTGGGATTTTACCTCATTAAATTTCAGAATTTGAAAAAAAGCTTATACATTTCCTTATTTAGTGTGGAAGTGAACCCACAGAATCACTTTTTTCCCCAGGATATAACTTTTGTTGCAGTCTTGATCTGTTCTTCTAGTGCATTTATGTCTAATCAAAAAAGGAAGATATCATGCTCTCTGCAAAATATTTGCATTTCATCACACAGAATGTTGTTCTGTGACCCAGATTATTCAGTAAAATATTTTCACAGAAGTCCAAATGCTGGAAATGCAACTGCAAGAAAGAACAGCTTTGACTCTGATCTCTGTTTCGTGGATAGCACAAGTGTTTTACCACCTGGAAAAAACAGTGCATGAAACATACTTCAGGGTAAATAGCAGATGTTACAAGGACATCTGAGCAAAGATCCAAAGTACGCATTTCAACTACATAATATGAGCCAAGACACTATGAAACATGCACCCTCAATGAAGTGTCCAGTGTCAAAATTAAGGTGAAGCCTTAATTGAAGGCTTTTAATTGCTTAAATTTGTCAGGTGGACTTCAGATAAGAACACTGCTCTTCCTCAGCAGAGCACTGAAGTACACTGTCTATATCAAGCCCAGCTATGGGCTTCAGTCACAGAGCAAACTTTATGAAAGATAAGTAAAATTAAACACATGTTCAAACATTCTTTGCAATTAGAGAGAATTCTTACTCAAGGTGAAAAAACCCAATGTGGTGCTTTTACTGCAGTGTAGTCTCCATGGCATTGCCACATTCAGTTTGTCATTTGACAATACATATGTATCAGAAATACATATAGTGTTTTGTCACCAGAACACCTATCTAAATCTGTAACACGTAAATGACAAATAGTAATTTATATTCTAATGATTAAGTTATGCTTTTAAGACTCTGCAAACTAGATTCTATGGGTGTTGATTTTATAAACAGAAACCTGCATGGGTAGTACTTAAACTGAATGAGAAAAAAAGGTAATCCATTCTGAAAATATCCCTGTCATGAGCCTATGCATGGGAGAGGGATTTGACCTTGGATTTGTTTCTTTCTGTTAGTAAAAGTTCTGGCTAAATGAGAAACACACATCCCAGGGAAGCAAGAATAAAATGAGAAATTTTAAATCTGAGAAATACTGAAGTATGAGAAATTTAGAAATAAATAACTTTGTAGCCAAAAGTATTTCATAAACCCTGCTTCTAATTTTCTTGAATTCATCACCAAGCAAGTTGCATAATTATTCAGAAACATGTTTGTGTAAAAATGCAGTTAGCCCTGAGCACGAACTCAACTAAGGACGATTTTTGAGAGGAAATTATCAGGAATAGAGATACCCAGAGTAAGCATTGGTTAAGACAGAGTAGTATTTATTGCAGTTACACTGTGATGAGCCATGTTGTTTTTCAGCTGTGTGTAACATCTTCGCTGCTCTCGCCAGCAGCTGTCTCTCAGCAATTAAGGCTGTTGGTGCTTTTAGACTAACATTTGAGAGAAGTTTAGCAGTTTGTGTCCTGCAGCACCATGTGGTTGGCTTTTCAAGTCTGCAGATCTGCCCCAGACAGGAGGCCTGGATGGTCTGTTATGCCTGGAGCCCTCAGAACTCTGAATATATGCATGCCCATCATGATTCTGTGTGTGATTGGGGCAGTAGTGACCTGCAGGGCAGCTCGCACCCAGCAGAAGTTCACCTGCTCAGTGTTGTCCTTCCCTTTCCTACATCATTTTTACTCTGGCTACTAAATTCTACCAGGGAGCTGCTTTCCCCCTGTATCCCACCTGAGATGAATATGAGGGCTGGGTTGCAGAAAGCTTGAGCTTTCAGCTACTCTTGGATGGTTAATGTCCCAAAGCCTTTTTGTTCTGCAGCCTGTGAAGCTCAATTATCATCTCTTGTAAGAAGCCTTTCCCAGCAAAAATGCCACTGAGGTTCATAAAGTTCAAGTATGCTAGTTTTGGTTTTGACAGGTTTTTGCTGAGGAGCTCCTCTATGTCTCAAACTTCTCTGCATTTGTTTTACAAGCATAGGGTAGATTAGCAAAAAATAAAGCTAACAGACATTTAAAATTTTATCAGAGATAAAATAATAATAATTATTTATAATAAAAACCCAATTGGTAATATTATTAAGTACTCTGTAATGTTCTTAAAATATTTTTGTCAGTATTAGCTTGTTAATACACTTCTAAATAGGCTTCTCATGTTCTACAAGATCAGCTGGAGAAAAAAAATAAGATTTTTTTTTCTCAGCAGAAGATGTTTAATTAATATGCCCATTTTAAATTAGATATATATTCTATATAGTAAAGTACCTGAGTTCAGCATTTTTGAGTCATATAAAAACTAGGGTTATGTGAGTAGACAATTCTGGGAATGTATTTCCACTATTAATCAACAGATGAAATGTATTTTATGATCATTTTTAGAGCTCTCCCTTTCTCACTTGCCCTTAAGCTAGTTTTCTTTTGATTTGTTGGACAGAAGTGAGAACACCTTTCACTACCCTCTGCTTTCTTGGTTAAGGATGCTGAAGGGACCTCTGCTTACTGGGACAATGCCTGATGGACATAAGGAGAGACAGGCAGTCCTCGAGCTCAGTAGCACTTGGCAATGAGTAGTGGCTTTCGCAGCCTGTTATTGAGCAGAGCATTCCACAGAGGATGGGCTATTGATCTTCAAAGGTCAGAATGTGGAGTGAATTATGAGGCATACAGATCTGGTATGAGTTGAACACTGGATTGGTCTAATCTCTAGTCCGTCCATGCCCATAATCATTGAAGACTATTATTTGCAGATTGAGAGGGACTTACTGGGATTGAAGTACAAAACTCCTGAAGCTGAAAATATGTATCAAATAAGCTAAGTCAAAATGCTGCAACGACGTCTGAAATTCTTAAAAATTCTCCAGATGAAACATTGTGCCCTACCTATGGCTAGCAACTTGCCTGTTAGCTTTGGGGACCAATTTAATAATTAAATAGAAAACATATTGTATATGGGGGTGTATTTTTGCTTTTATAAAAAATTTGTGGTGTATGCATATCAATTATTTCCTGTTTCTCCATATTGCAACATATCTCTGTATATCTAATATTATATATATTAATACTCTAATACTAATACTCTCTCTAGGGATTTTTTTTTTTTTAATTTCTACATTTTCCCTAATTTTTTAGGGAATCTAAATTCCATTTTCAGGTCTCAGCTAGTCCACTGAAACAGCATGCAGGTGCTAAATAAAACTGAGCAACTGGTTTTCCAAGGAGCCCTAAACAGCTTCAAAGTGTAAAGTCTCGTCAATAGAATTCAGAGGTTTAGTCAGCTTAGTACTTTGGGAAATTCCAGTAAATTATTGCTTCACCTTTAGCTACCTAAATGCCTTTGAAAACTGGTTGTTGGAAACTGCTGAAAGCCAGTAGTTGCACAGGCTGCAGGAAAAGGCTGCAAGAGGATGCCTTGAGCGGCTCTGAGTTGTATTGGATTATTAGAATCAGAGTTATGAAGATGGGAAGCAAAGCTGTTTTCAGAGATGCCTTCCTTCTTTCCTCCTCCCATCTTGGTTTATTTCCCATTGAACTGGAAAGAAGGAATGGAAAATGGGGTGGCTGTCTCTATCATGCTGTTATTTATTCCCAAGACTGGATAGAAACTAAATCTTACTTCAAACAATCTCCAGTTTATATAATTTTGAAGGAAAGACAGATTTGACAGAATTTTCTATTGCCATTATGAATACTTCCTTGAGCCAGAGTTTCAGCTAGAAACTTTCTGAAATGAAGCCATTCCCAGGCAGCAACTCTTATTTCTGAGTGTTGCTGGCAATTTCTTTAGATGGTTTGGTTTTGGTTTCTTAGGCTTTCTTTCAAGGATGTAAACAATACCCATCAAGTGCAACATGTTCCACACAAAGTAGGAACAGAAAAAGGGAGAAAAAAATGGAAAAGAAACAAGAACCACAGCTTCAGCTTTTGGCAAAGAAAACACAATAATTACATGTCTGATTTGTTCCAACCACTTTGCAGGAGGACATGATTTATATTGTCCCTGTTTTATTCTCATCAGAAGAAAAGCATCAGTTTTGCAGTATGTGCAGACTCCACTCAAGTAAGTGGAGACTGAAATAGCAATGGGATTGCCTTCAGACAGAAATGCATTAACCTGCCCTATGTAGGAAAGCTTGAAAACTCCTTCTTGGGTGGTAAAGAGCAAGAGAAATGCTTATAGGCAAACTCTCCAACATCTGATTTGGAAGTACCCTGTTACACAGTGTTGTGAAGTTCACACATGAAGTTCACTTGTGCAATGGCAGGTGTGCAAAGGTGCTGTATAATCAGGTGAGAATTAAATTATTTATGTTATCATTGCCCAGCAATGCCATTCCTGCTTATGTTGATGGTAAATTCTCATTTCATTTTGCATACTTTATCTGCTCAGTTCAGGAATGGACAAATTGCTACAGTGGATCACGGTAGTAACCCTTTTAGCACCTGAAAATGGCAGTACCTATTAGGAACCTTTCTTCAAAATAAGCATCCAATAAATCTTAAGTTGTGTATTTCCTTCAAGTCTTCTAACACCTAAACATTGGCTTATGCTTGGTGACATATTGATGTCCTTTTGTAAATACTAACCCTGTCTAATAAACAAGCAGATATTCCCTGAATACTATGTAACACCTTCCCTGACAATAACAGCAACATATTTATATTCTTCTATGGCTGAAACACACAGGACCAGGAGAGCAGAGGAGAAGAGAGATCAGAAGCAGCTGTAAGGCCAGAGGGTCACAGATCACCCACAGCCATTGCAGCAGAGAGCTGATGCTCCTCTGTCCTGGCAGGTAACAATGTGTTAGGAAGATGAGGGATGATTAGTGTCCTGCACTCAGTGCAATCACAGGGTTCATCCTTTAGTTCTGCCCCAAGGGCTCTGAACCCCCACGGCATTCACAAAGTGCCTGGAGACGGGCACCCCATCTGTAGCAGGACAAGCAGAGGCAAGTTTGCAGTCCCTCAACTTTGTCAGCCCAGAGCTGACTGCAGGTGTGAACTGTGACCAAGTCACATCAGTTCTGTGGCCACTGCTGGCAGGGTAAATTAGCGGGCTGGACTCCTTCAGATGCCATAGCCAGCCCCAGCAGGCATCAGACGGAGCTCAAAAGCTCTGTGCTCAGCCCAGCCTGGCAGGAAAGAGCCTTTTGGCCTTGTGCCCACCCCTGAGAGGAGACATCAGTGCATTTTTTCAGTGAGGTGTAGTTTCAGACACAGTAAATCACAGTTCTCATCCTGAAGATGTGGTATAGGACTACAGACTTGAGACTCAAATCACAGAGAACTTCTTGGAGAACATATTTCCTTTTTGTCTTAACTTTTTTACCTGAAGAGGAAGATGTCTATTTCCCAACTTGCTAAAGGCTTTTGCATTATACATTCTAATGTCATACATGTCCTTGCTGGAAATGGTTTCCCACATTTACCATGAGGTTGAATTACACTTTAAAGTTACAGTTTTTTGCCTCTTTTCATGGCAGAATTTTAGAGGACCCTGAAATTGTACCACACTTAGGAATAAACATAGTGCAAAACAGAGTATATCTTTCAGAAATCAAAGAATTATTAAGATTGGAAAAAAATCCAAGATCACGAAGTCTAGCTTATGACTGAATGAGGAAGATGAGAAGATTCAACTTTTGAACTTTTCTTTGCAGTGATAGCCTTCCTCTAGAGAACCAATCCAGAATTGATTTCCCATTTTAACCAACATGAGTCTTTCCTGCCTATTGATCTCTGTGTGTTTTGAGATTGGCCTCAACATCTGAAACAGGGCTGTGGTAAATGGCAACATTAAACAAACTGGTGAGAGATTTATTCTGGACTGATAGATTTCTTTTTTTGACTGCAAGACAGAGTGTTTTAAAGACAGAGCAAAGCACACAGGTATTCACTGCTTCTGCAGAAGACAGCGTTGTCATCTCAACTTTGCAGCTTGTGCTTCTTGACAGAATATGTACACAGAAACACATACAGCACATTCTATGGGAAAAACACAGAAAAGCGTTGTGTGTTTTTTGTAACAATCGAGAGAAATTGTACAGAGAAATGCTTGATTTTTTTTTTTTGTCTCTTCTTGGGATGGAGTTCCTGCCTCTGTGTGCCATAGTTATTTTTCATCATATAAAAAGGACTGTGCCCACCCACAGTGAGCTCTTGGCCCCATCAGAGCAGTCATACAACCCATGTAGATGTCTGCAAAAGCTTTTAAGGAACATTGTTATGCTTTCTGTGGAGTTTCTCTACAGGTATACCATATACAATCATGCATGTTAAAATCCACACTGTTCATTAGCTAAAGCATCTCAAGTGATGAGGTTTCATTTTTAAGAAAGAAAAACAATTATTTGTATGGAAATGCAGTCTCAGGAAAGATATCAATCCTGGGTTTAAATCTTTCCTAGATCTTGATGCTCTTGTAATAAGGAAAAGAAATCCTGGTTCACAAGCTAGGATATAAACTCTCCGTGGCCACAAGCTGCTCCTTATTCCCTATTCTGCTTTCTGGCTGAAACTCTGAGAGGCTGTGTCGGTGCAGACCTGGACTTCGAGTTTTGACTGGAATATTAGCTCTCTGGGTAGTCAATCTAAGGCAGCCATAGATCCAAGCAGATTTGAACATATTCAAACCAAACCCAGATACTACTGTTCTTTGTATTTCGAATTAGCTTTTGGGCTGTTGCTTTTAAGTAAATTAATGACCCATTTAATACTGTGCAAGCTAAGCATTTCTGCATTCTGATACACTTGAATTATTGAGATTCTTTGTGTGTGTTGTTAAGTTGTGCAAGCTGTAGGAGGACTGTAAGTAAGATCACACTTTTGAACAGTTACTGGGATCTAGAGAAGGTTCATAGTTTGCTTCATATGACACAATAGTTTCTTCTCCCTGCCTCTTCAACCCAATGAAAGGTGGGGGAGCAAAGCATCAGGGGAAAATAATGCAAAGACTTATGAAATGAACCCTGTACATGAATGTAAAAATATGAAGTATACTATTACATTTTATAGCAAAATTATGGAACAAAAAGTCAATGAGAACTCTAACATTTTGCTTGTTACCTTTAACAGGCAGCTGCTCTGTATGGGCAGAAGACAGTATATGTCCTTAGGCTTTGCTACAGGGAATAATGTCCATGCTGCAAATATGGAGACCAATTCTTATCTTTAGGTGCTGTTTAAGCCAGCAAGCACATTAAGGTTGATCCTGGTGTCATAAATATAAACTGCAAGAAACAATT
>JAYDZK010000128.1:36561818-36572514 GCA_034509185.1 Euphonia xanthogaster | reverse complement strand
TGGTGTACACAGAAAGGGAGAAATCTTAACAAAGCAAATACATTTTTCGCCTTTTCTTTCTCTTCTTTTTCTTTTTTTTTTTTTTCCTGGCAGTAGAATTTTAAGAAGATAAAGAACTGTTAATTAAATGCATTGCCAGATATTCTTTGATAACACATCAACATTGCAATTATTTCACATCCAGTATAAATATAAAGAGGGGGAAAAAAAAGAAGCAACATGCATGACTGTCCGTATGATCACAAATTATTTGTCCTAATGTTTTTGTCATCTATGTTCCTCACACTGCCCCAGCCCAGGCCGACAAAATAAAATGGTGATGCTATCGGGAGAATATGGATTCTTTCCAGACTGATTTATCAGATGCCTGTCACCACGAAGTCGCTTTGGAAGGCTAACTGATAGGCTGGGCTCTTTGCAAATTACTGCTCTGCATGCAGTCCTTTTGCAGCTGATTATGCTGCCAACGTTATTTTCCGACGATGAGATTTAGTGCAGCATACTGCCTGGCACTGTCCTTGTAAAAGATTTTTCTTGCTTGTGAGCTAAGCAAAGGGCAGGGTCCTGCATTCTTGGCAGCCTGTCATATGCATGAGCTGTTTGTTTTCTGGATTCAGAAAGCAGAGTTTTAAATCATCTTTAGCAAAACAAGACACAGAGAAAAAAGAGAGATCGAAATAGAGCTGAATATTTCATGCCATAATTTTGGCAGCACATCTCATCTTGTCTTCTAGATTGAAAGCACCAATGAAAAAGGGAATATTGCAGTTTTTAATTGCGTGACTTTTCCATGTTCCTTGAGTATCCTCAAATATTCTAGGACTGGTCTCTCATGCCATATCAGCCATTTTTAGAGAAAAGAATCTCGTGTTGAATAGTTGTGTGGGAAAAGCATAATTGTGTTAAAATAAAGGTCAATGCCCATACACAGTGAGTGGAATGTGCCTCTCAACAGAAAACCAATAGATACTATTGGAATCTGCAAAACAGAGATTGTATATTGTTTAAAATATATAGGTCCAACATTGCCATTTTCTGCGAAGGGAATTCTGTTGGAAGTAATTAAAAATCCTTGCACAACTTCTACCTGTTCACATACACAGTTGTGATTCTTACAACAGTCATGCTTGGAGGAACATTTCTGACCAATAAGTATTTCCATCACAATTTGGAAATGGGCTAATTGGTGGGTTTGGAGCTTGTATATGCACACATATTATTTTTCAGTATTAACCTGGTTTACCATCTCAATCAACTTTATATCCTAGAATAAAATGCTAAATAGAAAATGACGAAACTGAAGGTTATGCTGTACTGCACACTGTAGAAAGCCCTTCAAATACATATTTAAATACCGCTAAAATAGCATAAATTAGAAAATGCTAACAAGTTTCATGGAGAGGTTTAAACAGTTCCACCGTACAGTTTGGGACTGAAGGTATGTCTAATCTGCAGACACTGCTAGCTCAAAAATTGTGACACGAGCTTAATGCAGACTGCAAGCCTATTCAGAAGCAGAATGAATGTTCCTTTTCTGAAGGCATACACTTCTTCCTCTGTGCTACTCACAAAGTCCAAGCTAGTTGCTTGAAACATAGCTTGTGTTTATGTGTTTTCAACTGTGTCATTAGGGATATGGAAAAACAGCATTATGCTAATTAACATGATCAGAAAAAAAAGGAGATATGTAAATAAAGCTTTCTTCCTTAGTTATTCCTTTTAATCGGTTACATCTTAATACATTTGTTTAAGATGGAAGACAGGAAAATGGGAAAAAAAAAGGAATAGATCTGGATCTATTTACCCTTCAGATTACATAAAATAGGCACTTAATCCGTAGTTGAATAACTTCCTATTGTAAGTAAAGTTCACAGGGGTACTTATGGATTTAAAAACTGCCTGAGAATCTCAGAATTCCTAGCTTTAAAATAATTGTGATCCCAAAATTTTGGAAGTACCTGCTTTCTTGCTGTCCTCCTGCTGCTGTTCAAGTCAACTTTGAAAAATAGAAAGAACTAGTTGTTGGGTTCTGCTTAAGAACTGGAGAAATGCAGATTTTCTTTAAGCAAAGATGCAAATAGTAGATAGAAATTGTGTCCCTAAATCACATGTAAAAATGGAGAGCAATAAGTTGCAGAATTATGGGTGATTTCCTCTCATAAAGGACACTGAAAGCAAGCAAAAATACAAAAGAAGGAAAGGCTAATGGACAAACAGGGACACAGTGAAAAGGGCCAAAAAGCATTTGAGATTGGCTTTGAAAAGAATACCAAAATAGACAAGAGGAGTCTCTTGGCTGTTTAAATGTCAAGAGTATGAGGAGGAAAGTGTTGCCACTACAGACAGGATGATGTGGGAAGGAGAGTTAACTTGGCCTGAAAGCAAAATTAATCTCTAACATCGGGTCTTGAAAGGATAGTGATGAATATGAGGATACAGGCAAAGGGGCTATTGGGACTAAGTGGATATGAAAGTTAAACCTGGAACACACACAGAGAAGAGATCCTCAGGCAATGAGGGACATTGACTGCCTGTTTTATGATTGGAGACAAAGAGGTCAGCAAACTTTTAAAGCAACATAAACCAGCCTTGATGCCCAAAACAGAGGTCCTGCCCTCCTCTTGTCTCAACAGCTAATTCCCGCAACATCTGCTTTTCTGCACCAGCATCAATATTGCTTCAGCAACTGAACAAACTTTGTTAATGAAACATTCCAGCTGAAAAACAAGCTTTCTGGTTTTTTCTTGGTTGCAGAGAGAACAGAATACTTCTTCAAACCAAAGTACACTACAAGGGCATTCCTGATTAAAATCTTTGTTGAAGGAGAGTCTAAAAGAACTGTACTATATGAGTGCTTCAAAAACCTAAAATAAACATTAGGGATGAAAGAATACTATTGAAAGTAAAGAACAATGCTCACATAAGAACAAATTTATGCAATCTGGTTGTCAAAGAATTTAAGCAAGAGACTAGGGAAAGATTTCTAAAAATTAAAGCATGAGGTTCTTTGACAACCTGTGAACTTGGAATAATCTCATTTTAAGGTGGCACTGTGCAATTTATGAAGGAAATTATTCAATTTCAAAGCTATGCCTTAAGATGCAAAAGGACCAGAAGACTTGGTGTGCTCCACATAATTCTTAGCTTAGGTACCTTGAAGCACATAAAGAACCAAAACTCCTGATAGTGTCAGAAGTACTTGGTTCAGCAGAATGCCAGCATGAGTAGCAATCTGAAGCACAAATACTTTTGTCTCAATCAGTTTACCCCATCATTAGTTGCGCAGAATATTCAAAGTAGAGCTGTTAGTATTTATGAAAGACATTTCAAAGTGGCTGAATTTTCAGGGCTAAGAAAAAGTTTTGAAAATATTTATTAGTTATGAAAATACTTGTCAGTAATTCTGCAACTCTTATTTGGAACTTCTTCTGTCGCTGTGTATGAAACTACACACACTGTAGAAAATCAGGTTTGACTCTATCTTCTCCCTGACTGTGACAGGAAAAGCCCATCTTTTAGTTCAGCATGCAGTCTCTTTGCTCTTGACTTTGATAAGATACAATAAAACTTTAACCCTCAACATTCCAGGAGGGTTGAGTTCCAATTTTACAGATGCTTGTGTTTTACTACAGCAGGAGAAAATACTGCTTTACCTTGTTTCCCAGTATCCTGCATTACTTATTAGTGAAAGTCAGAAGATTTTAGAGGATGAAAACATGTAATGGTTCTGCTTCTGCTCCAGCTTTATCTCCTTTCTGTTTTCTTCACCCCTTTTTTTTTTTTTTTTAAGAAGGGTGACAATTTGAACTTACTTTTTCAGCTCATGACCATTTCAGAACATGAGCAGCTTCTATTCGTAACAAGGTTATTACAACCCTTTCTGGTTCAGCGAGGTGGAAGCTCATTTTAGGTCAAAAAATAGCAGCTTTGTTGCACAGTGAAGTAATGGGGCTTCCACTGGATTGTGCTGGGTTCTCTCTGGAGTTTTAACATATAGCAAATTCATCACATTCATTTTTGCATATTATATGCAATACACCAATCTTCTTTCCCAGAAAGTACAAAGTCATCCCAGCCTCAGTCACTCTAGACATTCAAGTTCTGAAAGTCTGTTCATGTTCTGGAGATCCCAAATATGATCAGAAAGTCCAGCAGCAGCAGTCCAACACTGATGTGACAACCAGGATGCTCTGTCAGTCTTCCTGAATCTTGCATAGTGGGGAAATGGACAGACTCATTTTCCTGTCGGATGTAACAGAAGACAATGTAATAAAGCTACGACCGACGCCTGTTATTCTCAAAGGTGAATGGTATTTTACTCTCAAACAACCTTTCTAACAGCTTCCACAAGTTCTAGAAAAAGCATAATATTCTGTTAGAAGGGGACCAGTGGAAGTTGCCTGCAAGTTAATTGAATGGTTCACCCTTTCTTCTATTGCTGAGTTTGGGACCCTGTTGAATAACATCAAGATGAGCTGTTTGATTTCTAGCAGCTGTCTGGGTGCATTTTTCTGATCTCAGTCTTCACTGCAAGCATTGGGAGCCTCGAATTGAAGGAAATATGAGCCCCAGGGTGGCTATGGAAGTTTTGCTCCATACTGAAATCACAGAGACTAAAACTCTGCAACTGTAATTTCAATTATATAGGATGATTCTGTGCCTTTTAAAGAGCAACTGCTCAGAATTTAAAAGGAGCCTGGAGACTTCTGCGGACAGGTGAGTTGAATTACAGTTATTACCAGACAGCTATTTAAAGATTACTACCCTTTGAATAACAAATCCCCTATCCCCATGAAACACAAACAAAATATGACGTTTATTTGTCCTTCCAAGATTCTTCTAGCATTGAACACATAACATGAAATTTCCTGTTCTTCGCCTCAACACTTTCTTCTGCTTTGTAGGAAAACCACTGTACTAAAATTTCTTTGTGTATCAGACTAAAGTAATGAAATTAAAAAGACTTAGGTACTCATTTGGTTTCGGTAGTTTTTGATGTGTAAATGCTAAAACTGGTTCTCTCATATGCATGAAAGAGTGGGGGGATGGGCATACCCAAATCTGTATTGTTGTTGTTGTTTTCCACTTCTGTGAGACCCCACCTGGAGTGCTGCATCCAGATCTGGGGCCCCCAACATAAGAAGGACATGGACCTTGGAGTTCAGAGGAGGGCCACTAAGATGATGTGAAGACAGGCTGAGAGAGCAGGAGTTCTTCAGCCTTGTGGTTAAGAAGAAATACTTAGCAGCTCCCTCATTTCTGAGCACAGTCTAGCAAATGTGCAGTATTCAAAAGAGGTTGTATAGAAGAACATTTTAAGATCCTATAATTCAAAGTGTTTTCCATAATGCATATTTAGATTGCTAATGGCACTGGAATATTTTGCTCCAGAGGGAGAAAACCCTTATGTATCATACGTGTGATATAAAAATATTTATATAGAAATGATACAGTTGTAAACATGTGAGCAGTTGCCCTGATGAAGTACACTCACAAATGTTTCTGCCTTTATCTGCTACATATAAACATGGTTACCCAAGGACTTGTTGTAAAATGCCAAAGATCTTCAGACATTTAATTATGTTCTAATTCAATATAAAAAGCTGATTTTTCATTTTCCTACCAAATGAAAAGTTTAATCCATTCCTGCTGATGTAAAATGCATCTGGTACATAAAAATAAGCAACAAGGTGTGGTGCAAACTCAGCCCATCTTCAAAATTAGACATCTCACAGGTACATGGCAGTCTCCATTCCAGCCTAATCTTCTCTGACTGGACAGATATTCTCCTGACCTTCCAACCTTGCCCAAGCAAGTTCAATATGGAGACTCTCTACCCTTTCCAAAAAATGACTGAGCGTGTTCTTGGATATGAATCACATTTTCTTATAAGTTACCTGCCCTGTCTCTTGTCAGATTTTGTTGGGCATTTTCTTATACCGTGCCAGAGTCTATGAGATCAGGATGTGGGATGTTAGAGGTCACTTCTGACAGTTCCCATTATTGCCTGTGTGTGAACCAGTCCATAAATTTAGTCTTATCCTTGCTTGCACCTACTGGTACTGTCCATTTCTGTGGACCCAACTCCAGAATTTTAGTATCCATTTTGTATGAAATACTTTAATCTGTTCTTAATTTATCTCCTGGTAATTTTCTGGAGTATTCTCTTGTTACAGTTCTTCAGACTTTGTTAATGACTATTTTGCATTAGTTGCTGACTGACCTCACTTTATCCATCATTTTAGTGAATTTGTAAGCAACTGCACACTGAAGGCATGTGAGGGGACCATGCCTATGTAAAGTGGCAGAATTATGCCTTGTGCCATGTTGTTGGGACCTATGCTAGTGATGCTCACTGTCTTTAGTTTTTGTGGCAGCTGGTGCTTATTGAGCTGTTTATTGTTCATTTAGTTAACTGCATTAACTAGTCAACCCCCTGGGTTGACTAGGGCAATGTCCTTCCATCTCTAGGCTATAGAAGATGTTGATATAACTGGTTGTAACACTGGCCTTCGAGGACTTCACTACTGCATTCTCTCTGACCTGAGAAGTGACCTTGAAGTCCTACTTACTGCTTCTTGTACTTTAACCAGTTTTCACTTCCTAGAAAGCCCTTTTCTAAACCTTATAGCTGCCTTTTTTTTTCTTTCTTTTAATAGCCTGTGATGTAGAGCCTTATCAAAGCTGTTTGTTTTGAAAAATCCACATATGCTTTGTCTGCTGACTCATCTTTGTTCACACTCATCCTATGGATCACCTTTGGGCTGATAGAGTGAATTTTTTTTTCCCACTGTGTTCAGAAAGATACAGAGAGATTGTTTTTTTTCCACGCATCAGCTCTCTATTTCTTTTAATGAGAAACCTGAAGTTTCCCACCTGCATGCCTTCTGACTCAGCTGAATCCCTGAAGCTCTGTTTGCTTGGGGAAAAAAAAAACAACTTTATATTTTTTTTCTTCCTGTAAATCCTTTAACATTTTTTGTTTCAAACATTATTTCCTATTCAATAAAATGACTCTCAATTGCCTGAAACCAGGGCCTTACACAAATGCTGCAACCCTGTAAAACAGTTTTCTTTCTTAGTTTAGGGATTCTTATATCTTGCAAACCGTTCTTCTGTGCTTATTCATCTTTTATGCTCCAATTCGTGTAGCAGCAGCTCACATGTAACAGAGCTAGGGTGCTGAAATTTATAATGATCAGTCCTTTTCCCTTTTCAAATCAACGGCAAGATCAGGTGCAAGGCAACATAAGCCCCTGAAAGAAACAATCCAAGCAGAAGTCTCCTTTGGTGGTCTTAGCTAAGGAGGAAGTATTCCTTTGGGAAGCCAGTTGGACTGTGTGTCCTTTGTTGTCATGCCTGAGACCTGCTCCCCAGCCTGCACTGCAGTAGGTCCCCCTGTTTCACAGGAATACCAAGCAGCGCTTTTGTTGGGTGTGTTGGGTACTTCAGCTCCAAAACCCTGAGACACTTTATGGCACAGCGAGTGCTCACTTGTATCTGAAGTAAATTTTCAGTACTGAGCTGGTTGTTCAAGAGGCTTGAACAGAGAAGGAGAGTTGAAACATTCGTTATGTCCCTTGCATAAGTGGGTCTGCCTGGGACATAAACAGCTTCATCTTGTCTTCAGAAAAGTGCTGACCCAGTGGGGTTTTCTTCTTCTCTGTTTTGTTTGTGTATTTTGGGCACCATGCCAGTTTTATTGACCTTCTGAGGGCTCCCTTCATGAATAAATCATATCATAGGAAGCTTTGCTTAGAAAAAAGACACACAAAGAGATTGACCATTACTGGCCTGAAAGCTTACAAGAAGACTGGGTAGAAGTAATAGCGTCCCTTGAAAGCTGAAATTTGAGTGCTAAGATTGAGGAAAACATTCATTTTACCTTTATTATATGCCCTTAAATTCTCAGGAGACAGAACTCTGAGGACAAAAGTGCAATTCCCACAGCCACACAGCCTGAAGCAGGGATCAGAATTCTTTTGGACACAGAGCTGGTGTTGAACTAGGTGCCTGCCCAGAAAAGGCATCAGCGCATACAGACTGTGCCACAAATGCTGCATTTTCATGCGACTCCAGTCCAGCAGTTCGCCTGGGAAAGGGAGGCAGGACTGAAAGGCTGGGCAGAGGATCACAGCCTTATTGCCTAGGCAGGGGTTTGTCCTCTGCCAGCTTGTGCCTGAGGCCCCCTCAAACCATTTGCTTGCTGTAATCAGCCCTTTTTCTGGCTAAACCCAGTCCTTAAGATGTGTGATCCAGATTTGGGATTGTCAAAACCCCTTTGATGATATGGTATGTGCGTATGCCAGGGGTATTTGATCCAGACAGTAAATGGATCAGACAAAGGGGGCAGAAAGAAATTTGAATCATTGTGAAGAAAGAAGCTGGTAATCCTGTTTTTCTCCTAAATGTCTGATTCCTTATGCCGTGTATATACTCCTCTTGGGCAGTCCCTTCACAGAACAGCCCAGACCCATTCCTGACACGGTCAGCCTTGCACCTTCCCACTCCTCCACTTCCATTTACCCCTCAGCATCCCCTTCTTTGAGCATCACCACTGGAATCCTCTCCCAAGGCTGATGGGGCAGGTTCAGGGTGTTTGACAGCTCAGTTTCCATGACAGCCAGGCTCCCCTGCTCCCAGACAGCAGCTTAGGAGGAGAAGGGAAGGAGAGCAAGGGAAAGTCATTAAATTTGCCAATTAGTATGCAGGGCCAGGCAGTGGAGGCAGCAGTGGGGGCTCCTGGGCTGCAAATCAGTGGAAGAGGGCTGCAGCAGGCGAGAGCTGAAGAGCAGCTATCCCTGGCTGGGCAGCAAGAAGGGTCCTACACAGGACACACACCCTCTCTCTTACATCTGAGCTCTCCAGCATCATTCCCACCCCACAAGAAAAATGGGACGTGAAAACAGAGAAAGCCCCTAACAGGGACAAAAATTATACATTCTGAAATGTCCAGCCAGGTCTCATGATGACATTCAGCCGCAGAACTGCAGAGAGGGGAAGGAGTAGGGGAACTTAACTTGAAGACTTGATATTTTCTCTGCTGTCTCTTAGCTTGTAGCCCATGCCAGAATGGGATTACAGAAAAGATGCAGCTTGAAGACCAGAGTGTGTTTTTATAGCAGCAGACAACAGGGGTCTGCTAGACTGTAGTTATCATGCCAAGCAATATGCTGCCCCCTCCGGTAGAGCAGCCACTTTCTCCTTACATTAGTCTTTTTATTCATTTCTTGGCCTAGTCCAGTGGGTTTTTTAAAAAAAAATTCTCTGGCCTGGTAAATGGTTGCAACATTTTGTCCTGGGTTGACAATACTTCAGTAAAGCTGCCTCTTACCAAAATTTTATGCAGCTGTGCAGGATCTGTAAATGTTCTATGGTGTTTCTGAATAAACAGGGCAATGTAACAGTCTGTCATAGTTTAATCCCAGTGAGCAACTAATTACTGCACAGCCCCTTGCTGACTCCCCACGTCTGTTGGGATGGAAGGGAGAATCAGAAAAAAATAAGACTTGTGAGTTGAGATAAGAACAGCTTAAATATTGACATAAAGTAAAATATTATAATAATTATTATTTTAACATTTATATTTTAACAATAATAATATTAGTGGAAAGGGAAGGGGCAAAGGAATAAAACCCAAGAAAAGAGTGACACACAATACAATTGCTCAGCACCGGGCAACCAATGCCCAGCCCATCCACCAGCAGTGATTGGTGGCTCCCAATCAGCTCCCCGCAATTTATACAGTGGGCGTGATATCCTCTGGTATGAAATATCCCTTTGGCCAGTTTGGGTCAGCTGTCCTGGTAGTGCTCCCTCCTGGATTTTTGTGCATCTGCTGGCTGGCAGAGCATGGGAAACTGGAAAGTCCTTGACTTTCGCTGACTCACTCCTAGGGTGAGGACTATTCAGCAGCAATTGAAACCCCAGTGTTTTATCAACATTATTCTCTTACAAAGTCCAAAACACAGCACTATACCAGCTAGTAAGAAGAAAATTAACTCTACCACAGATGAAACCAAGACACGGGGAGAGATTATTAGATGGTTTAGTTTTGTCATGCTACAATATTTAATATTTGAAAGGAGAGCATTCTAATTATTTTAATGGGACATTGATGGGTAGTATTTCAGATTTTTATTTTTTTTAACATCTCGTGATCACTTTCTACCATCATTTCACTTTCCATGGAAAGAGTCTGCCTAGAGAAACATTAGAAGGATTTGCTTCTTAATTAATTATTTTGTTGTTGCTTGTTTTTGTTTAGGCTGTTAAGATAATCCGTTCTCTTCTCAATGTAGTTTTGTTCCCTATAGAATGTTTTAGTACTTTATCTGGGATCCAGTTGTTTTAAGACATGTTTTATTGATCTCATGTGAAGCTTTGTTTATTTTTTTTCTGTGAATATGTACCTTTTCTGTAAAATGTACCTTCTCTCAGTGCAAATCTCAAATATCTGAGTTGTATATGGAGCAGATTCAAGCTTGGGAAGTGATAATGAAAATAATTTGGAGACCAGTGATATTTCATTAAGCCACTAATCATGCCTCTGGCAGCCTTTCACTGTGCCAAGCTACCCAGGACTTGAAACACACTGGGAATCCCCTGAATGCTGTACTCCCACATATTCAAAGAGGTGGCACTGTATGCAGGAAGCTGCCCTCCAAAAGCATAATGGTTCCTTCCACCTCCCAGC
>JAYDZK010000128.1:36473106-36484658 GCA_034509185.1 Euphonia xanthogaster | reverse complement strand
GCTAACAGCTATCTCTCTCTTAATACACAGCTTAGGTTCATCATCGAGAAATTTTATTGTTGACTTATTTGAATGGGTGGTAAGTCTGGAATTTAAAAGAAGAAAGAATTAGGGAAACATGCGACTATAACTCAGACATTAGGTAAAATCCAAAGAAATCAAAATAAGAAGCTCTTTTCTTTGTCTTGTCAGTACTTGGAATAACTTATGGCTTCAAGTCCTCTCAATATTTGTCTCTTCCAAGTAGACAATGTAACACATATTCACCTAAATATTTTTAGATTATAGCAGTGAAAACTCACCTAAGGATTCTATAGCTCTCCAAGGAGTTGCTTTTTTCTGTAATACAGGTCCAAATACTAATGTTCAGCATCTGCTGTTGTCAAACAAACACCCATTTAAAACATCTGCCTTGGGACACAGAAAACCCTCTGATCTGTCTCAAATCTTTGACTTAGCAGTGTGTGCGATGTTAAGTGCCTGGTTTCCTCAGGAAGAAAATGAGCTTTGTCCCCATGCAAGGAGAATAAAATGGGAATGTGAAGTTCAGTCTAGTTCTACTCCCTTGGCTCCAGGGCACACAGTGGCCAGTCTTCATTCATAGATGGGCTCCTCAGTCACATTTCCTTGAGTTTTGTTTGCCTTGCTGCTGATAATGTCATTATTTAGATGCATTTTTCCAATGAAGATCTAAGTGGCAGTTTCAGACTCATAAAGTAGCTGTCTAAGCTCAAAAGGTATAATTTAAGAAGAAGTAACTGCATATTCTTGCTCCAATTCAGTCAGGATGAACCACAATGAATCAGTGTTTATTATTTTAACTTTCATTGTATTTGTGACTCTTGTCAACAATTTAGTACGTAAGTGCATGGGGCAAATGCTTAGAGCTGGCACAATAACACAGATGCAGGCTGCACTTTTCAGTCAATTCTCTGTAGGTTCTGAACATGCAACTTATAGTCTCAGCAATTTTCTCTCACAAGGGAGTCAGCAATGTTGCACTCAGAGACACGAAATCATAGCACAGACCTGTTTCAAAAGGCTTCTTCCTGCAAGTCCACTCTCAGACTGTGGCTGTCAATCAATAGTGTAACATCTACACATTTGCCAGGAGCCCCATGTTTGTCCCTCAGAGCTTCCCCTGCACATCCACTTTCAAACTATGTCCCTGGTGCATGTCCCATGGAGAAGCTGCAGGCACCTATTTAAAAGTGCTCACACTTTTCTTCTGTGAAGAGAGGAAGAATTGTGTTGAAACACTTGTGAAACTGTCAGTATTTTTCCCATGCTTTCTGGGGGACATCATCATTGTCATTGAGACATAACCACTAGATAAACCATTTCTGAAATAATGACATCAAACTAAAATTGAGGAAAGACTCTGCTATGGAAATATTTTATTACTGCTCCCCGAAAACAGAAATACAAAGTTGTCTTTTGATAGTCTGTTATGTAATATTCTTTCAAAATCTTTGAATTAGAATAGGTAATTTTCGTTTTTAAGTCTGCATACTCTCTAAAGACCACACAGGAAGCACCATATTGAAAAAAGTCTGTACATTTGCTAATAAAACTTTTTGAAATCACACTTTGGAGGCTCACAGTGTCTCATGTCAGCCTGGCAGGAAATTAGAAAGAAATCTGCAATCACTCCAAACCATGCCAAAATTTCAAGATTGATTTCATTAAGTAATCCCCTGTGGCTTTTGACTAACCATTTTGGCCCTCTTGTAATTTAGGCTGTCACCAGAGAGGTCTATCCTGCTGTGGTCAGCATTCTAGAAAAAACTGGGACATATCTTAATCCATAGTAATTTCCACTACACTGACTCCTGTGAAAATGTTTTTGAGGTTACTCATTAAGTATTTTATTTGTGATTTGTCTTAACTCAAACTCTACATGGTAGATGCTGCATGCTTTGTTTAGACTCTTCTCCATTTTGTGCCCTTCTTACACACTTGAAAATATAAATGTGAAACAGCAGTGGCTTCTTTCTGGGCAAGAAAACTCTGTGCATTAAAAGACAACCCAGAGTCTGGGTAATGAAATTTGTTTTGGCTCTTCAAAGTTCCCCTCTCAGTCACCTTGAAGGACATAAAGTGGGTCTATGCTCTTCAATCCTTCCAGTCTCTGGAGGTCACGGGCTCTTCAATGAGCCACACCGACAGAAAAGACTGATGCACATTGCCTGATTTCCATGTCATTCGGAAATGGCCTTTCCATGGAAAGCTGAAACACAAAGCAACACAAATCTATCGTGTTTTCTGTCTGCTGCCAGGAAAGATGACTGCATAAGCTGCTTTTTTTATGACAGGTTTGTGCACCACTGTTATTGTGTAGTGCAGAACTATAGAAGGGCAGCCAAGGATGTGCCCTTGCTTTTAAGAAAAGAGCCAAGTAGTTAAAAAAAAACAGCCTCTGTCATGTATTGTATTTCAGTCCCATTCCACTGAATTGAATAGTTGCAAGACTATTTGTACTGAAGACTTGATTACAAGTGATAACATTGTCCAAAGCATGCCATTGCCACCTATAGACAGCAAAGAAAAACCAGCCTTAGACTGAACAGCTTCACAGAACTTTAGAATTATTTTGAGGGGCCTGTCAGAAATCCCAGGGAGACAAGACATTTAAAGGGTCTGGCATGTCATCCGGTACAGGAAGTCATGTTTTCTTCCTTAGGTATATGGGTCTGGGTCTTTCCAAGGAACATTTGCTGAAACATGATTTTTAAAAATAAAAACATTGTCCTCTCCATAACACCTTTTACACCACATCAGCCAGAACAGATTGCATGCCAGTTTGGAAAAGCTTTAGCTGTTCACATGTTTTAAAAATGACAGCAATAACTTGCAGGCAGGCTAGTATCTGAAAGCTGTGGATAGAAAAATGTAAGGATAAAGTTGGGACAACCCTTATTTAACTTTATCAGAAATCATTCATGTCTTTCAGACAGACAGAGTAGAAGAAGTTGGAGATATTTAGGACCTAACTGCTACAGAAAGCCTATTCCAATCCAATCTTTCTGATCAGTCACAGCAGACCTAGCATCTGTCTCCCTGTCTGCTTAGCACTTCAGGATTGCTTGTATAAAAAATAAATAACCTGGACCTATCACTTCAGTGAAGCACGGCTAACCCTATCTGAAACAGTGTGCCTAGCTGTAAATATGGTTTGAAAAGGTAGCACGTCATAAAGAACATCTCAAGAAATGCAAAATCAAGAGAATGATGTTCCGAGCTGTGGTTTTTTCATGCACTGCTCCTCAGAGGGCAAAACTCACTGTGCTTTCTTTCACCCTGTCCAAAAATGGTCAAGTTTCAGACATGGCTGCTGATCTTTAAGCAAGTATATCTACATTTAAGTGTTCTTTGAAAGCAATCTGATGGCATTTAATCTAGGAAATCTCCCAGATTTGAAGCTGCAGGTGTTTAGCATGGCTAACAAAATGACTGACAATTAAGAACCTTCTTTGGTTCTTAAGGTATCCATAGTTAGTTTCAAAACTTTTATCCCCAGTTTAGAAATGTGGGTTTAAATTCTTCATACAGCATAATTCTTGTCTGTTAGCTGAAGTCCCACTAAAAGATCTGTAAGCCATGGCAGGTTCTTAGGGACATTTTCAAAATATAGAAAGATGCCCTGTTTTTGACAGCATGACATAATTCACACTCTAATTTTATTTAGGTTTGAGAATCTCTTAAAAAACCAACAGTGGGTAAAGTCTGTGAAACCAAGTTCGAAAGCAATATAATTTTGTTTTCTTGTATTTCTGCCAATAAAAATCAATAAAACAAATCACTAGAAAAGTTTTACAGTTCTGTAGTGTTCACCAGACAGAAGCAACTTCTTTAATGTGTTTTTAATACAAACTCACTACAATCAGGGAGCACTCTGCAGCCCTGAGAATAATGGCTTTGACCTTCATACATTTAATGTAGAACATGCTCCTTAAGCCCTCTCATTTCGCTCTCTACATGAAAACACATTATCATGAGGGTAAACCACTCACTTAGGCAAATTGCCTAAGTAATTCAAGTACTTCCAGACAGAAAACTGTCTGGGTCTGCTCTGTTGCTCATTGAAGTCAGGGTCCTTCAATGAGAAGAGGGAAGAGGGGGAGATCAGACAGACCAAGAAGATTGTCTGAGAACTTATTTGATCTTTGAAGTGTTGTCTAGAAGAATTTATGAGACCCAGGTAATCTACAAAGCTTCAGAAGCACAGTGCTGAACAATTTAACATGTCTTGAAAAAACAAATTCTTGCTGACTGTGTAAATTTTTTTAAACTTTTCATGTCGTAACAATTCACTTAGTACACTACAAATGTAGGGGGTGGAAAGCCCCCACAAATTACATTTAATGACACCCACAATAAAGAGGTATTGAAAAATATGCTTTTATAATGTTTTGTAATAGGCATATAATACATTATTTGAGGTCATTAATACTAACGTACAAAGTATTAAATAGTGCACAGACTTTAGGAAGATTTGGCTTTTTACACACAATGGCTTTTGTTAAATCTGTGTAGCGATTAACTACCCCAAGATACAAAGTACAGGGAGGAATAGGACTCTCTAGCCAATCCAAACCTTGCGGCCCACACCCACAAAACCTCTTGTACACAGAGTGTTAAGAAGCAAGAAAACAAACAAACAAACCCCTATTTGATTTATTGGGATCTTTTGCATAAGAAGTTCTCATGAAGAATTGTAGCTCTTGAACTGGCAGTGTCTGAATGATGGCAGGAATCTCTGCTCAGAGGTCCTGCATTAGGCTGTGAATTCTTGAAGTGAGCACCAGTCACACCTGGTCACACCTGAGCATGTGGGACTGGTATTGTTGATTATCTTGGACTACACAAAAGGGATATCCTAGTTCTCTTAACTATGAACAAAGATCATCCTAAACTGTTTTTTCCTGCATCTTCAGGACCAGGTTCTACAGCCTACTTAAAGTCATGTGTATTTTGGTGAGTCTCGCAGGAAATGCTTGGAGTATTGCTGGCTGGCCAGGCTCTCTGCCCAGGATGCCAACCATGTGTACATGCAGATGGTCTCTACCCACTGGCTTCACACAACAGGGCTCTCTGAAATCCCTGCCTGGAGACTCCAACAATGATACAAAAGACTTCTTGGGCAGTACATCACCTCACCTGCACTTAGCCTATAGGCAGAGGCAAGCTGGGGAGTTTCAGAAAGAAAAAAAGTTTGCTATGAGTCTTCATTTAATTAAACAAATTTGGTTGTGTTTCCCTAGCTGACTGCAGTTGTGGAAATTCCAATGGAAAATAAATAATATTTGCCAGCCTTCAGCTCAGGATACAAATGTCAAGGTCAAGGACTTTTTAACTGACTTGTTAACAGTCAACTGTACATTTTGCCATAACCTATGTGCTTCTCAGACTTATGTGTCCCACAAGGGCTATTCCTGAACTGTTAAGTGCACGGCATATATGCTGACCTGCTGCAGTGTCTGTTTCCAAAACCGAAACAAAATCAACACTAGTAAGCATGGATTTTCCATCATAGCTTGTTAACACAGAATCACAAATGGGGCAGATTGGAAGGGAACATAGTGGGTCATCTGTTCCAGCCTTCCTTCTCCAGCAGGGCCATCGCAGAGCATGTGGCACAGCATCGTGTCCATTGAATTCTTGAATATGTCCAGTGAGGAAGACTTCACAAACTCCCTGGACAATCTCTCTCAGTGCTCATTCACTCACACAGTGAAGAGGTTCTTCCTCATATTCAGGTTTGATCTTTGGAACTTTCTTTGCATCAGTTTCTGTCCATTGTCTTGTGCCCTATTGCTCAGCACCACCGAGCAGAGCCTGGTGCCATCCTCTTGACAACCTCCCTTCAGAGACTGACGGACATTGATGAGGTCCTCTCTCAGTCATCTCTGCTTGAGGCGGAGCAGGCCCAGCTCCCTTTCCTTGTAAGAGACATGCTCCAGTCCCCTAGTCATCTTTGCTGTCCTCCACTGCTCCAGGAGCTCGAGGAACTCCATGTCTCTCTTGCTTAAGGAGCTCAGAACTGGACACAGCACTCCAGATGGGCCTCACTAGGGCTGAGTAGAGGACATGATCAGAGCATAAGACAGCTGTGGGTTGACTTTAATTATAAATTGAAAGGGACAGCACTCAAACTAGAATGAAGAAATAAAATGAAGGTGCATAGACATGCAAATTAATAAAATTAAGAAGTCCAGCAACTCAAATTAATAATGAGGAAGCTCAGAACATTCTAAATATTAGGAGATTTCTTTAAAATCTGTGAAATTTTAAAAATAAAGATTGGGTCTTTCTGTACACCTTGGCTGGGTCTCATAAGGAATTGTGAAGCAAAGACCCTGCTGTTGCTATAATTTTCTAGGCCTCTGAGCACCAAGAAGGAAAATATTATGTAATTCACAGTAAAACAAGTGCTGGCAGAACAAAAAAATTGCCTGTGAGAAAAGTTTCGGTCATCCACAGCCACTATTTCAGTCCTTACAGAGATAGATGACTGTATCTGGAAATATGCATGTGTACAATTTTGGTAGCTGGTAGCCACCATTAAAACCTGCATTTCCTCCTCAGTCCTGAGAAAATTGCAAGAACTGCTACAGCTGTCCAGATTTGTATCAGATATTTTCCTTTTTGGTTTTATTCTTACCTGCGAAAAAGGAAACAAATGTTATTGCCCCTTGAGCTGCTGTTCATATATCAGATTGTTTATGTCTTTCTACCCATAGGACAAACTACCTTTGAAATGCTGAACACATTCTAAAGTGAGAAAATTATAAAAACTGTCCAGTAACATATTACAGACAAATACCCTCTGATAATAAACTCATTTGGAGAGCCTCAAATTTGGCAAGGATGCTCCAAAACACCTGTATTTACAATTTTGAACATTGTGGCACTAGATAGATTTTCATAAGCCCAATGGAGTATTTTTCACTTCACAATCATTACCAGTCTTTACAGTGGCGGTTGTATGAATAGTTGGCAGGACTTCCAAGACAAAATTTTATCCCTTATTGGTAAAGTTAGATTTCATCTGATGTAGAGGAAAACAGAAAAAGGAAATAGGCCTTATACGTCTTCTTTCAGGAGCAAAAACATTTAAATTTATATTTGTGATGCAGTCTGTTTAACACTACTCCAAACCAACTTAATAAATGGTCAGCAGCAGTTTCAGAGTAGGGGCAGTCCTTGAAGCCATGAGTAGTAAAGTACTGTGGGGAAGAGTGGGAAGGACACAGGAACATATCCCTTCAGCCAGCCCCAAGGGTTGTTTTGGGTAACAACTGAGTGCCAGTGCCAAAAAAAAAAAAAAAAACAAACAAAAAAAAAACAGGAATAAAACAAGACACAAGTGAACAAGAAAGAAGGAAAGTAAATGGCTAGAGAGAGAACAATTTACTTCCCTGCAGATCCATTTCAAACTCTTTTTTTGGATGAAAAGCGTTACCGTGAACTCTTCACTTATTTATGGCACCAATTTAAACAACCTTAACAGAAGGTCAAGAGTACATCAGATTGCTGTGGGCCTTTTGTTTCCTGCCTGGTATCTCATTTCCCTCAAAGATCACTCACCTAAAGCCTACACAGCAATGAAGCTGAAAGGAGGAGGAGGCGAAAGGAAAAACAGAAAGATTGGTAAAGAATCGAGATTTTTTGTGATCCCGCAAAAATTCAAGTGCTGTTCAGCAGAGACCTCCACTGTGGCTTCAAATCTTAAAATCTCCTCTTATAGGAGCAACAGGTCTTACAAACCATTCCCTGTTGCATTTGTTTTGCATTTACACATTTTTCACAACTGCACTAGTGTCTGATGGCCATTAATGAGGTAGAGTTGACCTCTGACATCAGTACTCTACTGACTGTCTTTCCTTTTGCCCTCCCAGGGCAGGATTCATGATCTACAGTATGAGACAACCATTGGCAAGGTTGTTTCAAGAGTTCACTACTATGCAAGGCAAATATTTAAAACAATATTTTGAACAGTTTTTGCTAAGATGCTTTTGCTAAGTTTTTGAAAAGTTAAGGAAACAATTGCTTACTGAATACTCATGACAGCAAAAGTAATTCTATCCGACCTCTGTTTGAATAACTCAAAGCTGCTTCCTAATAGTACAAATTATTTAAAAGAAATACCAAAATATCTTGTAATATAACCAGGAAAAGTTTATTTGAAAATGGTTTCCAAGTGTCCTGAGACTTGCACCTTAAATGGCTACAGCTTTCCAAAGTATTTCTTCAGCAGGTGAAGCCTTTCTGACTCCAGACTTAAGACGGACTACTTTTCAGTGCGTGGACTAGTTCACTCTGGCTTTAATGGGATTGTTATGTTCAGTGCAAGGCACATCCTGAACTGCTGCAGTAAATCAGGCCACAAAGAGGATGTTACTTCATTGTGAAGGCCTTCTTCTTTAGCAAGTGCTGAAGGCCTGATTGACCTTTAACACTTGCTAAAGATGAAGGTCTTTTACAATCTAACTTTTTTTGCCATGTTTTTATTACAAGCTTATTGACATTGGCAAAATAATATAAAATATTATTCATATGAAAATATTGCACTTATTTACAAAAGTATTCCCCAAACTTTGTGTAACATCATAAGCCGACTTTCAGATGTTTTATCATAGCATGGTGACACTTACGTTCAACTAGAATTATTCAAATCTAATGTGCAAAAATGTATATAGCCATTTACATAAGATTTTCAACTTTCTGGAGAAACAAGAATTTGCCTAACAGAAAACACAAACACAAGTCTTCAAATAATGTTCTTATTTAAGTCTCAGATACAGATTTTATTTTGTATTTGATGTAAACACATTTATTCTGAAGTCTCCATTAGGCGAATTTCAGTTTCCTAAGATGCCCCATTAGCTAAACAAGTGTGTTATCCCAAAATGTCAATAAACTTTTCTGAATATTGTCTTGCTTACCACAGCTTCTTAAATATCAGTGCAGTGAAACAATTTAAACTTGTTATTAAAACAAGGGAGATTCCATTTTGCACAGTGTTTTATTAGGCTTATAAGTCAATAAAACATTAAGTGTATGATCAATCGCATAACAACTAGAACTATTTGCACATTTCATGTGTCTGTAGTATACAATTCAGTGACACCAATCTCTTTCTATGTTGACTTAAACATATTTATACAAAATACCTCTTTTAGCTGGAGTCCTTAGTGTTTCTATTCTGAATGAAAAGAGAACTTCGGGTTTTCAGGTTTTTTGAAAGGCTGTTTAATTCTATAGCTTCCTCCACCTTTCTTGTAGGATACAGAATTTCACCTGGGGACTTTACAAAATATGCAACATTTTGCCCCATTGCAGCAATTTAGCCAGAGTTTCTATCACAAATGTATCCACAAAAAATTAGTTTTCAGCAGACAAAAAAATGTGGCAACTGTGCAGTGAAAATGCCCTGTGTTGTTTCGTTTCAATCTGTTATTTGTTTGCATTTTGTAGCAGATATAAGCAACACTGAAAACAGATGTCTGCTTTATTTCAGAATGGAAAGGGGCTACGACAGGTCTGCAAATACAATTCACCCCACAGATGTAGGACGCTCATCTGTTTTCTGTAGCTACTGTTAAGGTCATTCCCATCAAGTGTGAATGACAAGACAATAAAAAAACTGTCTGTAAAAGAGCTGAAAGCTTAAAAGTCACAAAACATACAAGACACCCTGGGAGGATTGCAGGAGGTACCAACGCCTTCTCAGCACTGTTGACAGAAATAGCAAGGCTGTGCTCACTCAGGATGTGCAGCTGGAAGTCTGTGCATATGGAAGACTAGTACAAATCCTTTCGTGTATAAATATTATATACATGTATATAATTATATATATACATATATGAGTGTATATGTCAGTCAGGTGAAGGGCAACAGCAGTGACAGCATCTTACAACAACAGAGGTGGCTACTGTAATTTCTGGGGGCTGCACATTAGAGTGAGCTGAGCAGGGGGTTCCTAGAGTCAGGAAAACATGACAAAGAGCTGAGAGACACTCCAGGAACTGTCAGCTCTTGCAAGCTGCATTTCATTAAAGGCAATTTATTTCCATTTAGGTTTACTTCTTCTTGAAAAGAAATGTGTTGAAATTAAATGAACTGGTTTTGAGCTGAAATCACAGAATAAGAGAACCACAGAATGGTTTGGATTGAAAGGGACCTAAAAGATGATCCAGTTTTAATTTCCGCCACCAAGGGCAGGAACATGTCCCACTAGCTCAGGTTGCTTGGAGTCCCATCCAATCTGGCATTGAACAGCTCCAGGGATGGGGCATCCACAACTTCTCTGGGCAACCTGTGCCAGGGCCTCACCACCATCACAGTAAAGGATTTCATCCTAATTTTTTTTCTTATTTAGATTAGATTTCTTCTGATCTAAACCTACCCTCTTTTGGTTTGAGGCCATTCCCCCTTGTTCTATCACTACATGCCCTTGCCAAAGGTCCCTCTCCAGCTTTCTTGCATCCCCCTTTATGTACTGGAAGGCAGCTCTAAGGTCACCTCAGAGCCTTCTTTTTGCCAGGCTTTTTCCAATCCAAACTGTCTCAGTCTGCCTTCACAAGAGAATTGCTCCAGTCCTCTGATCATCTTTGTGAGCCTTCTCTGGACTCACTTCAGCAGGTCCACAACCTTATGCTGGGGGATTTAGAGCTGGACACAGTAGTCCAGTGAATTATCACAAGAGCAGAGTAGAAAAGGGGAAAAGAATTTAAAAGTAAAAGAAAGACAATAATAGTTCTTGTAATTTAATAGTCAAGCCCTAATGACTTACATGTGTTTTGGTGATTAAGTAGGTTAATTCATGCAACAGGGACAGAATAGAGGTCATCACAGCAGCTCTCCCACACACTGGTTGTCAGTGTGATTAAAATGACAAGTTAACAAGTTCAGAAGGTCCTGCACCGAAAAGTGTAACTTTACCTGAACTCTTCACTGCAGCAATATATGGACAAAATATGATAAGTGAGGACTCTGGACCGAGTCACCACTATAAAGATGATGAGCTAAGCTGAAGGCAGCATGACCCAAGGGGATCACAGTTCAATGGTTAAACTTGTCAGGTCCTAAACTGAAAACAGCCTTCTGCATAGTTCGTTTGTTACTTCTGCTATTGAACAAGGTCTGTGATTTGGTAGGAGTGCTCCTCTGCCCACATTTCCTCTGTGCAGGGTGAGAGACACTGTGGGTGTGGCAAGAAGTGGAGGCTCTTCACTGTGAGCCTTGCCCCAACTGCTCTGCTGGATCCTTGAGAGAATATTTCTAACTGGGTGTTGAAAATTTAATTTATATAAGCAATAGTCAGAGGCAAAATGGAGCAGATGGGCCTGGACATCAGATTTGGGTTCTCATTTGCATTTTCTAGGACAAGAGTTTAGAGACAAGGGGAACACATCTGCCTCCAGCATAAGCAGAGAGCCAGATTTAGTACTGCCTGAGGATTCTGGCTGAAATGTAAGCTCCCACACAGATTTTGTTAATTTGGTCATGTTCATTTAAGGTAAAGAAAGAAGGAAAAAAGAAAGGAT
>JAYDZK010000128.1:35663191-35673340 GCA_034509185.1 Euphonia xanthogaster | reverse complement strand
CCCTGACGCCTACCTGTGATTGCCAGCTCCACCAAGCCAAATAAATAAAACGCTCTGGGGAGTGGGAACAGAATAATTAAGTGTTGAAATAATCAGACTAGAAAACGGCACTCACCTTTGGAAAACATCTACACTGCTTTCTGCAGGGAGCAGAGACAGTTTTAAATGGCAGCTGGAGGCAATGACAAGTCCTCTTCATTACTCCCCATGATGCAGAAAGGGTCTTGGGAAAGGGAGGCCCTCGTTCATCCGCAGTCCAGGTAAACAAGGCACATGGAAAATAAGATAAGCCACTCTTTCTAAAGCCAGCCCACGTTCTGGTATGGTTTCCTGGAGAGCCCTGTACGTCCAGTTCCGACAGAGTCCCTTTAGACTGATTGCAAGAGGGAGTCTAATTCTGCCAGCTTAGTATGTGCTGTGTTCAGCTTACCTAAGCTGTCTTGTAAAAGTGTAGTTAGTGGGAAACAGTAAACAAAACTAAGCATGCAGCAGCTAACATAACTACACGGTTGGGGCAGAGAGGAGCAGGTGCTCTTCTGGATGATAGCCACAGTTCAAAGCCTTAGTCCATGTGTTTTGATCAGGAGACTGCTGGTGACTGATCAACAAATGTGACCAAGGCTGACGTCTCCTGCTTGGTGTTGCTGTGTGAGAGTGCATGTGTGTTAGTAGCTGGAGTCAGGACAGATGGCAGCAGTTAGGGACTCTGTTGCAGCAACTTCTGTGCTTCTCATGTTTTGCTTTTTTCTACTTTTTAGTTTTACTTTAGTCCAGAATGTTTTGGCAAAAATGGAGAGAGTAATAGAGAGTTTATATAGGATGTGTATATGTAAGGCTAGGTGTATTAGATTCTGGTTGGTGTGAATCTCTGCCTAGCCTGCGACAGAAGAGATTTTAACCAGGTTCTGCCATTAGTCAGCACTTTAGTCCCAACACTGTAGATTTTGATCATCTATTTTTCCTGGGTTTCTTAAATTAATCTAATGCTGTGTTGCACTAGAAGGGGAAGACCTGTCCTATCCACCCTTGCTTTGCAGTGTTTTGGATTCACACTAATACCTGGCATGCTCAGCCAGTTCAGCTCGCTCATCCAGCAGGAAGGAGCTGTCACTTGGCTTTGAGGGCATTGTTTGCAGCCCAATGAGCTTGCTGCTATAGCTTAGAGCAGAAATGAGAATTGACAGGAGAGGGAAGGGCCAGAATGTCTTTTTTTCAGCACTAATCCTGGTTCAAATCAGCCTGAACTGCTTGGTAAACCATACCCATAAATACTTTCAAACTGTATAAAGGCTTAACTTCTGTATTTGTTTACCTAAAAGTATTTCCATAAGCTCTGGTTAAACTGTCTAGATGCCTGTGGCTCTTGGTAGAATATTAAACAGTCCTCTACCCATTTCCAGGGAAACAGCAGCTATCCCAAAATGAGAAACACTAGCAGATGTGAGCTGGGAATGCCTGTACCCTGGAGAATGTTCAACCAGGAAGGCAAGCTCTGAGTGCCAGCTGCACCTGTTCTGGAGAGGACAGGATCACAGATGCAGCACTGTGGGATTGACCTCTCCTGACTGACGGCGCTCTCTTCAGTACCAGGTTACTCCTGTTAGAAAATGGAGAGTGACATCCACAGCCCTCTCCTTCTCTCCTCAAGCTCCTGGGTACAGCTAATTCTGGTCCATTTGGTGATGAAGGCAGGGTTAGTACTGAAGAAAGGAATAGGAAGATTTCTGTGCTCTTGCCTGCACCACAGGATTCCTGTGCTGAAGTCACATAGTCCTTCCTTGACCCAGCTCTCTTGTGGTGTGCTGACAGTCCTGCCCTGCCTGCAAGGGCTGGGCTGCAGCTCAGCTGAGGGAATGTTCTTGAAACTAGTTCAAGTCTCAGTGCTTCAGAAGCTCTTGGGCTTTCAAATGACCATTACTTTTGCTAAGCTTCTGAGTGCTATATAGGCTATGCAGGTCCTGCAGCACTGTCACAGGTGCAGGACCTGTGCAGATGTGAGCCATTACCACCCTGCCTCAACAGGGCCTGGACTACACATGCTGTGACAAAACAAGCACTGGCAGAGGAGAGGCTAGATGGAGGTGTGGATGAAAAGGCACAGAACATGAAGAAGAAATGCAGTACTACTCACTATTAAACATTTTAAGCACAACTCATCTGCATGTCATCTGTCCCCCTTCATCTTTTTCATTATATCCATCAGATATTTTTAGTCTGTTGGCTTTTGGGTTTGTTGCTTTCCTTTCAGTCTGAAAAGAAAGGGGAAAAAACACATGCTTTTATAGATAGGCAGCAGCTGCTGCAAATGTTGCTTCCTAAACCAACATAATGAGCAAGTTTAATTTTAATTCAAAGTACTGTTATAAAGCAAGACTCAATTTTCCATTTATCGCACAACCAATATCACTGGTGGTTTCAAGACCTGAGTCTACACCACTCAGTCTGGGTTCAATTATCCATTAAAAAAAATAAGCCAACAAATCATGCTAGTTCTGTCAGTGAGTCAGAAAGCATCTTCCTGTATTTGGACAAACCTGATGAATTTAAGGGATGTTCTATGATCCTGCTTCTGAAGAGCAGTCTTCATTTAATCTGTTCACTCTTTGCCCTCAAAGCAGCGGCGTTTGCCATGCTGAGGCTGGAGCATGGCCCCAGGTGTCTGCAGGGGCCATGCTCCAGGACCAGCCTTCCAAGAAAGGCACCACACCCTGAGAGCTAGAGCAGAGGTCAGCTTGGACCCTGATACCAGGCCCAGTGTGACCAAGGATTAAGGCATTGCTCTTGGACGGTGGGTTTCCCAGGTATTGCAGCTGGATACCAGACTGTAGACAGTATCACAGCTAAACTGTTTCTGTGGATTAGGGTGAACTTATTCTCTGAGTGGTCCACGTTTTCTTACTTACAGCACCTCTCTTCTCACAATTTGACCCTGCTTGCTGGGAAGAAGGTATTTTTTGTGTAACAGTATCAGCTGCAGACTTACCACTGATGCATCCTCCCCACATTTCTCCCTGTGCTCAGATGTTTTCTGCACTGTGGGGAAGATACGCAGATAGGGAAAGTGACACTTCATGTGAATGGAGGATGGTATTCATTTTTACAACTTCCAGAGCCTTTGTGTCTCTAAGTTGTATGTGTAATAAAAAGGAGTACAGAAAGCTATTTGCAATTGTATTAACATGTATGTTTTGTCTTTTATTTACTTTTGTTTACATTTATTTATCACAGCTTTGGAAACCTGAATTTGTGAATTATTTCCTCTTCATGTATAAAGCAAATGTACAGACCCATCAAAATAAATAAGTAGAAAGGACTGGGCTGTGCTGTGGGGAAAGGCTGTCCAGTTCATGACAGGCAAAGGATCTGTCATTGCTTCAGATGTAGATAACAGCAGTCTTTCAGCCCACTTCCAAAGTACAGAGGTACAACTTTTACCTCTACAGCAATTAAAAAAATACACTAGCTAGGATATGAGATACATTTGCAATGACTTAAAAGACATAAACTTGAAATGGAAATGAAAAGAAACAAGAATTGTTCAGGATAAAGAAAGATGGGGTCGACTGAAGAAGCATTTAAAAGGTGGTTTATTGCAAAATCAGTCCCATGGAATAATCACATTAGAAGCCATACATTAGAAGCCTTGTATCAGAAGCTGTTATAATTCTAGTTACAAGGTCTTTCATAAATTTCTTATTCTAAATTTCCACAAAGCTCACTAGCATCTTCATAACCAATTGCTAATTGCTACGTTTTACACTATTTGCTGTAATGCGTCTTTTTCTATTCAATCATGTAACTCTACAGAAAATTATTGCTGTATCTTCTACTTTTTATCAACTCTACAAGTCCTATTGCTAAACTTTAATTGTATTCTGCCATCTTGCTTAGCATATTTGTCCACTTATATGAGACCTGTATCTACTTGCTTAAAACATATTTCTGCGTAAACTACAGATCTTTATTCTTATTTCATGTCTGTTCTAATTTTAGTCTGTTCTAAACCTTCAAGCCTTCTCCAAGGTCTAAGGTCAAACACTGTATCCACCTCTATCTCTGAGCTTCTATGCTCAAGGCCTTGGAAGCTTTCTGTGGCTGCATTTCCCACAAAGAATTCCTTTAAGTGAAAAACTAGAGACAGGTGAGAAGGCAAAATGTAAGCCAGCAGGTTTGTCACATAAGCAATTTTTCCAGACTCTAAAGTAGTAATTTTTCTGTTTTAAAAACTGGTTATCTTTTTTTTCCCCTGCTTAAATGTTTATGGGCATTTTCTTTAAACTGTTCAAAACTAGCTTCAATAGCTGAGTACAGGGAAAAACTAAGAAAACATGTAGTGCTAAGCAGAGGAGTCGCCCACCCAGCCTGTGTGAAGATACTTCCCTGCACAAGTACTTTCGGTATGAAAGACCCACTAAGTACCTTTGAGGACTAAACTGAGAAGTCCAAATGTTGAAGGTTTTGTTGGAAGCAAAGATCTTCTTGGAGGAAGTAATCTGTAGACCCTCCTTTTCTGATCTCATTTTCCCCTGCTAAGACAGACAGTAAGCCAGGCTTTGTCACTAACTAGGTATTTATCAATATTATTAGGGTAGGAAAGGGAGAACAGTCTCATTTTCTGAAGTTGAGTTTCTCTGAAGAAACAGGAACCTGACCTTTTGATTCCCTCAGAAGAGCTGTTTTTGTGGTGTAAAAACATGCAGCTCCCACTGGTGTCCACTGGAATTTGCTGAGTTTCTAAAAGCTGCCTTTTGACAGCGTCAATAACCAGGCATATAAAGCATCTCTGATGTCTTCCTGGCTGTAGCAGTTTGTTTATGCAGTGGCACTGGGAGAATAACATGCCTGTATCTCTCCGTAACGAGGTTTCCAGGAGCTGCCTGCAGCTTACAGACACAGGCACTGTTGCTGGCTCTTTAGCATAGATACAGGTTCAGTCTTGTCATCAATGAGGAGTGGGAGGCACTTTCTGAGAGCATTCTCAAAGGGCTCTAATGTGGTATATGCCAGCTAAGAGTTTCTTGTAATAGCAATTGTCAGATAAAAGAGAAAAGAGACTTCAAGTGAATACAGAGAGATAGGCAACTGTGCAAACCCCAGCCTGTCGTTGGTTAGTTACAAGTAACGTGCACCTGGCAGTGCAAAGATGCTTCCAGCCAGCTCTTACACTACTCTAAGTTAATACAGTTCCAGAGCCAAGAGCAGCTTTGACACTTGCTTGCTCATTATTAAACATTAGAATATTATTTGCTGCTAGTTCTATCCTAAAAGTCATCTGGACTAGAACTGCAGGTGCTGCACTTTGGTATGAATCATAGCGTAAATATTGCCACAGTCACTGCTTGTCACAAACAGGTTTATTTCAAAATGACCATTGCCAAATTCCTTCTTTGTTTGGCTGTTTTACAATTCTTCCTTGATTCCTGACAGCACACTTGCAGTCAAGAGGTGAGAGAGATGGTCTTGGTTTTTTCCCTCATCACCCTTGGAGGCACAATCTGTACAATTTACTGGTGAAAGAAGGTGAGGGCTCTCTCATATGACCATTCCGTAAGATAAACAAACATGCTGATTTCACACAGTGTTTTTTTTTTTTTTTTTTTCGCAATATAACCACAAATCTATTACGTCCGATTTCCTGCACAGCCTGTGGGCAATGCATTCTGGTAAAATAAGGGGAGGTGCCTGGTGTGGAGAGACCCTGGAGTGCACTGCTGCACTGACTTAAGTCTCTGCCTGGGGACACAGCATTGCATAATCATCAAACTGCATAGCAGGGCTTACCCTGACCCCATCTCCTCCCCATTCTCACCTCCTGTCTGTCTGTACAGGGGCTTCTGGGGAGATACAGAGGGCATTGCAGCAAGAGGGACACATCTCTCATCAGACCTCTAGCTGTCCCCCTCTCCCTTTGCAACACCGTGCCTTCAGGCTGTCAGCCACAGTAAGAATCTGGTAAACAAGAGCACAAATCAAAAAACAACACTGTGACCTATTTAATGGGAAAAAGACTATGTCGACCCAAGGTACTGGCAAAACTAGTTTCATTGCAATAGCTGCTAGCCAAGTAAGTCATGTGTGGGCACACACATTTAAAGTAACCATGTTAGCAGTGCTCCCGCTCCACACTTTTAAACATCTCTGTGAAGGTTTGGTTGGATAAGAATGCATCTAGGCACATGCTGTTCTGCAGCAGCAAGAAGAGTCTGAGAGTTGTTCCTCAAGGGGAAGCATAATGCCTTTCTTGATCAAGCATTCTAGGTACCCTATCTGCCCATGTTAGTGGTGTGTGGATGTAGCCCTCTGACCAGGCTCCGTACCAAAGAACACACTATAGAGGACACTGCTCACCATTCCATCTTCTGCTGCGTGCTTTCAGTTACCTCCTCCATGCAGACAGAGAGCTGGGCAACAACATGAGAAGAGGGAAAGAGAAGGTTTGCAGGGATGCTTACAGCACAGGGGAAGGCTTTTGAGTCGAAGAGAAGGGGGACAGACAATGAACCAAACACATCTATTCCAGTCTGAGAAAGCTCCAGAGAAATTAAATTATTCCAGTGACAAAAGAAAACTCAACAGAGACAGTAAGACAAGAAAGCGTAAAGCAAGGCTCAAAGACAATCGAAAAAAAGCCATAAGAAGGTCTATGTAAAGCAGCAGCTTTGATCTTCTGCCCTAACCCTGCTGGTTTCCATGTACAAGCAATGTGACTGCTAATCTCATCTGTGAGCGGCATAGCTTCATCAATTCTTGCCTGAAGAAAATGTTCAGCTTCTGATGCTAATTTAAGCCCTCAGTTTGGACCGTTTGGACACTGGAGATACATATATATATATATTTATGAAATATTGGTGTAACACTTGTACAGGTTGAAACAAAACACTAGTGATCCTCATACACTTCATCGCAGAAAGTAAGCCTGGCAAAAACTGCTGTGTGGTCTTCACAGTAGCTTTGGGGCAGGAAGAAAATTTCTTAACAGTTCCACATGGCCTCCATAGCATACAATTTGCTTACGCAACTCTTTGAAATTTGTTAATTTCTCAAGTCAGGTGTCAAAAAAATGTCAGGTTACTCTCCATTTAGTCTTCTAAGAAACACTATTTTAAATTATACACTCTTCAAAAGACACTTTATTTAGTAGACTGCATATATGTGCCCTATAATTAGTTTTATATTTTAGTCTTCATGAAATTTAGTACAGTGCTGGGAAAAAATATGATGCAGCGCATTACAACTGCATAAAAGACTTAGTGTTATCAGCTATTCCCTGAGCAGAAAAAGTAATTCTTCCATCCCACTGAAGCAGAGAGCTTGGGTATTTAGTGCTTAGTCCTGCAAATATTCAAAAGTGTGCGTATGTATGTGTGTATTTTATTCATGTGAGTGAATTGACAGAATTATGTGACACCACTTCTGTAGATAATAATACCAGCCATGGTTTTTCAGTGTCATCAGAACATAACTGGAGGTTCCTGCCCAGTGTCGTAGAAATGCCATCTATAGAAATGGAAAAGTTTTCTATTTCTAAAAAGCATATTGAATAATGGATTACTCAGGCAATATATCGACCTTTAGTGATGATTCTTTCATCCTAACTGCTTTTCTAAGATGCTTTCTTGGGAAAACGATTGATGTTTATTGTAATCATTGGTTTCTGCTACTAATGAGAAGCACATTGTCACATCATACTTGGCAGCCACAGGATGCTCAGTCTTTAGTGATTTCACTTACCCCAGACTTTACCTAATCAGAAACAGCCAAACAGAAAAGCAAAACTCATCCTGCCTTTGACTCCTCCTTTGTCTGTAGGATTCCTGCTTGCAGTGAGCTCTGTAGAGCAAGGATATTGCAGTGCCCATTTACTTCAACATACTTCAGTTTCTTTACAAAAGAAGCACACGTGGGAATTGTTCTTCTTAGCTACAATTCATCAATTCCAAGAATCTAGCTAGACTTCAGTAATAACACAGTGGTAGCTGTGGGATCTTTTGCAAGTAAATGAGAGAGCAGCTATGGAGATAGACATCAACATGGATGGCAGAAGTAGTGTAAAGGCAGAACCAATGCATTTTCTTTATATTGGGACTCACTTTTGTCTCCTGTTCATTCTTTTCTCTCTGTATCTCTTCCCATCCTCACTGAGCAAGTGAAAGCTGTGCCAGATTGGAGCTATAGATGCTCAGATCAGGGAACACTGCAGTGCAGCTGCCAAGCACTGGTTTGTGGCAGCTGTGGTCTCCCTGGCTTTCCCCCAGGAAAGGCAAGTTGGAGATTTCTCCCTTTCACACCTGACTTGTGATGGCTAATCACAAGATAAAAGATATCATCAAAAGATACAGCAGGGAAATAGACACACAGATGATATGGTGCCCTTGGTCTTATATTCTCTATAGGAAAATCAAACAGGAGGTACTGATGGTCTGACTAAGGGAGTGGAAGCAGGACAAGCGTGAATCTCACCATTTATTCTGCATTGCCTACCCAACAAAACTCTTACTTGCACACTTTCAGCTCAGCCTTTGTAAGGATGCACAGTAAGACACTGTGTGCTTCACTATGATTCATGTGAAACTTGCAATTTTCTTGACTAGGAATATTGTTTGAGAAATGTGAGGTAGCCCTGGTGGTTCCCAGAACCAGTGGGACAGAGGAACGAAATGGAAATACAGGGAAAACAGGCAACAAGCAAGTGAATTATGCATATACACAATCGCAAGTACATAACTGAAGGTAAGGATAAGGTTGTCCAGGGACCTGAGAATAAAACTGTTCCTTTATGATATATGAATTAGCATTCTTAAAGAGCCACCCACAGCCCTAGTATCTGCAGTCTTGTTAAAAAAAACACACTGCACCCTGCAGCTGAGTGGCTGTGAATGTACCTTTGCTCTAGTATGTGAGAACAGTATACTCTTGGATTTCTCTTCTTGAGAAAGAGAACAGCAAAAGGGCAGCCAAGACCTCACTGGGCCATTTTTATGTGTGTGTGTTATTTTTGCCTTCAAGCCTGTAGTGAATTCAGGATGTGGAACTCGGTCTGAGCTGAACTGAAGTACAAATGCAGTAGATTATTTTTGTATTTTCTTTCCAGTGTTTTGCATAAAAAATGCTTCAAGCCCTCATCAAAGAACATACTAGCACTTCACCTTTAAAAAAAACATTAAAATCAGGTTTTGTCTTTCATCTTCTTCCACTAAAGTTTGAGAAGTGCTGCAGCAACACATACGCTGATTTGTCAGCCCAGAAAATTTGTTTCTACAACCAGGCTCTAGCTAGGAAAATATGTAGAAACAAGTCCTGACAGCTGTGCGGAGGTCTTACAGAGACACTAGTCCTCAATTATTTTCAGGCTTGATCCTCTACTCCCTCACAGGTCTTAGTTAACAAAGTATTTTTAGTTAATGTTCATGGAAAAGAAAGGTGTTTAATCAATGCAAAATATTGCCTTTAGTAGTGATACCACTACAGTGAAGTATTTTGTCATCTTTTTTATTTTGTTTTGATTATCTTGAGTCAAGATCCAGCCAAAAACACACAATGTGCATTAACGCAATGTCTAGGGTGGCTGCTGACCTCTGGTTTTCTCAAGGGATAGTGATAAGGTAAGGCTAACACTTAATGAAATCAAATTCTACAGAGTGAATGGTCTTGGTGATAAAGCTTGGGGACAGGGAAGAGGAAGAGCTTATTTTTGCTATTTTTATTTTGAGGAATTTGAGGCAAAAAAGAGCACTATAAAGGACTACAAACTGACTTGATGGGTGGAAAAGTCAGGGGAAACATTAGAAAATCCCACATATTCTGCTTAAGCCAACTATCAGTTCACGTCTAGCAACTCTGTCCTTTGTCTTCATTTTCACTCTGCATCAGGAGCCATCAGCACATAACCTTAGTCATCTGAGGGAAGATTAAGAGAAAGACCACTGGCGGCAGAGGGGCTCAGGGCTGAGCATATGGACTTCTACCTCACTGAGGTTACCACAGGAGGAGCAAACAACCTCAGTGTCACTGGGTTTGTACAGGATCATCAGACAGACACAAAATTTGCCTTGAGTCCAGGTGAAAAGGGCATGTTACAGCCAGAGCTAAAATATGCAGACATATCTATGCTAGACATTCTGGTATCATTTAAAAATATGTTCATATAGA